>JALGPY010000046.1:1800000-2252306 GCA_023055425.1 Linanthus parryae
GATGAAGCAGCCCACTGAGCCTGTCTGGGCTATGTCAGTCCACTATCCACCCACCATAATGCCCTCACTCAAGTTACAAGCCCACGTTACGAGGCTCGGCGGTGGTTAGAAACTAATCGCCCACATATTTACAAGAATCAATTATAGGAAACAGAGGATGTGGTACGTTGAGATGAGTATGGCTGATGCTCCCATTCTCAGGTTCTGGTATGATACACCAAGTCCAGAGACCACCCACTATGACTTACTTTCGCAGGAACTTTCACCTGGTCATCGGTCCAGGGAGCCGTGAGTTGCCAATTCCTGCAATCAATAATCAGTGAAGCTTCCATTTTCTGCTGGAAAAAGTTACCAAGATAGTACTATTTGTTTTGACAAAACAAACAAAAGTTTTGTGACTTACACAGATCAAGAGCAAACTGATGAGAGAGCATCTTCCATCTCGGATACTGAGACGACTAGCTAAATCAAATTATTTTGTGGATGATGATGATGATGATGACGATTCACTGTCAAGGAGAGCAATTATGCCCCCAACAACAACAACATGGAGGACGGTGAACTTATCAGTGGCATCTCCTATATATGTCGTCGACGTTAGTGGGGGGTGTCAGTGTCACCATTGATAGGGTGAGGGAGGGAGGTCTGGTGCAACTGCACGTCTGGGAAGCCGTGGAGGAGGGCTCGGCCTTTCTCTGATGTGAATGTCTATGCCGTTCATGACAACATGCTCTTGGAAATGAAATGTAAAAGCGAATGATTTTGAGTCGGAGAGACCCAGCAGCAGAAACAACTTGGTAGCTAGTCATCGACACCTAGAGAACGAATTCCTAACAAATAGTAGCAGCAGCCTAGCCTAAAGAACGAATCTAAATGTCAAACATAATACTTGAAGAGTGAGCCCCTCCCCCTAAGAAAATAAATTGAGACTTGGCTAAAAAGGTCAGGGAAGCCGTCGGCCTTTGTCAGTTATGTACGTATCTGTGAATGTCTAATGCACATTCGCTCATCTTGGAAGCGAATGATTGAGAAGGATTCAAAGTTAAACCCAGCAGCAGAAATTCAACTCCTAGAGAAGGGACTCCAAATAGTAGTGGCAGCAGCAGCAGCAGCAGCCTGCACTAAAGAACAAATCTAACTTCAGACAGAAGCGGGACCAATGAATTAAGTTCAACCCAGCAGGGTAACTTGCTACAAACCCGCAGAAACAACAGAGCAAAAACTGGCGACACAATACATAATTCCTTACTCTTTTATGAGCCAGCACAGACCACAACACGGATTAAGCAGCACCAACATTGAACTAGGTATTGGGTGGGGTGCGCCTGGCCCTTGCAGTAGTGCAACGCATGGGCGACACTTGAAGAGCCCCAGTAGCAAGCTACTGTAGTGAGCCCTTCCCCCTCAAAAAATAAATTTAATATCGTGTGAGCCGATGGCCCACATATCAGATATTAAACTGATAAGAACAGATACTACACTTGATCTTAGCCAAAAGGCCGAGAAAGGTATGCTCTTCCCACCCTTTGACTGCCCCTTTTATACTCCCTCGTTTTTCTTATTTCTGTCTACTCTACCGATGTGGGATATATCTACTTGTTGTATTCCCTCCCTTGCATTCCTTCACACCAGCACCCAATGCCTACTACTAATACTGCCTGCTGCTGCTATGTATTTAGTCTTTCATTGAATGAATCCTCTTCTTACTTCCACAAGACATTATGCTTCTTATAATATTGGCTGATGAGGTCACTCATCGTCTCATGTCTTCCTCCTACACAATAGGAATCTATGACTGTCTCTTTGATCTCTCTAATGTACCACTCCACCAACAACCAAAACCACCGTATTTCCCCTCCGTTATTCCATTCTCCTCAACACAAAGAAAAACTACGTACCCTCTCATAATCGTCCTAATTGGAGCCTCCGCTTCTAAACCTTTTACTATCGTTCTTCACTTGGCTAACAACAAGACCGACCTCCAATGTTTTTCCTTCCTCTTCCTCTTCACTCTTCCCTTTGCCACATCCATATGCCAATCGTCGTTTCTCCGCCTCCTTCTCCTCCCCTCGGTTTAGGAAACTGTTAGTTTCTTCACATGATACGCACAATATCACCAATCACATAATTGCATACAACAAGAGTTTCGTTTGGTTACCAGCTTAATGCCAGGCTTTTTAAGAAGTTGTGGTGACATGTTTGTGTACGCGTTTCCTTTCCGAGTAAAATATGTCCACATTTGGACTCCCTTGGTTGACTCTTGCGTTGTGGACGGATGGAATTTCGGTTAGTCAGTAAGTTGGAAGACGCTGGTAACAAAGGAGCCTGAACAAAGTCTAGTTGGCATTGAAGTAAAACACTTCTGCAAATATTTCCACATGGAGAAGATTTACTCCCCAGAAGTGAAAGTATTCTATCCAGCACTTCTTTAAGAGGGACCAAGTCATCAAAAAATGTTACCATAATCCTTCGATGAATATTATCCCAAGATATCAACATAAGATTTGGTTTACAGTCTTCGACCATAGATCCCCTTTAATATGAAGTCACAACAGCCACACTAACGAATATCTGAGAACACGACGTCAGAATGATAAATTACAATGTCTCAAAGGCTCGAGAATGTGTTTGTATCGTGTACAATGAAGTCACAGCAGTCACATTTGATCTTCCGGTATTTGTTTAGTGTTGTGAATTTCTGGAACCAAAGGCTCGAGAATGTGCATTGGAGGTGGAACGAACTTCGGAAGGACGAGAAGGCTCAAGAGCATGATGGAGTTGAAGACGGGTGAGGAAAAGACCAAAGAATCAAAGAAAAAGAGTGGAATTTTCCCAGACTGGTCATCTGTACTTAGTGGCGAAATCAGGATAAAACCACCTGCTGCTGGTCCTAAGACCAGTCTGACGCGCAACACACGAAAATATGGGATTTCAATGCAATTTTTAAGAACTTTTCGGCAAGTGACACGCTTCAACTGCAAGTGCACAGTTGTCGGTGTAGTGATAATATTCCGGAAATCCGGGTTGTCGATTCCAAGAGACTTCGTATAATTAACTACTAAATTTATTCTTTATGTAGGCCAAGCGCGTTGAGTTGTGTGTTCTAATTCTACTAAAAATTAAAATAACAATTATCTCAAATAATTCAGAGAATTATTTCAAGATTAATAAGCACAAGTTGATTTGGATGGTTCTCAAAATTGATCAAGTTCAGGATATCTCTACGGATCACTAGTATTTCACACTACGTTGGATTTATGTTATACTAACACGATGAATTTTTGTTCTAGTTAAACGAGCAATTTTATATTGAAGATGTCTCAACCAATAACTATGCTTAAACTCTCATAACTGATTCCTCTAGCCTACTCAAGTTCAAACACGCATTACGATATTAATTCTACTCTTTGTTCTTAGCTAACTAGCAAGATTCCTCAACCCTAGATACGGTTAGTGTGTATTTCAAGTTTCCGGGCAACGAATGTAGATTCCTCTATCATTCACAACCTAAGACAATCCTATTAATACGTCTACTAGTAGAAAAGATAGATGAAAGATGTAAAATACACATAACTAGATAAAACCTCATCAATTAAGCTTGAAAGCATGCAAGCAAATCCATAAATCACAATATGTAGTGATCAAATCCTAGTTTCCTACGAGATATCCCGAAATAAGCGTTTAGCTACGCATAAACATGTTCAATATACAAAGTTTCATGATCCAATATCAAAAACTAGAGAAGAAACGAAGATTAGAAGCCAAACGGATGATCCAAGCTCTCCAACCTAGCTCCACGCTCTCCAATGGCGTAGAATGATGAATAATACAAGCCCTAGGTCGTTCCTCCTTGTTAAATCACGTCACTTCTTTTTTAAGTTTTTAAAAATTACACTTTCACCCCCTTTGTCATGCGTCAGATCTACTAATGTGATCTTTGGATCACAATTTGTGATCCTAGGATCACCTTACTTGATTGTAGGATCACGTTGGTGGTCTTGTACTTGATCTTGTGATCATAGGATCACCTTTTGTCTTGTAGGATCACCTTGATCTTCCATGTGTGTTACTTCTTTTCACCTCTTGAAAATTTGGCTAAGTCTTTTTCTCCTCTTAGCTTCTCCTCTTCTTCTATTCTCTCATGCATTCCTTGAGTTTCTTTCTTTCCGAAGTTCGCTTCCGCTCCAAAATCCGCACTCCACGCTTCCGGTTCCTGAAATCCACAACACGAACAAATACCGGAAGATCAAATGCGACAAATAAAGCATAAAACATGCATAAAACGCCCGGATTACACCATGAAGTCCAAATACTCAAGTATGCTCAAAACTATCAAAACTCGGCCTAAAACACACATAAATGCATCGGAACGTACGCGAAACGACAAGTAATCACAATAGAATATAACTCCAATTATGGAGTTATCAAATATCCCCACACTTACCATTTGCGCGTCCCGAGCAATCTATCAAAACTGGCCATCATCTCCAAACTTTCTCCCCAACAAATCATGGTACGAGTCTAACTAATTGCATACTTTTCGAAACACCACTTGCATACAAACCAAGACTAGCCGACTCGACATAAACACGACTCAATACATGACTCAACTATGCAACAATATGAAAATGCAATATATACAATGCACATAACAAAATAACACATTTTTTTTCTTTCTTTTGCGAGATTGGGCAATCTCAATTAGCTCAAACCGGTTCTCATGGAATGATGATCAATCTAGGAACAAGGCGTGAATTGCAACTAAACTCGACAACGAGAATTTCCCCTAGTTAGTATAGAGAGCCTAGCGTTACTATGTAAAGGAATACCTACCTCTTCGCATGTGTCGACAAAAATAAGAGGCTACGCTAGGCTAAGCCACGTTCAAGGTCCGAGCTCCTACTCCGCTAACGGGTTATTATGTTGAGGCTTAGGGACAAAAGGATAATTATGTAGTAACAAGTCCTAAGCGTCACATTCTCACATTAAACCCCACATCTCACACACCCTCACCACGATGATAGAAACCGCAACCCGAAACTCACCGTCTCCGGCCCTCGATCCCCTCAAACCCCGGTACAATAACGATCTCCGTGGCCACCATGGCGATATGTGCACGAAATGCAAACCGTCGTCAACGAACTAGTAACTTTCCACCACTCAATTTCCAATAAGCTCAAATTTATTCCTTTATTCCATCTCTCCAATTTTTTTCTCTCTTTGTTTTTTTCTTTCTTTTTTTTCTCATTCTTTTTTTTTCTTTTCATTTTTTTTTTCATCTCTCAATATAACAAAATGCCATAAAAGTATCCGAGTGGTCTTCCAAGAATCAAGCAAAGCAAATATGTTAAGGGGAGGAAATAGACGATCCAATGAATGTATATCACAAGTAAAATTCATTTCCCCCTAACTCAATGAAGTACACGGTGTCACCAAACAAAACCGCCAAATAGTCAAAGCGCGTGTGTAGGGATGGAGTCGTCAGAAGCTCAATCTCGATGTCCGTAGTCAAAAGTCGACATTCCCACACTAGAATGTAAACATGCCCCCTCTCAAGTAATCAAATGTATGTAAGTCTCGTGCCTAATCCAACCGATCCTCCTACACCGTGATGATGAAAAGAAACGATACCTAGCACGATCCACCAATTAAGATCAACCACCCCATTGTTGTGCGGATTAGACGTCACGCACTCGCGACTCTCCACAACTGTGTCCATGGTGTAGTGACATGGAACACCGCCACACCGAAGTGCGCAAGCCTACTCATTCACCCTCGCATCCCCTCGAAGATATGTAATAATACGCAAGCGATCATGTAGAACTCACAAGTATATGCAGTACAGCTCTCCCTCATCGAACCCCCTCAACTACGACCCCCTCGTGACGCACTAAAGTGGTGATTCTAAAAGATTTATGATGAAGGCCAAGAATCGTCACCCTAGGTCAAGAGGTTATGAATAAAACCAAGGTTCAAATTGGGCTTTCTAATGGTCCTACAAGGTGAGATCTATCAAGCAGTGAGTGCTCTAATACGCATCCTCGCACAGCTGTTCTGTGTGCCACTACGAGGCGGGCTGGCGACTACCTAAGACGTACACATGAACGTTCGGCTTGTTTAGCTCACACCTAGCTCAGCTCTTCTAAAAACAAACGACACACACTTTAAATTTGCAAATCAAGTAAGTGTAATAAAATAGGTAGACATTCCCGTAAAGGAAGTCTCTCTATACGTACTAGGGGGAACTCAATTTGTCCTTCTCGGTCACAAGTGACGCCATACGCCTAAAATTCTCACACTCCTCGATTCTACCAAATTTTAAGCTTCTTTTGATTGCCCTTTCTCAAATTTTCTTATTTTTTATTTATTTATTTATTTATTTATTTATTTATTGTTTTTTTTATATATAATATTTCCTACTCTATATGCATGGGCCGACTCGAAAGAAGACTCGAAACTGACTCAGTTTGGGTAGGTAGACTCAATTAAATAAACGTGCAAGAAACAAACACTAACACATATACATAACTAACACCCACATTACGACACTAAAACTACACACGACATGGACCACGAATACGACACAATACGCCCTAACAATCTATATGTGACAGGTTAATGCAGACACGGACTGGCTAGTCAAGATTAAAAATCCCCCCACACTAGAATGCTTCGTTGTCCTCAACGAATTAAGATATCAATCAAGAGGACTCAGCAATTCTAATGCGAGGGGCGGTGAATCTACTCAGGGCCATCATCACCCTCTTCCTCATCACTACTATAGGCATCTGAAGCATACTCATACAATCCAGGCTGAGGGTGAAGCTCAAGATTGTATTTAGCGTTCATCTGGGCAAACCACTGGTTCTGCCTAGTCTGCTCTGCCCCTATCTTCCTTAAACTGCTACGCACATGCAGAAAATGCCTATCTTCCTTATCCAACACCTGCCCAATAGCATTTAAAGTATCTGCTCTCATCAATCTAACGGCATGCTCAGTATCAGAAATGGGCTCCGGCTGACTCAGTCCACTCTCCTCTCCTAAGGGGTCTCTCTCAACTGCTCGCTTACTAATTCTACTCTTGCTACCCTTCTTCTTACCGCCTTTTGATGGCATGCTCCCAGTCATCTTGACTGCAAAAGGATCCGGGATGCTTGCATAGAACCGCCTAGTGGGCATCCGCCGATCGCGGTCACAAGTTGGCAGATTCAACCCTGCTTTGAGAGCCAGATGCATGAGCAAATAACTATACCCGGCGCTCTTCGGTTCCCCTTTTCCATCAACCTTGCTCGGATATTTCTGTGAATCCGAGCGGGAATATCGAATCTCCAACCCTTGTATAGACAATAGGCCATCACACATGTTTCTAAGTCGACGAAACGGGTCGAGGTAATTCCCAAAACCCATGTCTCTACCCACTCAATCAACCATCGTGCAGGCCGAAGGAGAAACTTGTTATTGATTTGCCAATGCCTTTTGTTTTCCTTTTTAACCCACGCGGCTCCCGGCACTCCCTTGAAGCAAAACTCTTCTAATTCATCCTCTATTTTCTCTCTCTCCAAAGTCTCTCGAAACTTACAAGATTCGATGGGCGGCCACTTACGGGCCTCGGCAATAGTCTCCGGTGTGAAGGCTACAAACACTTTCCTAGCAAAAATCACCCTTTCATCTCTTATCTCGCTATATCGACAACTACAATTGGTAAAACGGGCATTAACGGTCATCTCATGAGCAAGGGCCGAGCACGAATCACCAATAATTAATTTTTCCATGCCCTCAAAGTTCTCTCTCACGGCTACATCTTTCAACTCTTGGGGCACAAAACCGCAAAGTGGTGGAGCAACTTTTTCAGCTTGAAAAACTCTTTCAGGATTTGGCTTATACTTAAGAACCTCATTTGTAAGAAAGTGAATATGGCCATGATAACACACAAACCTCAGGCTGAAAAAATTAGTAGGTGTCACTTTCGCAGGGTCTGTAATATCCTTAATTTTATGTCCTCTACTCCCCTTAGCGTCAGGGATAACCGGCAATGGATTATTCAACCACTGATAAGGTGGAGATCTAGGACACTCAAACTCAGTCACGACATCAGTTTCTGCTTCCCCAACTCCTTTCTGTTTCTTTTTACTACGAGATTCAGGGGCCTTACTCCTCTTACCCCTAGATGAATTCATTGCACAAGAAAGTAGCAATTCAAATTTAGAGATTATATTCGCTACGTGCACGTGACAAGAAGTGTGTACTGAATCAAAACAAGAAAGCAATTTAGCAACTAAGTCCTAGGACACTAGTCAATCGCCCCCAAACGCCGCAACTAAGCGACAACAATAACAAATTTGGGCTTTTACTCAATGTGCCTAGACTCGATAAAATTAAATTGCAAGAGAAAGATTAGTGATACCTGAAGCCCCGGAGTTCCGTTCAAACGGGGCTGAATCGACAAAATCAGCCAAGTTGGACCGTACGATCGACTGATTTTTCGATACTTTTCGCGATTTGAGATTTTTATCTCAATAGCTTCTCCTCGTTGTCCCCGTCACAACCCCGCAAACGATTTGCTCTAATTCACACCGGTTGAGAACGAATTGACAGATTTGCGTGAGCAAAACCCTAGCTTTTACTTGCTTCCCCCACACTATTCTTCGTAAAATTTTCACAATTGCAACCCCCTGAGGCCGGCGGCGCTGCTGGAACGAGAGAAATCCACCAAACGCCGGCGAAATCCGGTGATTTTCCGATCGGCAGAGCTTCGGAAGGTCGCCTATGTTCGCGAAGCGTCGTGGGTCTGCGAACAAAACTCGGAACGCTGCTTTGATTGTGCGTCGTCGGCGCTGCTGAGCCGATCAAAACTCCGGCGAATTCCGGCGAGGTCTGGGTGTTCGTGAGAGAGCTCTGTGTTCGTGAGAGGGCTCTGCGTGTTCTTCCCGTCCTGTTGTCCGTCGTTCCCTTCTTCCTCTCTCTTTTTTTTTTATATTCCGCGTGTTTTGTCTCTTTTTTTTCACTTAAAACGCAAAAAGACCAAATTGACCCCGTTAATGAATAGTAACGTAAAGGAGCATATGTGATCTTGCGATCAAACTTTTGATCACATGATCAAACCATTTTGATCGTGCGAATGCAGTGGGTTCCCAAGAAACGCCCCCTCCAATTTTTCTAAGTATCAGCCGAACCAATTTTTCTCTCTTTTTTTTTCTTCTTCTTTCTCTTCTATTTTACACCTCCGGACTCCGATGCGCGCGTGTAATATATCGTCGGAAAGCTTGTTTCGCGTACGTTTTTATTTCGCACAAGTGACTCCAAAATTTCTGGAGGAAAAACTCACAAATTCCGTATTTTCAATCTCTTTGCTTGTGTTGTGCTTTCGCAGTTCGAACCAATCCTCTTTGCACGCATCAAGAGGGGAAGTCCCGGGTGCGTCTCCAACCTGTATTCCTGCAGAGACTCAATTCAAATATAAGATTCTCACTCTCTCACCCCTCAGATAAGAAAACTGTATTGAAAAACGCACACAACAATATTTAAACACACACTCTACACTAAAGCATAAAAATACGTTGGGTTGCCTCCCAACAAGCACCGTGTAATTTAAGGTCGACGACCCGACCCAGTTACCTCACAAGAGATCAGAACACGGGAATTGCGTTGAGGCGCTCAATTGCCCCAATGAAATTCCCGTCCACGTACGGCTTGGCTCTCTGTCCATTCACGTTGAACCGATTACCGTTCTCAGCTTCCACTTCAAGTGACCCCCATGGATATACCTCTGTAATCGTGAAAGGACCGCTCCACCTCGATTTCAACTTGCCAGGAAACAGTTTCAGACGTGCGTTAAAGATCAGCACCTTTTTTCCCACCTTGAAGTCTCGCGGTATAATGTGCTTATCGTGCCATTGCTTGGTCCTCTCTTTGTAGATTCTTGCACTCTCATAAGCCATCAATCGAAATTCTTCAAGTTCAAGTAATGTCTGCTTCCTTTGCTCACCTGATAGCTTTGCATCTAAGTTGATCTTTTTCAGCGCCCAAAACGCCTTATGCTCAAGCTCAACCGGGAGGTGGCATGACTTCCCAAACACAAGCTGATAAGGAGACATGCCCAAGGGGGTCTTGTATGCATTCCGATAAGCCCATAGACTGTCATCTAGATGTAGGGACCAGTCTTTGCGTCCCGGATTGACTGTCTTCTCTAAAATCCCCTTGATCTCTCGGTTTGACACTTCAGCTTGTCCATTTGATTGTGGATGGTAGGCAAGTGATATCTTATGTGTCTTTACCCCGTACTTGCTCAAAACATTAGCAAAGACTTTGTTCACAAAATGAGTACCTTCATCACTAATAATTGCCCTGGGTGTCCCAAACCGCGTAAATATGTTCTTGCGCACGAACCTCTCAACAGTAGCACCATCATTCTTGGGACAAGCCATTGCCTCTACCCACTTGGTCACATAATCAACAGCAAGCAATATGTAAAGATTACCAAGTGAAGAGGGAAATGGCCCCATGAAGTCTATACCCCATACGTCAAACGGCTCCACCTCCAACACGAAATTCTGAGGCATCTCATTCCGATTGGAAATATTGCCGGTTCTCTGACACCGGTCACACTGCTGCACAAACAAATGAGCATCTTTATGCAATGTGGGCCAATAGAATCCACTCTGAAGTACCTTGGCCACTGTGCGCGACTTGCCAAAATGACCCCCACAGTTCAACTCATGGCAGTGTCTAAGAATCTCCAACGTGTCTGGTGGCGCTACACATCTCCGCAATACATTATCTACTCCCAGCTTGAACAGATAGGGATCATCCCAGAAATATTGCCGTGCATCTGCAAAGAACTTCTTTCTCTGATGCGAGGACATGTCTTTGGGAACAATGTTGAGCGCCTTGAAGTTTGCCAAATCAGCAAACAAAGGCACAGCTGCGACCACTACCATAAGCTGTTCATCAGGAAATTCCTCTCTGATAGGCACCTCCTCATGCTTCTCAATCTCTAACCTGGATAAGTGATCCGCCACAACATTCGCCACCCCTTTCTTGTCCTTAATCTCTATATCAAACTCTTGCATCAAAAGTACCCACCGGATCAATCATGGCTTTGCATCCTTCTTGGTGAGAAGATACTTGAGAGCGGCATGGTCGGTAAAAATAGTCACCTGAGAACTTACAAGATACGGCCGAAACTTGTCCAATGCAAAAATAATAGCTAACATTTCTTTCTCAGTAGTAGCATAGTTTACATGTGCATTGTTCAAGGTCCGGCTAGCATAATAGATGACATGAGCTACCTTGTCTTTTCGCTGTCCAAGAACTGCTCCTACCGCATAATCACTAGCATCACACATGAGCTCAAACGGTAAAGTCCAGTCTGGGGTGGTTATGATAGGCGCGCTAATCAACTTCTCCTTGAGCAAATTAAAAGATGACTTGCACTCTGCATTGAAATCAAATACCGCATCCTTTTCTAACAAACCAAACAAAGGCTTCGTGATCTTCGAGAAGTCTTTAATGAAGCGCCGATAGAACCCTGCATGTCCCAAGAAACTCCTTACCCCTTTGACAGAAGTAGGGTATGGAAGCTTCTCAATCACCTCAATCTTGGCTCTATCCACCACTAAATCTTTGCTGGATATCTTGTGCCCCAAAACTATGCCCTCAGTCACCATGAAGTGACACTTCTCCCAGTTGAGCACTAGGTTAGTGTCAATACATCTATCAAGAACCCGGGCCAGCTGCTGCAAACAATCATCAAAACCATCACCATAAAGCGAAAATTCATCCATGAATACCTCAAAGTTCTGCTCCATCATGTCTGAGAAGATCGACATCATGCACCTCTGAAAAGTAGCAGGTGCATTGCATAACCCGAAGGGCATGCGTCGAAAAGCAAAAGTTCCATAGGGACATGTGAATGTCGTCTTCTCCTGATCCGTTGGCTCAATGGCGATCTGGTTGTACCCGTAATACCCATCCAGAAAGCAATAATGAGAATGATGAGCTAGCCTATCAAGCATCTGATCAACAAATGGAAGTGGGAAGTGTTCCTTTAATGTGGCATCATTGAGTTTGTGGTAATCCATGCAAACTCTCCACCCAGTAACAGTACGGGTAGCAATTTGATCACCTTTCTCCCCTTCCACCACAGTAATACCACCCTTCTTAGGGACACACTGCACCGGGCTAGTCCATGTGCTGTCGGAAATCGGGTAGATGATGCCCGCCTCCAACCATTTAAGCACCTCTTTCTTCACCACCTCCTGCATATGAGGGTTGAGGCGGCGCTGAAATTGAAGTACCGGCTTCTTGTCCTCCATGAGCCGGATCTTGTGCTGGCAAACTGTGGGGCTGATCCCCTTGATATCCGCTATGGTCCATCCCATAGCTGCTTTCCTTTCCTGCAACACTTTCAATAATTGCTCCTCCTGTTCCCTGTCCAAACAAGAAGACACAATCACAGGTAAAGTATCATTAGATCCAAGATATAAATATTTTAAATGTGCAGGTAAAGGTTTTAACTCTAAAACAGGAGCAGTAATAAGAGAAGGAGTAAGAATCTTCCTGCTTCCCTCATTAAAGAGGGGTAATGGTTGGCGCCAATGAACATCTAAGGCTTGCTCTTTCTCGCTGGAATCAAGTAGAGCAAGCTCCTCATATAGTTGCTCCAACAAAAATCGTCCTCTTCGTCCGGCGTGTATGCCTCCACACCAAAGCACTGCTCGCTTACCGCATATGCGGGAAACTTCATAGCCTCAAATACATTGAAGGCCACCTTCTCATCGTTGATCTGCATAGTCAGCTCTCCATTGGCCACATCAATGATAGTCCTCCCAGTGGCCAGGAATGGACGGCCCAAAATAAGAGGGACATCATCGTCGGCCTCCATGTCTAGTATCACAAAATCCGCTGGGAAGATGAGTCCTTCAACTCTCACTAATACATCCTCTAAAACACCCCTGGGGCGTTTTATAGTGCGATCAGCCATCTGCAAGCACATCCTGGTAGGCTTAGGATCTCCCACACCAAGTTGCTCAAAAACCGATGTGGGCATCAAATTAATACTTGCACCAAGATCACATAATGCCCTCCCATGAAACGCATCTCCCAATGTAACATGAATGATGAAACCGCCCGGATCTTTCATCTTCTTTGGTAACGCCTTTTGCACAACTGCGCTACACTCCTCATTCAGAGTCACGGTTTCAAAATCATCCATGCGCCTCCTATTAGAAATGAGGTCCTTGAGAAATTTGGCATATTTAGGCATTTGTGAAATTGCCTCCGCAAAAGGTATATTAATGTGCAGTTCTTGAAATGCTTGGCATCCTCTTGACTCTTCAATCTCTGCGGGTATGGCACTCGCACACTGTATTCCTCCCTTGGCTTCTGTTTCTCATCCGACTTCCTCACCGTGTCCTTTGATTGGGGAATCACGGTAGGCACGGGAATCTCTTCATCCAAGGCTTTTTCAGCGGCCTTAGTCGCCTCAGCTCGCGCATGGGTAGGATATGGGGGATCCTGGGTAGTGGTCCCACTGCGAGTAGTAATAGCCTTCAATTTCTCAGTTGGAGTAATAGTGTTGGACGGAAGTATACCTGGTGGAAGTCGAGGATTCTGATTAGCTATTTGGCCAATTTGTGTTTCATGGCTCTTTAGCGAAGCTTCCATTGCGACAATCTTGCTCTCAATATTATCATTGCTAGCTAACAATTTCCTCAACATCGCGTTTGTATCCTGTTCTTCTGAGAGTGGAGGTGGAGCCTGTTGTTGTGGAACCTGTCTCTGAGCTTGGTAAGGAACATTTGGCCTATGACCTGGCGCATATAATCCACTATTCGGATTGGCATAGCTGAAGTTGGGGTGATTGCGATTGTTGGGATGATAGGTGTTTGGCCATTGCTGCTGTCTTTGTTGACCCATGTAATTCACGTCTTCAATGCCATCCCCATATCCCTGATTTGCATCTGCTACCATCTCTCCCACTGACTTCACCTGTGCCGATGGATTCAAATTACTGAAAGCCGAAGTCATCACTGCCATCTGATGTTCAAATTTTTGTTCCACCATAGACTCTATCTTACTAACCAATGCCCCATCTGATTTCGTGTTTCTACGAGTCTCAGACCTCGTGGATTCACGTTTTGCTACATTATCTAGCAGATCACGACATCTCTGTAGTCCCATTCCCATAATTCCTTGAGCCATCATGTCTAGTTCACTAGCAGTCTCCCTGTCCAAAGCATTATAAAAGTAGTGGAGAAGTTTATACCATGGCTCTCCGTGAGTAGGGCATCTGCGCAGGAGCTGGTTGAACTTTCTCCACGTGTCACCCAGAGAATCATCTTCCTGCTGTGTAAATTTGGTTATGTCAGCCATCCGTTGAGCAACCTTGGATGGTGGAAGATACTTCCTGAGAAACTCTCTGCTACAATCTGCCCATGTAACTATGCTGCCTGCTGGAAGTTCCATAAGCCATGTCTTTGCCTTTCCCGATAAAGAGAAGGGGAAAAGCATGAGCTTTATCGTCTCGATTGGAACTCTCTGGTCATACATGGTAGAAGTAATTTGCTCGAAATTGAGCAAGTGTTGATGTGGATCATCACTCGGGGCTCCAGTGAATAAGCATTCATCCCTAACCATATTGATCAACGGTTGGCGAATCTCGAAATGTGCGGCATTAATCTGCGTCCTGACAATGGTGGGATGATATCCCTCCGGTGTAGTCCTGAAGTAGTCCACCAAGGGACGTTCATCCTCCTCAGCATTGTTGACTTGCTCTACCGCATTCCGGCCGTTATTGTTCCTATTATTACCCCCATTGTTCCCATTGCCACCGTTGTTTCCACCATTAACTCCTCCATTGTTTCTATCAACTATTTCTGCACCAGGGAGTTGTCGTGGATTTGGAGGGTTCATGCGGTCAATCACTGCCTGCATCTCAGCCATTTGAGCCCTAAGTTGCTCAGTCTCCCTTGCTCGATTTGCTGCATCTTCCACAGCTGCAGCTCTAGCTGCTTCTGCATCTTCGAGGCCTTTGCGGAACCTCTCAAACTCAGCTCTAGTTTGCTCGTCCATCTGAACTGAATTTGCTTTCCTCTTGTCTCTACGTTCTGCACGCAATAACGATTCCGGATCCTCAAGTACTGGATGCAAAGGCTCGTCTCTAGAACGGGACATGCACCAAGTAAATCAAACCTAAAAACACAAACCACACGCAGAAAATAGGTGAGTAACAGGTATAAAATGAAAAAGTAAATCCCTAAAGAGAAAAATAATAACTAATTTATTTGAATTCCCCGGCAACGGCGCCAAAAACTTGACACGCTTCAACTACAAGTGCACAGTTGTCGGTGTAGTGATAATATTCCGGAAATCCGGGTTGTCGAACCCAAGAGACTTCGTGTAAATTAACTACTAAATTTATTCTTTATGTGGGCCAAGCGCGTTGAGTTGTGTATTCTAATTCTACTAAAAATTAAAATAACAATTATCTCAAATAATTCAAAGAATTATTTCAAGATTAATAAGCACAAGTTGATTTGGATGGTTCTCAAAATTGATCAAGTTCAGGATATCTCTACGGATCACTAGGTATTTCACACTACGTTGGATTTATGTTCTACTAACACGATGAGTTTTTGTTCTAGTTAAACGAGCAATTTTATATTGAAGATGTCTCAACCAATAACTATGCTTAAACTCTCATAACTGATTCCTCTAGCCTACTCAAGTTCAAACACGCATTACGATATTAATTCTACTCTTTGTTCTTAGCTAACTAGCAAGATTCCTAAACCCTAGATACGGCTAGTGTGTATTTCAAGTTTCCGGACAACGAATGTAGATTCCTCTATCATTCACAACCTAAGACAATCCTATTAATACGTCTACTAATAGAAAAGATAGATGAAAGATGTAAAATACACATAACTAGATAAAACCTCATCAATTAAGCTTGAAAGCATGCAAGCAAATCCATAAATCACAATATGTAGTGATCAAACCCTAGTTTCCTACGAGATATCCCGAAATAAGCGTTTAGCTACGCATAAACATGTTCAATATACAAAGTTTCATGATCCAATATCAAAAACTAGAGAAGAAACGAAGATTAGAAGCCAAACGGATGATCCAAGCTCTCCAACCTAGCTCCAAGCTCTCCAATGGCGTAGAATGATGAATAATACAAGCCCTAGGTCGTTCCTCGTTGTTAAATCACGTCACTTCTTTTTTAAGTTTTTAAAAATTACACTTTCACCCCCTTTGTCATGCGTCAGATCTACTAATGTGATCTTGGGATCACAATTTGTGATCCTAGGATCACCTTACTTGATTGTAGGATCACGTTGGTGGTCTTGTACTTGATCTTGTGATCATAGGATCACCTTTTGTCTTGTAGGATCACCTTGATCTTCCATGTGTGTTGATTCTTTTCACCTCTTGAAAATTTGGCTAAGTCTTTTTCTCCTCTTAGCTTCTCCTCTTCTTCTATTCTCTCATGCATTCCTTGAGTTTCTTTCTTTCCGAAGTTCGCTTCCGCTCCAAAATCCGCCGTCCACGCTTCCGGTTCCTGAAATCCACAACAGGAACAAATACCGGAAGATCAAATGCGACAAATAAAGCATAAAACATGCATAAAACGCCCGGATTACACCATGAAGTCCAAATACTCAAGTATGCTCAAAACTATCAAAACTCGGCCTAAAACACACATAAATGCATCGGAACGTACGCGAAACGACAAGTAATCACAATAGAATATAACTCCAATTATGGAGTTATCAGCAAGAAGTGAAGGGAATCACGTACTAAACAGCCTAGGGCATAACTCTATGAAGGATGTGTGAGATGGTGAAATTGTCCTCTCCGGACTTCTCTATTGATTAGAAATATATACAAAAACTAATACAATCATAATTACACTCTAGTCCTTAAACTAAGTATGCTATCGCTATTATGTGAGATGGTGAAATTTTCCTCCTTGGACTTCTCTATTCACTAGTGATTTATTGACACGATTCTACCGCAAGTGTACGGTTGTCGCGTGTAGTAATAATTCGGAAATCCAGGTTGTCGAACCCAATGGACTTTGTTAAATCAGTTATTATCTCAAACCTTATGTGGGCAAGTCGCAAGGTTGTTTGTTGTTCTAATTCTACTAAAATAAAAGTAATGAGATTCTCAATTAATCGAGTGGAATGGTAATCGATTAGCAAAGATTGATTTATGACTTCACTAATAAGAGGACAAATACCGGGAATTCGCTTCGGAATCACTAGGAATGATATGAGTGATGATTTGATTCATGAAACACCAATACGTCTTCTATTGTTAATCTAGCACTACATAACTCACCGAGTTACCAAGCTAGTTGTCTATGCCTAAATTCAATTTAAACCGAGTTACCAAGCCTAAATCTATTTTAAGCATGCATTACGTGTATTAATCTACTTACGATCCTAACTAACACTACCGAGTTACCAAGTAATGATAGAAGCTAGGTGAATAGTTTGATTTATCGACTAGAAATCACGAAGTTACCACGTGAATCCCAATTAAGATCGAACCTACATTAGCTACTCGCAAGAACGATAGAGATTTAACACAAACTACTCATAATAATAGAAAAACATACTTGATTAAGTTCAAAACATGAATCGTGATCTCAAAAAATCAAATTCATACCAAACCCTAGCTACCACATGAGAATCCCCAGCAAAAGAGGGTTTAGCTACTACACATTGTACCCAAAATATCAAGTTTGATGATCATAAGCAATAAGAAAAAGTTTAGGAATCAAACGACGTGATCCAATCGCTCATAAGCTTCAACAATGGCTTCTAGCTCTCCAAATTAGTCCTTATAAGTTTGAGCCTATTGTTCATGACTTGTGAACAATAGGGCCGACCGACCCCCTTGCCGCCGCCCCTACCCCGTCGGCCAACAAAGGAGGCCGCCCCTCCTTGTTGCCTCGTGTTGCTTGATTTCTTCTTCCTCTTCCTCCATTCCAAGCTAGCAAAAAGGAGAAGGAAGATCTAGATCTCAACTCTAGGCGTGGATCAACCGTAGAGACGTGACACAATTCACGTTACAAGTCATCACAGGAGAAACCCTAAGGTGTGTAACATGATTCTTCTTTTACCATCGTTATGCTTCTTGTCCTGTGATCCTTGGAGGGTATTGAACGGATAAATTATATTTTCCGCTGCGTATCCATGATCAAAACCCTACAAGTCATAGCAAACTTAGTCGAAAGCTGAGCAATAATCCTATGCACAACTGTAGGAGAAGACCCTGTAATTACAATATCGTCGACGTAGAGGAGGAGGTAGACAATATCGGTTTCCTGACTGTAAACAAACAGCGACTCATCACACCGAAAACTGGAGAACTCGACTGATCATGTGAGAAATGTAGCAAAGCACTGAAACCACGCGCGAGGGGCCTGCTTCAGCCCATAGAGGGACTTACGGAGGCGACAGACATGATCCGGATGGCGGAGATCCCGATAACACGGGTGGCTGATGCATATTTGTTTCTATGTAATAATATACATTTGTTTTCTGACATGAATATTAATTTATTTTAAATACTAACATAATATATATATATCTATATATGATAATATCCTAATAAATATATTAAATACTTCATCTGTTTCTTCTCTTTCAACCTACTTCATATTTTGCCATTATTTACTGGGTCACTTTAACCTGGCGATTTGACTAACAGAACAATACAAGAATTTGAAATTTTTTGCATGGTCTTGTAGGGTAAACTTTCCTCTACGACACAATGAGATTTTTTTTTAAATGACGTTTGCTATCTATATCACCGAGTCAAAGTGATCTGTTACGGCTTGAAAAGTCAACCAGGACGAAAGAGAAGAAACTGCGGTAGTACACAGGTACGCAAACTTCAGTAGTAATTATCATTATCATTATTATTATGATGAGAAAATTATATTTATTATTTTAAAAAATTCATTCTCAATGAATCTTTATTTGATTCATATTACATTATTTGAACCTTTAATAACATGAATTATGATCTGCATCCGTAATATTTCTTATTATTATTTATACATAAAATCTTTAATGAATCTTTAGATTATGTATATTACATAGCTTTAACCTTAGATAACATAATTTATGGTCGTATATTTAAACTTAATAATTATGCAAATAATATTGTAAGAAATTATATTGTTAAATGCGTGTGTTGTATGCATTTCTTGCATCTACATGTATGTAAATTACATTATAGTTTTTTTTTATATATAATTATGGCTCACTAATTAGTTCATGCTAAATTTCTCATCTTTCTTCACACTTAATTTTATGTTAGACGATTCTCTTAAAATTGTTCGATATTATGATATGAGTATTATATTATTTGTATAGTGATGTAAAATATATATAATAATATAGTAACGAGTTCAATAAATATGAATGATATATGTATATAAACTTTAGTAGCAATTCTACTTACTGTATTATAATATCACTACAATTTTCTCGAACCACTTTGTTTATCAATACTCTATGCATTTCATTATATGATAGTCTATGATGTAAAGTATTATAATATATATATGTGTGTGTGTGTGTGTGTGTGATAAGAAGTATCATAACACTAGACGATTTTCTTAAAATTACTCGATCTTACAATCTGAGTATTACATTTTTGTATAACGATGCAAAGTATATATAATAATATCATGATAAGTTCAATAAAAATAAATAAAATAGGTACATATGTAAACTTCAATAGCAACTCCACTTATTACATTATAATATCACAAGAAGATTCTTAAACCACTTTGTTGATTAGTTATCAATCTCACTATTCTAATAAATTGCCCAGAATATGGTGAAACTGTTTTAGTTATGTATAGAAAATTGGATGAACAAATCCTCAAATTAAAACAAGTCATTAGTATTAGATGCATTCTATACAAAATGATTTCAAATGAGATTACTACAACATCCACTGGAAAAGGACAGTTTAAGTTGTAAGATGTCTACATTTTTTTTAGAAGAATTTTAAAATTTTATAAGTTCAAACTAAAGCAGAAGAAAGTAAGAAATATGGACCCAATTTCCATTCCAGAACACGAGTGTTAGCTTCATTAGATAACAACTATGATGTACCAAACATAAAAAATCATATCACAATAAATTTGCATTTGATTGGAAATTATTCTTATTTTATCCACAGTATATTTTAGTCAAACTTTTGTTATAAGATTCTAATGATGTCTAAAATTTTAGATCCAGATGTGGTGCAAAGTCCAGCGCTTTTGCGCAGCAAAATCCCAAGGTTCAACCACGTTATGTCATAAATCATTTGTCGTTGAATAATCATTATGAATGTGACGTTTGTGGTCCTACGTGTCTAATTTTCAATAAAAAGCAGCAAATAAAAAGACACTGACCATCCCTGACTTTAAGACTAAATACACTCCGCTACCCTGTGTTTTGAAAAAAGACAGTTTGCACCTTTTTTTGGATGGAGGGTAACGGTTGACTAACGGTACAGAAAAAAAAGACTAATTTACCCCAGAAAGGTTATAAAATTACTCCTATATATATTATCCTAACCCTAACTCTCTCATCTTCACATATCTCCCTCTCTCCAAAACACAGTAGCCTCTCCTCTCCGACACCCTCCTCTCCGACACCCTCATCTTCTCTCCGTCACCCTTTCTCTGCGTCTCTCTATCTCTCCGATCCCATTCCTCTTATCTCTCTCACCGATCCCCTCCCCCCTTCTTTCTCTGTCTCTCCTTCTCGTCCCGTCGTCGTCTCCATCGAAGAAATTAGGGATGCGTTCGTCGTCTCCATCGAAGAGATTAGGGATACGACGGTGAAGTCAAATCAAGGGACGGAGAGGACGAGGATGCCGGCGGGGTTTTCAGATCTCGCGGTGTTTTCATAGGACACCGATCGACTCTCCATCACCCCAAATCGCCGCCACAAAGAGCCATCTCGAGCCGTCGCCGCCGCCATCATCCGAGACCCAGTCGTACGGCGAAGGCGTCGGTGGTCTGGGCTTCGGCAAAACAGAGGCAGGTGGGTCGACTTTGGCTCTGATTAAGACAGACCAAAGCTGAGTTTTGGGTTTTGATTGATGGATTTCATTCTGGGTTTCTGGAATTTGATGTTTTCTGGGATTTTTGGGTATGTTTTCTGAACAACCAGTTTGCAGAGATAGATAAGCTTCAAGATGAAAGCAACCCTGATTTGTTGCTGAAGTTGTGACCCTCTTCTTTGAAGATTCAGAGAGGCTACAAACAGTTTGCAGAGATACGTAAGCTTCAAGATCAAAGCCACTGCCATGTGAAATTCGAGCTCTTTTCTTAGTTCTTGTGCTTGATTTGTGGGATTCAATTTTGTGGGTTGTGATCAGATACATATAAGATTAATAGTTTTTTGTTCTGATTTTTTCTAGTTCATAACCAGTACATTTCAAACAGGCGGGTGCACATTTTCAAACTATTGTAGATGTGGATTATAGATGTGGATGATTATAGCCTTTCAGTTTTAATAAAAGATTATTTGAGATTTGTTCTTGTTATTCAATTTGAATTAATGGCTGATGTTACTTTTCGTTTGTTCAATTTTTTTGGGTGATAATGATCTTAGTTTTCTTGGTGTTCTTGACGATAGATGTGGGGAAAAAAATCCAAAAAATCACATGTAGACAATATGGTCCGAAAAAAATTCATCAACCACTTTTCTAACGGAACCTAACAGAAGGGTGCTGAGTGTCTACGGAATATTTCGTTAAATGGGTGAAAACTGTCTTTTTCCAAAACACGGGATAGCAGAGTTTATTTAGTTCTAAAGTCAGGGGTGGTCAGTGTCTTTTACCTATTAATGTATTGCTTTGTCATTATAGTTTTAACTAGCTTTGAGCCCGTGCGATGCACGGAAACATGACCTTTATTCATGCCAGTTTATTAGTGCACAATTGTATGGAATGATAAATAGAGTTCGGTGTAACACATCCAAAGCAAACTGATTCAACAATTACAATGTATATCCCTGTCTATCCATCTATCATCCATTTATCTTTTAACCTTTGAAATTACACAATAAGGGAAAATATACCTTGTGAATTGTGAAAAAAATTAAAAAAAAAAAAAATGATTAATATATGAAAAGAAGAAAGAAAAGAGAGGAATGAAAATTTGTCTCCTATTTCACATTTTGCAAATTAACACCTTTAAATAAAAAATAATAAAAAAATGGATCGAGCGAGCAAGGTTTATTCACCTTTGTGTCATCATAAACTCGTAGAGGGTGGGTAGACTCGACTCGTGACCCGCGCCCCGAGACCCGCCCGTGTTACGTTTATCTTAAAATATTCAATTATTTACGTGCACATAACTTTTCACCAATGAAAAGTTAACTTTTTTGAATCTTTGATGATTAAATGCTACATTTGTGTTTATGTATATAAATTGTTTCAATGCTACAAAGTTTTAAATTTAAAAGTTTTAGGAATAAGTCCAATTTATTTATTTACTTATTTAGCATTTATTTATTCATTCATTTATATTTTTGCTTGCATCGAGCCACTTAATTGAAGTATGGGTGCAACTAAAACTTACTAAACTAAATTCTACTATGTAGGATCTCTTAAATAAGTCCCTCAAAAAGAAAAAGAATAAGAAACTTGCATATAATCTTAATCAGATGTCTGTTTGATATTTTGACAATCATCAGTGTGGTTGATTGTATATTGGTCTTTATAGTTTATCTTTTAATCTTGTGATAATTCCAAATGGTTCACCGGTGTTTGAAGGTGGGTGACTATATGCCCCAGTTTTTCGTGCACTAAAGATAAAAAACCTAACAAAACTATACTATTTTCACAATGAGTTGACTCGATAAACCTGTGGGTCAACTGGCGGGTCTACGGGTTTGACGGGTTTGCACATGTGCTGCGGGTTTGTCAGCCGCCGGATTTTTGAGCGGGTCAATTCGATCGCCCATGTAGGTCAACCTGCCGGTTTGACAACCTTGCAAGCAAGGGTAAATAAATGAAGAGAACACAAAAAATACCAAACAAACAAAGAAACTAAGTTGCTGCGTGAGAGATTAATATTGTATATAATGAATAGAAATCAAAGTTCATATGAAAATATCAATACTGTCTAGTGCTTTGATTGGGTGAATATGTAAAAGGGAGAGACGTTTTATTGCATTTATAGGCAATAATTTATTTATTGCCATTTATATTACATTAAAATCATAGTGGTACATTTTATTGCCATTTAGTTACACTGTTTAAAATGAAAATTTATTTTCGACAACTTCAGAAGACATTCAGAATGTGATATTTGATCTCTCAGTCTAGTGATGATAATTTAGGATAATCAGATACATTGTGAAAAGTATTAATAATAAATCAATCATTTCTATGTTTACATGGTAAGTTTTGAAGTTTTAATTACACTTTATTCCATTTATTGTAAAAATGAAATTTTATATTTGGCAATTTCCATATTAGACGTTGTTTACATTACTAACGTATAATATGAAATTAATTAATCGATTTTATTTTAGAATTTATATTAATTATTTGAAAATTCGACGTGGCAATTTCGCATGCAATGCTGGAGAAGACATTCTCAAATAGTATATATAGATTATTAGTAAATTATCGCGATCAAATAATAACTTTTTTTTGAGGAATCAAATGATAACTTTTAGACTTACAAAAGATCGAGACTCTTTTAGATCGATTTAAAAAAAAAACTCATAGGATAACATTTAGAAATCGCTTAGAAAGTAGCAACGAAACACGATATCTTTTAATTAATAGTTACCAAATAAATAACATTCTTTTAGAAACACCAGCAAATAAATTACTTTAATTGGAGAACAAAATATTAGAAGAATCTCCTATGTGCAGCCACCAAACAGGATATATTTTGATTAATGATTATCAAATAAATAACTTTTGTTAGAAATATCAAATGAATTATTTTAATTGGAGAATAAAATATTTGAAGAATCCCCTATGTCTATTCATTTATTACGCCATGTAAATTTACATGCCAATTCTTCGTCACTGACCAATCACGTTTTTTATACCATTTTCCATTTTAGACATTGTTTACATACTATTCTCCAACTAACTAAGCATGATTTTAGCTACTGAAATTAAATCGGTCACAATTTAAGATTTTCCATTTTAGACATTGTTTACATACCATTCTCCAACTAACTAAGCATGATTTTAGCTACTGAAATTAAATCGGTCAAAATTTCAGATTTTCCATTTTAGACATTGTTTACATACCATTCTCCAACTAACTAAGCATGATTTTAGCTACTGAAATTAAATCGGTGAAATTAAATCGGTCAAAATTTCAGACACATATCCTAAAAACCCTCTCAGTATTTGAAACTTCGACACTATCCCTCCCCATTTAAGAAAATAAATAAACGGGCCTTCCAAACCTTTTATTTTCTTTTCTCTTTTCTTCCACCATTACAGTTAGAAGCTTAAACAGTAAATACAGGACGACCGTTGATATTTTGAATTTTTCTTGGGAACGTATCTAAAATGTGACTTCAAATAAAAAAATAATATAGAAGAAACATACAACCTTTTTCCAGGTATTATCTATGGGAAAGGTACATACCGTTGTGTTGAACTGTCTCTCCCAAAACAGAAGACTCCGCCTGATGTACATCTTCACCTACACCACCAAAGAAACGATGTCAGTAAAAACTAAACAACCTAGGAAAAAGGAAAATAACAGAACAGAACAATCGATCTTCTTAGTATTACCTATGCGGGGAGGGCGAGTGACTCTTTCGCGCAAGTGACTGCCTTCGGCAGCGGCCATGAGAACTTCAAATATACAAAGAATCGATTTTATTCATGAATAATGCACATAAACAAAGCATCAATTTTATTCATGAACAAAGCATACTAAAACTCACCGGACATGCGGGTTTGTCTTTGCTCATCTAATTTTCTCTTGCGCGCCAAGCGAGCCAACCTACATTGATCTCTCCGCTCCTCATTTCCGGCCATGACTGGCAAAAAAGAGAATATAGTGGGTAAGAGAATTACCAGACAAAAAATAATAACAAAACACCAAACACAAATTTTTATTATTCCAAAAAAAAAAAAAACAATTACACTATTAACCGAATTTCAAGAGAAGACATATAAATTATTGCTATCTTATACATAATGAAAGGGAAGAGGTGACCACCCCATGACCCTCGCCAAAAAAACAGTGACCCTGCCCAGAGTACGATACTGCACTCCTGCACATCAGCCATGGTTGAGTAAATTGAAAATTGAGTTTACTAAATTTCTAGAAGAAGAAGAGGAGGCTCTACTCCTTTGTCCTTGCACTTACCTCAACTTCATGAGAGGTTTAGGTGGAATTTCAACTTGATGTGCTGAAACAACATGAAGTGTTTCCACGTTTTCCCTTCTTCGATCTCTGTTTACGCAAAATTTATTGCTAATGTGCTTTGCTCTATGCCTCTATTTTGTGATACGGGATTGTGAAACGGGTGAATACGGAAATCACTTGCACAATTTCACATCCCATATAAACTGGGTTTTACTAATAAAGTGCTATAATTCATTCAACGCCAAATAAACCATTAGAAATAGGGACGTGATGTTATATCAAAAGTTTAGCAATACCTGACTTATCACCGTCGTTAGATCGCTGGCGTCCCTTCGTGGGTTGTATTCTTCTACTGACTGAGTTTGTTTTGAGTGTAGGAATGAAGAAAAAAAATTATATATTTTTATGAAACAAAGTTTCCTATTCCCCTATGTATTATGTTTGGAAATCTTACATTACCGTTACCATTTTAGTATTCATTCAATGCCCATTTTCGGTTAATTCTGCCGTAATCAACTATCCATTAATTGATACTTTTTATACCATTCTTTAACCAACTAAATTAAATTTTCAAATTGGCGTCATGTTTTTTCATTCCAGTTCAATGTTGAAGGCGCCAAAATTTTCATTTTTACTTTAAACTATGCAGATGTGATTTAAATTTAAACTTGAATTAATCCTTTTACATTAAGTAATTATAATTTCCACGTGGCATTTTCTCATGCCAAGTTTGAGACGGGGGTTCTCAAATAGTATATGTAGATATGACTCTTTATATTTGTAACTAATGGGCATTAATCATTCATTTTAATACAGTAGTGGCACTATTTATGACGTGATTTTACTATAACATAATATTATTGGATGTAAGAAATTATAAAGAATTTTATATAATAAATATACTAGGTTTTAAGATCGTGAATTATGAATTATAATACACTGTAATTAATTAATGCATACCTCCGGTATGTCGAAACTAACACATTACAACCCCCTCTTCTAGAATATGCCTATTGCATCCCCCATTTGTAATAAATCATACTTGTTGAAATTGGTAAAATAATTCATCCAAACATCATCCATTAAGAGAGGGTATAGTTGTCAATATATAAAATGGAAAAGAAAGACTAATAACAAGATAAGGTTGAGTGAATAAAAAAAGTGATAAGGTTGTAATGTTGAGAAGAATATGAAGATGAGAAGACGAGTTAAAGCCCAAAAATCTTCGGCCCGTCACGTCTCCGGAGGTGGGTGTGGCAGTGACCTTTGTTCAGTCAGGATCTTCGGTTAGGGCTGGTAGGGCAGAGCACGGACCGGGTTGGGCGGGTGAGGGCTTTGTTTCCTACCCAACCCCAATGATCCCGGGTTGGTCATATCAATACCCAAACTCAATCAAGTAATCGACAAACCCAAACCCGATCAAGCCTTTCGACTCGGACCGGTTCGGCCGGGTTTAGACGGGTTCAAAATGTTGCAAACCGTTAGCAAACTTATGTCTATTAACAAGACATATTTAGTGCGAACCGGAGAAAAGAACCAAATTTAGATCTTACTAATACATAACAAAGCCGAATATGACATTCTAGTCGATGGAAAAAATCATATTAATGCATAAGTTAAGGAAAATCAACTAAAATTATTGTTCGTTCTTGTAAAATTAAACTTGGAAGGTATTATCTAACTAAAAAACATATAAATTTTTCATATAAAATTTTAATCGGCACGGCCCGACCCTTATCGGTTTTTCCAACTTCAAACCCATGATCAATCAAATTTAGTTCGGGTTCACAATTCTATACCCATACCCAATCCAGTAGCCTGAACGGGTGTTGAATTCAGACCGGTTTGATGCGGACCGGTTCGGGGCGGCCGGTTTGGGCGAGTTTTGCTCACCCGTTAGGGCTGGGCTCGGATCTGTTTGCCGACTTCAATGGAGGTATTCCGGCGGCGGTGTTGGGTTCGGGTAATTCCTGGGGCGGTGCTTCGCCGGATTTGAAATTGTTTCAATGCCTGATATTCTAATTTTTTGCTTCTTCGCACGCAGAGAAAGTGAGAAAAGAGGTGAATCAATTCATTTTAAATGTCGGTTCTTTAATGTGGTTCCTGGTTCCTGATTTATTTTGCAAATGGGGGATGGAATAAGCTTATTCTCAAAGTGAGAGTTGCAATGCGTTAATTTCGACATACTGGGGGTATGCATTAAATAATTAATCCTTCATTTTAATACAGTCGTGACACTATTTATGATGCGATTTCACTATAACATAATATTATTGGATGTAGGAAATTATAAAGAATTTTATATAATAAATATACTAGTTCTTAAAATCCTGAATTATGCATTATAATACACTATGACCTCAAAATAGTATGAACGCATGAGTTTTATAATTATCATTATTACTCCTTACAAAGATCCAGTGAATTCGTTATCGGAAAATTTTGATAAGATATTAATTTACCTGAACCTTTAGAAATAAAACTACTACCTTAAAATTGACCCATAGTCTCATTAATGAAAGGCTAAACTTCACAGGAGGTACCCACAATTTGCAAAAAAAGGCAAACGGGTACCTAAACTTTGAAGTCGTGCACCGCGGATCCCAAACTTTGAATTTTCGTGCAAGTGGGTATCCTTCCGTTAACTTTTCATCAATATTGGACCCAAAAAAAAACTACTGTACCTTTTCTTTTCACCCCAACTTATTTTAAATTACAAGTTTTACTAAAAAATCTAAAAAAGTAATAATAAAATTTAAATTACTAATTTGATATATGTAAGATAATGCAATATATTTTATCAAAATTACATATTCTTACATCATTTCAAGATATGAAATATGTTTCTATTAACATATATCCGTCAATGTTAAAGTCTTTAACCTTCAAAAAAAATCTTGAAGTCTTTCACTTTTTTCTTTACAGTTTTTTGAAAAAATTCTCAAAGCTTAAGTCTTTAAATTTTTTTTAACAGTTTTTAAGAAACTTCTATGTTATTGTTTTATTAAAAAAAATCATGTGAAATTATGAAATTTTGAGACTTTTTTTTTGTTAAATCTGTTAAAAAAGTTTAAGACTAAGATTGATGAATATATGTTTAGTAAAAAAAACATATTTCGTATCATGATGTAAAAATGTGTAATTTTGATGATATGTATTGCATCATGTTACATATATCAAATTATTTAATTAAAATTTAATTATTTATATTTTCTAAATTTGTTAGTAAAACTTGTCTTTTACAAAAACTTTGAGGTGAAAATAAGGGGTACAATAGTTTTTTGTATATATTTTTCCCTCCAATATAACAAAAAGTTAACGGAAGGGTACCCACTTGCATGAAAATCCAAAATTGGGATCCCTGGTGCACGGTTTTAAAGTTTTGGTACCCACTTGCATGTTTTTGCAAATTATGGGTGCCTCCGGTGCAATTTAGCCTTTATGAAATTAACTTTTTTTTTTTATATATTTTGTGTGAAATTATAGGGCAAAATTGCACCAGAGGTACCCATATTTTGCAAAACCCGGCAAGTGGGTACCTAAATTCCACAATCGTGCACCACGGGTACCTAAATTTATAAAATCGTGCACCGGAGGTACCCAACACTAACTGCCGTTAACTTTTCTTTAACATTCCATCCAAATTAGACGGAAAAGTATAAAAAGGCTATTATACCCTATATTTGTACCTCCAACTTTTTAAAAAATACAAGTGTTACTAACAAATCTAACAAAATTAAAAACAATAAAATTTCAATTTAATAATTTGAAACATGTAAGATAATGCAATATATTTCATCAAAATTACATATTTTTACATCATCTCAAGATATGAAATATGTTTTTATTAACATATATATGTCAATCTTAAGGTCTTTTAAATTTATCTAAACAAAAATATCAACATTTTATAATCTCAAAACGGAAATTTAACTGAAGGGTACATGTGAAATTATCAAAGATACTTGTATGTTATTGTTTTACTTAAAAAAAATTATGTGAAATTTTAAAAATTTTAGATTTTTTTGAAAAATGTTAAAAAAAGTTAAAATAATTTAAGATTGATGGATATATATTTTTAAAAACAATCTCAAAATTTCATAATTTCACATATATATTTTTTAATAAAACAATAACATATAAGTATGTTTGATAATTTCATATGTACCCTCCCGTTAATTTTTCATTTTGAGATTATGAAATTTTGATATTTTTGTTTAAAAAAAAGTAAAAGACTTTAAGATTGGCGGATATATGTTAATAAAGACATATTTCATATCTTAAAATGATGTAAAAATCTATAATTTTAATGAAATATATTGCTATATTTTACATATATCAAATAATTAAATTAAAATTTATTATTTTTAAGTTTTTTAGATTAGTTAGTAGCAGTTGTATTTTTCTTTTAAAAAAAGTGGAGGTTAAAATAATGGGTATAATAGTCTTTTTATACTTTTCCGTCCAATTGGTTGGAAAGTTAACGGCCGTTAGCGTTGGGTACCTCGGGTGCACGATCTTAAAAATTTGGGTACCTCTGGTGCACGATTTGAAAATGTGGGTTGTAACAACCCCCACCCCTCAGAGCTGGGAAATCTACTAGAAGACCCCCAAATTCACGGTTTGTCCTCCGCCAAGGCATAGTAATACCCCAACAAGGATTCTAGTCTTAACGGTTCTGTTACGAGACATAATTAAAGAAACTGAAATTTATAAAACTTGCTACTATACATGACATTGTATGATTTGACTGTTCAACTGAGGTTTTTTACAAAATTACTGATTTGCCCCTCATATACATCTCAGTTCAAATAGAGTTTATAAAAATTCAAACTTGACCCTTAGACTTAAATGTCATTTTGAACAACTTTTCACCATGACATTTTAGTTATTTAGGTCATCTGATAGCTCTACTCATAAAGTCAAAGGTAACTTTGAACCTGGCTCACAAGGTCGACTTAGCAGTCAATTTATGGTCAATTTAGGGTGAGATTTGAGAATATGAAGAGAGAATTTTGTAGATGGAAGTACCAGGCTCCTAGAACATATTTGATCTCTTCAAAATTCGAAATATACAACGATATATTCCTTGTCAAAGTTGGATGAAAATCTTAGACCAACACTTTGAATGTTTTCAATTATATTTCATACTAAAAACTAAAAACGTCGTTGCGTCAACTTTAGGCTCGCTTTCAGAAAAACCATAAGGAATCTAAAGGTAAGTCATTGTACATGACTTGAAGTATTATACTTTATCTTTACGTTAGAGAAAAAAATCATTAAGTTTCAATAACGGATCAGTAAGTTCTGACCCATTCAAAACATAGACTTGAAAAGCTTTCCTTGATACTTAGAATTTTTTTAAGAAAGTTCAAAATAGGCTCTTTACAAGAATACCTGACAGTTCTTTGGACATAATTTGACAATGGTTATGATTGAAATAAGTACCAAAATTGTCAAAATTTTATAGTTGGGTTCTTCAAGAGTACTTAGGCTAAAAAAAAACTTAGATACATCATGTGTTGGTGAGTTTATGAGGATTTGAAGAAGCTAATTCCACCAGACACCCAAAAATTAGAATATCTGACCTGGGCATGCTCTTGAGCTTGCCACACATGTAATACCATAGAGACTTTAAGAGGAAATACAAGCTCAAGTATATTTTGTTGGACATACACCTATTTCATAATTGTTTTACAGTTCTCCAATTAGGAACATATAAGAAAAAAACTTTAAACCTTTGATAATTGCCTTATTCAAGTTAGGATGCAAGAACAAGTTGAACGGGGTGGCACCAGTGCTGTCAATTAAGGAGAACAATGACTTAGAATTTGAGTTTGAGATATACATATCGGTTCTTGCCAAGGGAACTAAGCAGTATAGAGACCTCGGATGGTATGTTAACTCCGAAGCTATTGGTTCTATTTCAGTGCCTAATATGACCAATAAACATTATATATATAAATGAATAATCAAATGAGAATGAAGTCACTAATTTTGTCAGTTGTTAACAAAAAGAGAATTTAACTTGACCTCTTCAAGTTTCTCTCAGTTTTACAGATTTTTTTTCATTATTGACTTTTGTTTCTTACATGATCATTTTGGAATGGGAACGTGCATGTAGACACATCAGTATTCGTCATTCTGACTGATCATTCCAAGTTGTTCTCAAGGTAAAGAAGCTCCGTTTTTTGAATGCCCTTCCAAGCAAGAAGGAAATTAACTTTCGTCTAATTACCATAATTTAATGACTAGAAGACCAATAGACATGGAGAAATTGACTTTTTTATGAATTTTGATTTGTGTTTAGGCACTGCACCAGTCCAAAGATATAAGATGTGGACGGCTACCATCAACAGAATGCTATTGCTCTCAACTTCCATTTCCATTTCAAAATACGGGCTTGGACTTTACAAAAGTTGAACTTTTACTTCACGTTCACATCCTTCATCACCTTATTTTCAATCCGGTCGTGTAATTATGATGTTACATTCATTATCTTGTATAGACTGTTGATAACTTTATGTTGTTTATAGCTGCATGATGTACCATATGAATCATTCTGACTCACAAACACTGCTCTGTTCTGTGTCGAAAAGTATCCTTGCTACAACTACGGGTCCATTAATTAGCCAATGCAGGACACCATGACACAGAGAACAACACCAGAGATATGTGAGAGATATTTTAAGACAATGATAGTCAATCTCAAAGATGAGGGTACCAAATCATTCAGCAGCTAGTTTTCTTCCCCAATAATCTAAGAGTTCATCAAAATACTGAATCCCAACATCTCAAAGTCTCATATATGCAAATAATTACTAGTTTTCTCATAAAATTATTCCCCAATGGTATTCAAGAACCAATCCATAGCAAGTGAATATAACCTATCTCAAACAGTTGGCTGCTTCAAGACATTAGAAAACATCGTATACTACCATTGATTCTACAAATTGATACCTCTTACCTCACTTCTGTGACTAACAAGGATGCCGCCCATCGAAGATTGATTTCTTGATAAAAATCCGAGACCTTTCTCTCGGTATTGATACTACAGCCAGTTCCGCGAACATGGTAGTTCCCGGCGATGAAGACGAAAACCCAGAATCCTCCGATCAGTGAATCCCGACGTTTCAGCACCCAAAATTTGACTTCACAGATGCCTCGACCTCCTCACATCCCAGGGCAATTCCGAAGAAACAAAACGGTTGATTTTAATGTGGTTTCAATGAGAGAAGCTTCCAGATGAAAGAATGGAGGGTGTAGGTTTTATGAGCTGATAGTGGTTTAGGCTACAACATCTCATGTTTAATGAGGTGATGACACCTCAAGGGGTGAGGTGTCCCTTATGAAGTGTATATGTGCCACATAAGAAGGGAGGCAATAGTAAATTTAGGAAGCTGTCAAGTAAATTTAAAAATTAAAATTCTTTATGGAAACTACTACTGACCCCTAGTCTTTATATACTTGACGCTCCACCTTGGCCAGCATGTACTGACTTGAGAAATAAATACAGGGTTGCCCTAAAATTTTGATTTACTTCTTAAAAGCCCCCAAAAGTTTCGGGGTGTTACATTCTTCCTTGTTAAATATTTCATTTTCCCCCAAACAAATTTAGAGGGTGTTACATTCTACCCCCCTTAAAAGAATCTTCGTCCCCGAAGATGACGAACTGTTTTGTAGTTCTTCTGTCACTGACCTGTCTTCCCCAGTTCCTTGACTTGATTTTCAGGACTATGCCGTTGTCTCAGTTTATGTTTTCAAACTTCCTTTAGGCTTCATGTATTTGTTGTTCTCGGTCCGCCTGCTAGCAATTTGTCTGATTCGTAACCACAATATTTAGCCATTCATCATGCTCAGGTCTGTAGCCCTAGCTCACACGTCCGAAGACAATTTTAATACTCATGTTTGTAGCCACAGTCCAGACGTCTGAAGACGGTTATAATGTTCATGTCTGTAGCCACGGCCCAGACGTCCGAAGACGGTTATAATACTCATGTCTGTAGCCACGGCCCAGACGTCCGAAGACAATTATGATACTCATGTCTGTAGCCACGGCCCAGACGTCCGAAGACAATTATGATAATCATGTCTGTAGCCACGGCCCAGACGTCCGAAGATGGTTATAATGTTCATGTCTGTAGCCACGGCCCAGACGTCCGAAGACAGTTATGATACTCATGTCTGTAGCCACGGCCCAGACGTCCGAAGACGGTTATAATGTTCATGTCTGTAGCCACGGCCCAGACGTCCGAAGACAGTTATGATACTCATGTCTGTAGCCACGGCCCAGACGTACGAAGACAGTTATAATACCAATGAAACACTCTTCCTAACCTCTTCTCATTAACATGTCTCTGCTTCTCGGCTGTTCATGAGAAAGCTCATGATACTCATGTCTGTAGCCAACACCAGTGTTTAAGTCAACCTTTCCCTCGATTCCCGCATAATTCCAGTACCGATGTCATCCACACTTCACTGTCCACATCCATTGTTCTTTCTCAGATCCATACTATTTTTATAATCATGCATTGCAATAACTAGGAACCTCCGCCTAAGGTTCCACTATATGGGCTTATTTTGCCTAGACATGCACATATAATACTCTCTTCAGAGTATTCACCCACAAATCATGTTGCAATTTTAGTCTGGTTTCTTATCCTTAATTTCGAAAATACTAGTCGCCTATTAAGTTTCCAATCATGTCTCTTCACAGAACCAATGCTCTGATACCATTTGTAACAACCCCCACCCCTCAGAGCTGGGAAATCTACTAGAAGACCCCCAAATTCACGGTTTGTCCTCCGCCAAGGCATAGTAATACCCCAACAAGGATTCTAGTCTTAACGGTTCTGTTACGAGACATAATTAAAGAAACTGAAATTTATAAAACTTGCTACTATACATGACATTGTATGATTTGACTGTTCAACTGAGGTTTTTTACAAAATTACTGATTTGCCCCTCATATACATCTCAGTTCAAATAGAGTTTATAGAAATTCAAACTTGACCCTTAGACTTAAATGTCATTTTGAACAACTTTTCACCATGACATTTTAGTTATTTAGGTCATCTGATAGCTCTACTCATAAAGTCAAAGGTAACTTTGAACCTGGCTCACAAGGTCGACTTAGCAGTCAATTTATGGTCAATTTAGGGTGAGATTTGAGAATATGAAGAGAGAATTTTGTAGATGGAAGTACCAGGCTCCTAGAACATATTTGATCTCTTCAAAATTCGAAATATACAACGATATATTCCTTGTCAAAGTTGGATGAAAATCTTAGACCAACACTTTGAATGTTTTCAATTATATTTCATACTAAAAACTAAAAACGTCGTTGCGTCAACTTTAGGCTCGCTTTCAGAAAAACCATAAGGAATCTAAAGGTAAGTCATTGTACATGACTTGAAGTATTATACTTTATCTTTACGTTAGAGAAAAAAATCATTAAGTTTCAATAACGGATCAGTAAGTTCTGACCCATTCAAAACATAGACTTGAAAAGCTTTCCTTGATACTTAGAATTTTTTTAAGAAAGTTCAAAATAGGCTCTTTACAAGAATACCTGACAGTTCTTTGGACATAATTTGACAATGGTTATGATTGAAATAAGTACCAAAATTGTCAAAATTTTATAGTTGGGTTCTTCAAGAGTACTTAGGCTAAAAAAAAACTTAGATACATCATGTGTTGGTGAGTTTATGAGGATTTGAAGAAGCTAATTCCACCAGACACCCAAAAATTAGAATATCTGACCTGGGCATGCTCTTGAGCTTGCCACACATGTAATACCATAGAGACTTTAAGAGGAAATACAAGCTCAAGTATATTTTGTTGGACATACACCTATTTCATAATTGTTTTACAATTCTCCAATTAGGAACATATAAGAAAAAAACTTTAAACCTTTGATAATTGCCTTATTCAAGTTAGGATGCAAGAACAAGTTGAACGGGGTGGCACCAGTGCTGTCAATTAAGGAGAACAATGACTTAGAATTTGAGTTTGAGATATACATATCGGTTCTTGCCAAGGGAACTAAGCTCAGTATAGAGACCTCGGATGGTATGTTAACTCCGAAGCTATTGGTTCTATTTCAGTGCCTAATATGACCAATAAACATTATATATATAAATGAATAATCAAATGAGAATGAAGTCACTAATTTTGTCAGTTGTTAACAAAAAGAGAATTTAACTTGACCTCTTCAAGTTTCTCTCAGTTTTACAGATTTTTTTTCATTATTGACTTTTGTTTCTTACATGATCATTTTGGAATGGGAACGTGCATGTAGACACATCAGTATTCGTCATTCTGACTGATCATTCCAAGTTGTTCTCAAGGTAAAGAAGCTCCGTTTTTTGAATGCCCTTCCAAGCAAGAAGGAAATTAACTTTCGTCTAATTACCATAATTTAATGACTAGAAGACCAATAGACATGGAGAAATTGACTTTTTTATGAATTTTGATTTGTGTTTAGGCACTGCACCAGTCCAAAGATATAAGATGTGGACGGCTACCATCAACAGAATGCTATTGCTCTCAACTTCCATTTCCATTTCAAAATACGGGCTTGGACTTTACAAAAGTTGAACTTTTACTTCACGTTCACATCCTTCATCACCTTATTTTCAATCCGGTCGTGTAATTATGATGTTACATTCATTATCTTGTATAGACTGTTGATAACTTTATGTTGTTTATAGCTGCATGATGTACCATATGAATCATTCTGACTCACAAACACTGCTCTGTTCTGTGTCGAAAAGTCTCCTTGCTACAACTACGGGTCCATTAATTAGCCAATGCAGGACACCATGACACAGAGAACAACACCAGAGATATGTGAGAGATATTTTAAGACAATGATAGTCAATCTCAAAGATGAGGGTACCAAATCATTCAGCAGCTAGTTTTCTTCCCCAATAATCTAAGAGTTCATCAAAATACTGAATCCCAACATCTCAAAGTCTCATATATGCAAATAATTACTAGTTTTCTCATAAAATTATTCCCCAATGGTATTCAAGAACCAATCCATAGCAAGTGAATATAACCTATCTCAAACAGTTGGCTGCTTCAAGACATTAGAAAACATCGTATACTACCATTGATTCTACAAATTGATACCTCTTACCTCACTTCTGTGACTAACAAGGATGCCGCCCATCGAAGATTGATTTCTTGATAAAAATCCGAGACCTTTCTCTCGGTATTGATACTACAGCCAGTTCCGCGAACATGGTAGTTCCCGGCGATGAAGACGAAAACCCAGAATCCTCCGATCAGTGAATCCCGACGTTTCAGCACCCAAAATTTGACTTCACAGATGCCTCGACCTCCTCACATCCCAGGGCAATTCCGAAGAAACAAAACGGTTGATTTTAATGTGGTTTCAATGAGAGAAGCTTCCAGATGAAAGAATGGAGGGTGTAGGTTTTATGAGCTGATAGTGGTTTAGGCTACAACATCTCATGTTTAATGAGGTGATGACACCTCAAGGGGTGAGGTGTCCCTTATGAAGTGTATATGTGCCACATAAGAAGGGAGGCAATAGTAAATTTAGGAAGCTGTCAAGTAAATTTAAAAATTAAAATTCTTTATGGAAACTACTACTGACCCCTAGTCTTTATATACTTGACGCTCCACCTTGGCCAGCATGTACTGACTTGAGAAATAAATACAGGGTTGCCCTAAAATTTTGATTTACTTCTTAAAAGCCCCCAAAAGTTTCGGGGTGTTACATTCTTCCTTGTTAAATATTTCATTTTCCCCCAAACAAATTTAGAGGGTGTTACATGGGTACCCACTTGCAAGTTTTAGCAAAATATGGGTACCTCAGGTGCAATTTTGTCAAATTATATTCTTGCATTTTGGGTGCAACTTGGGCGAATGAGCCTAACCCGAATTAAAATAGGGGTCGGGCACATAATTTTAATAATTTAGATTGGCTAGGAGCCGTGGACATAAATTCTCAGCCTTAATTGTAGTGAGGGTCAGGCTTGGACACAAATATTAAATGACGTGCTAACCCGAATTGTCCGATTCGTATGACCACTACTTATAAATGTTTGGGTAGAAGACAATTTCCACCTGTCCATTATGGATTAAATACGGATATCCCCCATGCACGATGATTAGAGATGGTTTTCCCCCTGTCAGTGGATGGAGGGTGGACATATACAATCCTTCTATAACAATCAGTGTAATACCCCGTTTTAATACGAGGGTAAATTGGTAATTTGTGCGAAGAATTCGATTTTATTTGCGAGTTATGAAATTGGGTAATTCTCGGGTCCAAATTATAGTCAAGGTGGTTAATTTATATTCCTAGAAAAGGGTATCGTTATTGAGAAATTAATTTTAGAAATTTATTATTTTATATCAAGTAATAAATTGTCTAGCCTAGTGTGTACCCGACCCGCTAGATTAGTCTACCAATTGGTGCACCCAACACACCCTAACATTACCAATACAAAAAAAAAAAAAAAAAAATAAAGAATGAAACAAAGCTGAAGATAATTAACTATTTCTTTATTCCCCATTTTTGGTAAATCCTCCCACTCCCCAACGTCCCTCTCTCTTTCTCTCCTGTTGATTTTCTCCTCAAATACCACACCAGCTCTCCTTCTTCTCTTCACAACACATACCACCACCACCACACGCTGCCACCACCTCCATCACCAGCCGCACCACCACCTGCAACACCATCACCTCTCCTCCCCCTCTCCACCTCTCAACCTCCCCCTCTGCCTCACACTCTCTCCCTGCCCTGTCTCTCCCGACGAAAACAGAGCAGCGGCTTGGTGCCGCTGCCTTCCCCGACGGCAACCAAGCCGCCACGCGACCACAGCTCCCTCTCTCCCTCAGTTTTGACCCTCTGTCTCACTCTCTCTCTGCCTCTCTGTTCTCCCCGAAGAAAACCCGCAGAAACAGAGCAGCGGCTCAAGCCGCTGCCGCCTCCGGCGAAGGCCCCGACGGCATATCCGTCACCACCACCACCTGCAACTCTCCCCAACCCTCTGCTTTAACACCGTAATCACCTCCCCTCTCTGTCTCGACCTGAAAGGAGGCAGCAGAAGCTGCAAGTTGCAGCAGAACCCACCCGAAGCCACCACAACCACCGGCGGCGCCATTAACGCCGGCGAAAGCTCGGCCCGAGCTATTTGACGCAACCCAATCCTTCAAATCCATCCCAAACGACTCCCTGAGTCCCGAGGAGACTATATCCGGCGCCAATCTAAGCAGAGGACGGCAGAATCGTCAGATTCAACAATCACCGCGGCCACCATCGACGGCGAACCCAATCGGACCCAAATCTTGACCGTTTCTCGCGATTTTTCGCTTGGGTAACTCCTAAATCACCCCCTGATTCATTTTTGATCATCAAAACGTGATTTTAATAGCTTTAGATCGAATCGGGTTGTTGGATTTACACTTGTTCATGTTGAGGGGGTTGTTCTTGTACTTTCTGAAAAGTTATGGGTGGCTAGTGAAGCATAATAAAACTGTTTTTTAGTTATTGGGAGGTTATTTCATGTTATTAATGAAAAGTTGGGGGATCTATTTAGTATTTACATAAACTGCAAATATAATATAAAATTTAAAATACAATTTTGTAGTATAATTTATTTATAATATTTCTAGTAATTATTTTAATTATATAAAAGATGTTTTTGCTATTTAAGGTTATATATGTGTATTATTTATGAGATATTGTTGTTTTATTGGAAAATAAGCAAGATAAAATATCTCTTGTCTTTAATCATATAATTTAGTGTGACTAAGTAAATATTTCAAGTACTTATAAATTAGTGTTTTTAGTAAATATGTTATTTGTTCAAAATTGATAAAATAAAACAAGTTAGAAAGTTAAGAAATAGGAAAATTACTTTTAAAAGAAAATTCTCTATTTATGAATAACTAAAGACTTATTATATATATATATTAGATATTGACTTATCCAAAATTAAGTTTTTTTTTTTTTTTTTTTTGAGAAAATCCAAAATTAAGTTATAATTGTGTGAGACTAAACACTTGTTTTAGTTGAATAAACATTTTTGTGAGTTTTATTCTTTAATAGTATATATACATTTTACAATAAATAATTAGCAATAATTAAATTAGTTGAATCAATTTTCGTGGTCACTTACAAATAAATGTGTTATTATTTTATTTTCTAAATATTAGGGTGTATAAATTTAATATGCAATTTATTACTTAATAAATTTTAAGAGTTAGTATTTATATATATATATATATATATAAATAGTGATTTTATGAGAAAATACAATTGTACATGCTAATAATTAATGGGGATAATGGGGAGTAATTTCAAATAAGACTTAGAGAAATTTCGCATAGCATACTTGCACATTTTGGATTTGTAATTAATTTAGAAATAATAAATTGTAGGTGACGAGTTCGTAGACGAGGGATTCGTTTATCCGTAGAGGTTTTGCTTTGCTAATTGTCTTGCTACTCGAGGTAAGTAAATATGCCTTACCTAGTGTGCCCGTCCTCCGTTCGTGTCTAAATATTTTTGTGATTTACGTCTCAAAATGTGATTTGTGTCATACGTGTTCGACTTGAGATTTCAAATACTTGTCTAAATGATTCTTTGGAAACTATCACACGGAATTAATAATACGTAATAACGTAAAGTGGAAACAGTTGTGCGGTGGAACCACATTTGGATACTTTTATATTGTGATATTTTGCTCGGTTGCAATTAGCCCCGAGCTGCTCCATGTACTCACCTCTCTGGCCGCAAGAAGTCTTAGGGGGGTGCCGGCACTTAAGGTCTTGGATGCATGGGATATGGTTGGTTACTTATGAGATACTGTGATGGATTATTGCGATGGATTGGTTCGTTCCCCGCTACAACTAAATAATAAATCTGGTTTTTCATGTGAAAGATGGAAGAATTGATATTTTGAGAATCCCCTAAATGTGGATATGATGAGAATTGATGATTTTCTCCTTATTATATAATGAGAATGGTTTGAGAACGCTAAGTGAAGAATTGAAATTTTATACTTCTCAGTTTTTGGTCAATTTCAATAACATGTTTGGTTACTTCTAAATTATCCTCTTTATTTAAAAGAAAAATATGCCTCTTATCCGGTTTACATGTTTGGGTGTTTACTTATTCAGCATTTTGTGCTGAATTTGGAAAAACTGCGGTCTTGTTTCTTTCCCCGCAGGACTAGGTGAAGGAAGCTCGGCTTAAGGGATCGCGGACTCACCTAGTATGTTAGTACTAAATAAAAGACGCACCTAGACAATCATCATGTTTAATAGTATGTTATGTTTCATGTTTAAGACAATTATGGTTTGTAATATATAACGATGGAAGTGTTTTGTTCTCGATTTCCGCGGATTCATTCATTTGAACGACGCCCTCCCGAGCTCTCCGGTCCGGAACGGAAGGCTCGGAATCAGGGGGTGTCACAGGTGGTATCAGAGCAGACAATCCAAAAAGGAATTAAAACCTGTAGGGTAATTTAAAATGAATTTAGGGTAAGAAATTTAAAATTTGACAAGCCGCTTGGGGTTATGGGTAGTCTGTGTTTTATTTAGTCCCACCCACCCGCGACCTTTCTTTCCCCTCGGGAGAGACATTTTCGGTTTTTATCATGTGATAATTGGTTGGCCTGATTATGAGATACATGTAAGAGGACATTTTTACTTGGCTGGCCTTGGGGATGATATTACTCCCATGATGGAGGATGAGTATTATAAAGTTTGAGATTTGGTTCTGCAATGAAAATAAGTTGATGAAAATTTGTGTGCAATTTTATACATTATTCCTTTGTGAGATAGCCATGCTATTTTGATAAATATGCGTATGAAGTTCGTGACATATATGAATCTTTTGCAATGTTGATGAACATCATGCTTTACGATATAAATCGTCTTAGGTATTACCCCATGATAGAATAAGCGATAATATAATAGGTGTTAGTGTAGGGATATGACTGATAGACCCCTGCGATACTACACCAGGAGAGCCCACCAAAAACAAATGGCAGCTGGAGGAGACAACCCGCAGGAGATGGCTCAACTGGTCACCCAAATGGCCAGAATCATTGCTAGGAATGAGGAGCGCGAAGAGCGAAGCTATTCCAAGAAGATAGCGGATCATAATCCTCGCGAGTTTGCAGGAAAGGAAAACCCCACTGAGTTGGAGGATTGGATCACGAACTTCGAGAAGATACTAAGAGTTGTCCAATGCCCTGAAGACCAAAAGGTTATCTGTGCAGCCCTTCACTTGACTGGAAAGGCGGGACATTGGTGGACACCCAACCATGAGGTCCTATTGGCTCGACCCAACTTTGGTTGGGAAGCTTTCAAGGCTGCTATGAGATCAAGGTTCTATCCAAGCCATGTCAGGACAAGGATGTACAACGAGTTCCAAAACCTGAAGCAGGGAAACGGCTCAGTGACGGACTATTTCGAGAAATTCGTGGAGTTGTCCAGATTCGCGGGAAACATGGTACCTGATGAAGAAAGCAAGGTAGCAAAGTTCATTGGAGGCCTGCATCTCCAGCTGCAGAAAATTATGCGCAGCAGGACTTACGACACCTTGCACGAAGCCTATGACCGGGCAGCTGACATGTGGCAAATCCAAGAGATTCAGGATGAGGTTCGTGGGAAACGCAAGGTGGATGAGGCAGGAAGCAGCAGCAATTCAGGAAAAGACAAGAGGTTCAAGTCCCACGGTGGAGGAAACAATCAGACCAGGGGAAACCAGCAGAATCAGATAGCTCAGCCAGTTTGCCGCTACCACTGCAAGAGATGCCAGCAAAACCACCCTGGGGTTGACTGTATGGGGAATCTAGTCGTATGCCACAACTGTGGTAGGAGAGGGCACCGAGCCTATGAATGTCTAGCTCCACCAGCCAGGAACCAACAAAGGAACCAAGGGGGAAACTATCAGAGGCAACAGCAGAACCACTATCTGGGAAACCACCCACAGTATGTGAACCAGCAACCTGCGATCCTACAGCTCGAATATGGGAACAGGAACCCTGGAAACCGCAACAACCAGGGAGGAGGCTATGGAAGACAATCAAACTACAACCAGGGGAATGCAGGACAGCATGGAGCCCAGAACCGCAACAATAATGCTGGACAAGGAGGCAACAACAGCAATGCAGCTGGTGCAGGAGGAGCGGTAACACAGAATGCAAATGTGGGAAGGATTGCTGTCATGACTAAAGCAGAGGCTGATGCTGCTTATGGAGTTGTCACGGGTACTTTCCTTATCCATGAGCAACCAGCCTTTATATTATTTGATTCTGGTGCATCATACTCATTCATATCATCATACTTTGCTGAGAAATTGGGTTTGGATAAGTGTGCTAAGAAATCTATCCCAGTAGCAACTCCCACTGGCCAAATAACAGTATGCGACACCGTATTCGAAGGAGTAGGAGTGAAAATCCTAGCATACACCTTGCCTGCAGACTTGATTAAGTTTGATCTTAGAGGCCTAGATGTCATCCTAGGGATGGATTGGCTTAGTAAATATCGAGCCGTCATCGATTGTCATGATCAGAAGGTTCGGTTAAGGGGACCCAATGGAGAGAGAATCTCATACCGTGGAATCACGAAGGAGCCTTGTATCAGACTAGTTTCAGCACTGACCATAGTCAACCAAGTGAAGAAAGGTAACTCTGCCTATCTATGTTATATCCAAGACGTTTCCAAGAAGGAGAATGTGCTAGAGGAGATACGAGTTGTAAAGGAGTTTCCTGACGTATTCCCAGACGAGATTCCAGGAATGCCACCAAGAAGAGAATTGGAGTTTACTCTGGACTTAGTTCCTGGAACAGCACCAATCTCAAAAGCGTCATACCGGATGGCACCAGCAGAACTGAAGGAGCTAAAGGAGCAATTACAAGAACTCCTAGATAAGGGGTATATACGACCAAGTGTGTCACCCTGGGGAGCACCAGTGCTTTTCGTGAAGAAGAAAGATGGAAGCTTGAGGCTATGCATTGACTACCGTGACTTGAACAGTGCAACCATCAAGAATAAGTACCCTCTACCCCGGATTGACGATCTTTTCGATCAATTACAAGGGGCTAGTGTTTTCTCCAAGATTGATTTGAGATCAGGGTACCATCAACTTCGGGTAGCCGAGCAGGATATCCCGAAGACAGCTTTTAGAACGAGATATGGCCACTATGAGTTCACTGTGATGCCTTTTGGTTTGACCAATGCACCTGCAGTATTCATGGATTTGATGAACCGAGTAATGAGGCCATTTCTAGATCGATTCGTTGTCGTCTTTATTGATGACATCCTTGTGTACTCGAAGAGCGAGGAAGATCACGAGGAGCATCTCAGAGAAGTATTGCAGACTTTGAGACAAGAACGATTGTATGCTAAGCTGTCAAAGTGTGAGTTTTGGCTGGATCGTGTTCCATTTCTGGGTCACATCATCTCAAAGGAAGGAATATCAGTGGACCCAGGAAAGATTTCAGCAGTCAAAGATTGGCCAACACCGAAGAATGTTTCCGAGATAAGGAGTTTCCTTGGCTTAGCAGGTTACTACAGGCGTTTTGTGAAGGACTTTTCCAAGATTGCCAGGCCGCTGACAGCACTAACAAAGAAGGCAATAAAATATCAGTGGAGCGAAAGTTGTGAAGAAGCGTTTCAGACACTAAAGGAAAAGCTAACTACCGCGCCAGTATTGGCCCTACCTAATGATTCAGGCGAGTTCGAGATATACAGTGATGCATCGAAGAAGGGGCTAGGATGTGTACTCATGCAAGACCGGAGGGTGATTGCCTATGCATCAAGACAGCTAAAACCCCACGAGGAGAACTATGCTACTCACGACTTGGAGTTGGCAGGAATTGTCTTCGCGCTGAAGATATTGAGACATCATCTGTACGGAGCAGTTTGCAAGCTTTACACAGATCATCGCAGCCTAAAGTACATCTTCACACAGAAGGAGTTGAACAACAGATAGCGAAGATGGCTAGAGATCATCAAGGATTACGACTTGCGTATCCAGTACCACGAAGGGAAGGCGAACGTAGTCGCAGACGCATTGAGTCGAAAGGCGAGCCACGCTTTGAATGCAATGGTAATTTTACCAGAATGGCTATGCCGCGAATTCAGAAAGCTCGAGATCGAAGTCGTGGATCAAGGAGGAGTACAGAACTTACTTGCCAGTATGACAGCCGTACCAGATTTCTTTGAAGAAATAAGGAGTAATCAAGCAGGAGACGTCAAACTGGAGAGAATCAAGAAGAAGATTGCAGAAGGACAAGCCAAAGACTTTCAGATTCACGAAGATGGGAGCTTACGCTACAAGGGAAGATGGTGTGTACCACAGAAGTGTGCAGAAACTAAAGAGAAATTGATGCGTGAAGCGCACAACACGCTATACTCAGTACACCCAGGAGGCGACAAACTCTACAAAGATTTGAAGAAGACATTTTGGTGGCCAAACATGAAGAAGGAAGTAGCAGAATTCGTAGCCCGATGTTTAACGTGCCAGAAAGTGAAGTTTGAACACAAGCGGATGGGAGGCCTAGTTCAGCCCTTAGACGTACCGGTTTGGAAGTGGGATTCCATTTCCATGGATTTTGTGACGGCACTGCCAACATCAAAGAACGGACTTAATCAGATTTGGGTAGTAGTAGACCGATTGACCAAGACGGCAAGGTTCATTCCGATGAAGGATACCTGGAACATGGAGCAGAGGGCAGACGCGTATGTCAAGAACATAGTGAGATATCATGGAGTTCCGAGCTCGATAATTTCTGACAGAGACCCTAACTTTCTCTCATATTTCTGGAAGGCGCTTCAGGAGGCAATGGGGACCCAGTTACGATTCAGTACGGCATTCCACCCAGCCACAGATGGACAGACAGAAAGGACGATTCAGACATTGGAAGACATGTTAAGGGCTTGTGTCATGGACTTTCAAGGTTCATGGGTTGACAAGCTACCACTGATAGAGTTCTCATACAACAACAGCTACCACGCCAGCATAGGCATGGCACCACACGAGGCTTTGTATGGGAGGAAGTGTCGAACACCTTTATGTTGGAGTGACATCAGCGAGACAGTGGTTATAGGCCCACAAATGATCAAAGAAATGACCGACCAAGTAAGACTTATCCAGCAGAGAATGAGGGCAGCACAAGACAGACAGAAGTCCTATGCAGATCAGAAAAGGAGACCATTAGAATTCCAAGTGGGTGAAAAAGCGTTTCTCAAAGTTTCACCTACAAAGGGAGTGACAAGATTTAATCAGAAAGGGAAACTGAGCCCAAAGTTTATCGGCCCATATGACATTCTGGAGAGAATTGGAGAAGTTGCGTATCGACTGGACTTACCTTCGAATTTGGGACGTGTACACAACGTCTTTCACGTTTCACAACTCAAGAAGTACGTACCTGACTCATCTCATGTGCTAGATCCGGAATCAATTGAGTTAGACCCATCTTTGACTTACGAAGAACATCCTGTCAAGATCCTAGATACTAAGACAAGAGACACGCGTACCAAGAGCGTTAAGCTAGTGAAAGTTTTATGGACGAACAACCATACGGAAGAGGCTACTTGGGAAGCAGAAGATGACATGAGAAAGAAGTACCCTCATCTGTTTAATGAGGCAAATTGAGTTCCGGGGACGTCACTCTCCTAAGGGGGAGAGGATGTAACCTTTCGCTTTAGTATTTAGTACCCTTACGATCCTAAAATAAATCTTGACCTTTCCTGTTATCTCTGGTTAGTTTCATAATATAGTTTATGCATCATCATATAGTTATACACTTGCATCGTATAGAAACTATTTGATGTTTGAATAGCTTTAGCTTCGAGGACGAAGCTCTCTTTAAGGGGGGAAGGATGTAATACCCCGTTTTAATACAAGGGTAAATTGGTAATTTGTGCGAAGAATTCGATTTTATTTGCGAGTTATGAAATTGGGTAATTCTCGGGTCCAAATTATAGTCAAGGTGGTTAATTTATATTCCTAGAAAAGGGTATCGTTATTGAGAAATTAATTTTAGAAATTTATTATTTTATATCAAGTAATAAATTGTCTAGCCTAGTGTGTACCCGACCCGCTAGATTAGTCTACCAATTGGTGCACCCAACACACCCTAACATTACCAATACAAAAAAAAAAAAAAATAATAAAGAATGAAACAAAGCTGAAGATAATTAACTATTTCTTTATTCCCCATTTTTGGTAAATCCTCCCACTCCCCAACGTCCCTCTCTCTTTCTCTCCTGTTGATTTTCTCCTCAAATACCACACCAGCTCTCCTTCTTCTCTTCACAACACATACCACCACCACCACACGCTGCCACCACCTCCATCACCAGCCGCACCACCACCTGCAACACCATCACCTCTCCTCCCCCTCTCCACCTCTCAACCTCCCCCTCTGCCTCACACTCTCTCCCTGCCCTGTCTCTCCCGACGAAAACAGAGCAGCGGCTTGGTGCCGCTGCCTTCCCCGACGGCAACCAAGCCGCCACGCGACCACAGCTCCCTCTCTCCCTCAGTTTTGACCCTCTGTCTCACTCTCTCTCTGCCTCTCTGTTCTCCCCGAAGAAAACCCGCAGAAACAGAGCAGCGGCTCAAGCCGCTGCCGCCTCCGGCGAAGGCCCCGACGGCATATCCGTCACCACCACCACCTGCAACTCTCCCCAACCCTCTGCTTTAACCCCGTAATCACCTCCCCTCTCTGTCTCGACCTGAAAGGAGGCAGCAGAAGCTGCAAGTTGCAGCAGAACCCACCCGAAGCCACCACAACCACCGGCGGCGCCATTAACGCCGGCGAAAGCTCGGCCCGAGCTATTTGACGCAACCCAATCCTTCAAATCCATCCCAAACGACTCCCTGAGTCCCGAGGAGACTATATCCGGCGCCAATCTAAGCAGAGGACGGCAGAATCGTCAGATTCAACAATCACCGCGGCCACCATCGACGGCGAACCCAATCGGACCCAAATCTTGACCGTTTCTCGCGATTTTTCGCATGGGTAACTCCTAAATCACCCCCTGATTCATTTTTGATCATCAAAACGTGATTTTAATAGCTTTAGATCGAATCGGGTTGTTGGATTTACACTTGTTCATGTTGAGGGGGTTGTTCTTGTACTTTCTGAAAAGTTATGGGTGGCTAGTGAAGCATAATAAAACTGTTTTTTAGTTATTGGGAGGTTATTTCATGTTATTAATGAAAAGTTGGGGGATCTATTTAGTATTTACATAAACTGCAAATATAATATAAAATTTTAAATACAATTTTGTAGTAGAATTTATTTATAATATTTCTAGTAATTATTTTAATTATATAAAAGATGTTTTTGCTATTTAAGGTTATATATGTGTATTATTTATGAGATATTGTTGTTTTATTGGAAAATAAGCAAGATAAAATATCTCTTGTCTTTAATCATATAATTTAGTGTGACTAAGTAAATATTTCAAGTACTTATAAATTAGTGTTTTTAGTAAATATGTTATTTGTTCAAAATTGATAAAATAAAACAAGTTAGAAAGTTAAGAAATAGGAAAATTACTTTTAAAAGAAAATTCTCTATTTATGAATAACTAAAGACTTATTATATATATATATATATATTAGATATTGACTTATCCAAAATTAAGTTTTTTTTTTTTTTTGAGAAAATCCAAAATTAAGTTATAATTGTGTGAGACTAAACACTTGTTTTAGTTGAATAAACATTTTTGTGAGTTTTATTCTTTAATAGTATATATACATTTTACAATAAATAATTAGCAATAATTAAATTAGTTGAATCAATTTTCGTGGTCACTTACAAATAAATGTGTTATTATTTTATTTTCTAAATATTAGGGTGTATAAATTTAATATGCAATTTATTACTTAATAAATTTTAAGAGTTAGTATTTATATATATATATATAAATAGTGATTTTATGAGAAAATACAATTGTACATGCTAATAATTAATGGGGATAATGGGGAGTAATTTCAAATAAGACTTAGAGAAATTTCGCATAGCATACTTGCACATTTTGGATTTGTAATTAATTTAGAAATAATAAATTGTAGGTGACGAGTTCGTAGACGAGGGATTCGTTTATCCGTAGAGGCTTTGCTTTGCTAATTGTCTTGCTACTCGAGGTAAGTAAATATGCCTTACCTAGTGTGCCCGTCCTCCGTTCGTGTCTAAATATTTTTGTGATTTACGTCTCAAAATGTGATTTGTGTCATACGTGTTCGACTTGAGATTTCAAATACTTGTCTAAATGATTCTTTGGAAACTATCACACGGAATTAATAATACGTAATAACGTAAAGTGGAAACAGTTGTGCGGTGGAACCACATTTGGATACTTTTATATTGTGATATTTTGCTCGGTTGCAATTAGCCCCGAGCTGCTCCATGTACTCACCTCTCTGGCCGCAAGAAGTCTTAGGGGGGTGCCGGCACTTAAGGTCTTGGATGCATGGGATATGGTTGGTTACTTATGAGATACTGTGATGGATTATTGCGATGGATTGGTTCGTTCCCCGCTACAACTAAATAATAAATCTGGTTTTTCATGTGAAAGATGGAAGAATTGATATTTTGAGAATCCCCTAAATGTGGATATGATGAGAATTGATGATTTTCTCCTTATTATATAATGAGAATGGTTTGAGAACGCTAAGTGAAGAATTGAAATTTTATACTTCTCAGTTTTTGGTCAATTTCAATAACATGTTTGGTTACTTCTAAATTATCCTCTTTATTTAAAAGAAAAATATGCCTCTTATCCGGTTTACATGTTTGGGTGTTTACTTATTCAGCATTTTGTGCTGACTTTGGAAAAACTGCGGTCTTGTTTCTTTCCCCCGCAGGACTAGGTGAAGGAAGCTCGGCTTAAGGGATCGCGGACTCACCTAGTATGTTAGTACTAAATAAAAGACGCACCTAGACAATCATCATGTTTAATAGTATGTTATGTTTCATGTTTAAGACAATTATGGTTTGTAATATATAACGATGGAAGTGTTTTGTTCTCGATTTCCGCGGATTCATTCATTTGAACGACGCCCTCCCGAGCTCTCCGGTCCGGAACGGAAGGCTCGGAATCAGGGGGTGTCACAATCAGTTAGTGGGTAGGTGGGGGGGGGGGGGGGGGGGGAATATGATATTTTGTTACTATTTTACCCTTGAAAGGGACGAATCGTGGACACATATCACCATTTTTGTGTTTATTATTGTGTTCGTCGTGCTCTTAGACATTTTTTGTGTTCTTGACCACCACCTTCACCACCACCAAATTCCCACCAGCAACACCACCACCGCCAATGAATCCCCACCACCATCACCACCATTGAATCCTCACCACCAACACAACAACAACGACAACGAAAAACAAACAACAACAGCAGCAACAACAACAACAACAACAACAACAACAACAACAACAACAATTTAACAAGAGGCTCATATCTATAATTGAAAACAGACAGAATATTGCACCTACCATGGCTGCAAAACTAATTACCCCGCCAGTAAAGTAGCAATTTCTCAACACCTATATTCAGCCGATCAAATTCATCATCGCCTAAGAAAGGGGGAAAATCAAGAGAAGACCGACTCAATAGAGACTAGAGCACCAACAATAAACAGGATGATAATCCCAACTTTAAAGAACAATCACAAAGTTTCTGAAACAATGCCCCATTGACCACGACGACGACAACGACAGCAACAACAACAACAACAACAACAACAACAACAACAACAACAACAACAACAGCAACAGCAACAGCAACATCAACAACAAAGAACAAAACTTAACAAGAGGCTCAGATCTATAATTGAAAACAGGCGAAGAATATAGCACCTACCATGGCTACAAAACTAATTGCCCGCCAATAGAGTAGCTATTTATCAACATCTATATTTAACCGATCAAATTCATTATCGCCTAAGAAAGGGAGAAAATCAAGAGAAGACTAACTCAGTAAAAACAAGAACACCAACAAACAACAGGATGATAATCCCAGTTTCAAAGAACATTCACAAAATTTCTGAAACAGTGCCCTATGAAACATTCACAAAATTGAATCCAGTATTGCCCAATAAATGCAACATATATTTTTCTTGAGGTAGGAAGGTAAAATAATTATGAACCACTCGCACTCTAAAGATCTGAGTCTTAGTTGCACATTTCTTGTTCGAGACACTCTTTCTCTAAGAAAATGGAGACTAAAAAGGGGTTGAATTGTAAGGAGAAAAAGATTATGGGGTCTTTCTCAAATGTGAGTAAAAAAATATGAACATGGAGGAGAGGATTGAGTTGTTCAGAAAAAGTTGCACTAGTTTTGCCTCATCCTTAGAGGTGATGCAGTATTTGTCACTCTCAAGCTAAGATAAGCTCTCTCTATCCATAAGTCACACACACAAAACAAAACAAAAAAGAAAAAGGGGTGAAAAAATGACCTGTTGGTCAAGTAAAAATGAAAATAAACTCTCGGTGATTCACACACAAAGTGGGTTTGATTTTTTTTAACTTCTTTCTTTGTTTCTTCTCACCTCTTTTCTTCCAACCAATCATGACCCTTTCTCATCATCAATCTTTAGATGATGTATATTACATAGATTTAACCTTAGATAACATGATTTATGGTCGTATATTAAAATTTAATAATTATGCAAATAATATTGTAAGAAATTATATTGTTAAATGCGTGTGTTGTATGCATTTTCTGCATCTACATGTATGTAAATTACCTTATACTTTTTTTTATATAAATATGGCTCACTAATTAGTTCATGCTAAATTTCTCATCTTTCTTCACACTTAATTATATGTTAGACGATTCTCTTAAAATTGTTCGATATTATGATCTGAGTATTATATTATTTGTATAGTGATGTAAAGTATATATAATAATATAGTAACGAGTACAATAAATATGAATGATAAGCTTACCTTTCCATTTTAAGAAAAACTTTAGCAGCAATTCTACTTGCTGTATTATAATATCACTACAATTTTCTCGAACCACTTTGTTTATCAATACTCTATGCATTTCATTATATGATAGTCTATGATGTAAAGTATTATAATATATATATATATGTGTGTGTGTGTGTGTGTGTGTGTGTGTGTGTGTGTGTGTGTGTGTGTGTGTGTGTGATAACAAGTATCATAACACTGGACGATTTTCTTAAAATTACTCGATTACAATCTGAGTATTACATTTTTGTATAACGATGCAAAGTATATATAATAATATCATGATAAGTTCGATAAAAATAAATAAAATAGGTACATATGTAAACTTCAATAGCAACTCTACTTATTACATTATAATATCACAAGAAGATTCTTAAACCACTTTGTTAATTAGTTATCAATCTCACTATTCTAATAAATTGCCCAGAATATGGTGAAACTGTTTTAGTTATGTTTAGAAAATTGGATGAACAAATCCTCAAATTAAAACAAGTCATTAGTATTAGATGCATTCTATACAAAATGATTTCAAATGAGATTACTACAATATCCACGGAAAAGGACAGTTTAAGTAGTAAGATGTCTACACTTTTTTTAGAAGAATTTTAAAATTTTATAAGTTCAAACTAAAGCAGAAGAAAGTAAGATATATGGACCAAATTTCCATTCCAGAACACGAGTGTTAGCATCATTAGATAACAACTATGATGTACCAAACATAAAAAATCATATCACTATAAATTTGCATTTGATTGGAAATTATTCTTATTTTATCCACAGTATATTTTAGTCAAACTTTTGTTATAAGATTCTGATGATGTCTAAAATGTTAGATCCAGATGTGGTGCAAAGTCCAGCGCTTTTGCGCAGCAAAATCCCAAGGTTCAACCACGTTATGTCATATGTCATTTGTCGTTGAATAATCATTATGAATGTGACGTTTGTGGTCCTACGTGTCTAATTTTCAATAAAAAGCAGCAAATAAAAAGACACTGACCATCCCTGACTTTAAGACTAAATACACTCCGCTACCTCGTGTTTTGAAAAAATACAGTTTGCACCTTTTTTTGGATGGAGGGTAACGGTTGACTAACGGTACAGAAAAAAAGACTAATTTACCCCAGAAATGTTATAAAATTACTCCTATATATATTATCCTAACCCTAACCCTCTCTCATCTTCACATATCTGCCTCTCTCCAAAACACAGTAGCCTCTCCTCTCCGACACCCTCCTCTCTGACACCCTCATCTTCTCTCTGTCACCCTTTCTCTGCGTCTCTCTATCTCTCCGATCCCATTCCTCTTCTCTCCCTCTCACCGATCCCCTCACCCCTTCTCTCTCTGTCTCTCCTTCTCGTCCCGTCGTCGTCTCCGTCGAAGAAATTAGGGATGCGTTCGTCGTCTCCGTCGAAGAGATTAGGGATGCGACGGTGAAGTCAAATCAAGGGACGGAGAGGACTAGGATGCCGGCGGGGTTTTTTTCTTGGGATTTTTTACTTTTATGTTACAAAGATTTTTTATGTTAAATCTTTTGACGGTTACTAATACTCAACAACGAATGTGATGATAATGATGTTATAGATTACTGTTGTCGTTTGAACTACTCCTACGAGATATTCACCTCATTCCGCATATATATGAAAGCGTCCACAGAGAATTATCAAAAAAATATTTATTCATTTCATCGTTCATCAAAATGTATAGGATATATTATACCAGTTAGTTCTAAAAATTTGTGTATTTTTCATTTATTGTTGTTCATTATTTCAATTTGAAGAACCTTATGATCATTGTTACAGAAATGAAAGGGAGAAAGTGCAATAACCAAGTTTTTAGGGAAAAGTTTCAACTAGAGTATATAAAATAGGAGTAAGTATTTGGTTTCATAAAATACCCTACATGTTTATGAAATTTTGAGGCCCTCCCCTAAAGGGGCCCCTGAGCAAGCAAAGAGTCTGGCTAAGGGCAGAGACGGGCCTGGATCCCTTGAATGGATTTGGGTGCAGGTGTGACGGACGTTTGATATGCTTGTGTTGGCTGACATTAATTATTGCAGACATGAGTTCTCTCGCTACTCTACAAAGATTTACAATCAGCTCGTATAATTCAAGTTGATCATACAAACAAACAAGAGACAAATCGTGAGAAGCACAAACCGAACCGAACACAAGAGTCAAATCGTGAGAAGCACAAACCGAACCGAACATAACCAAATTAAACTATTCAAACAGATGTGCATATCGCTTTACACCCAGCATCATATGCATGTATGTGTTGTATTTGATTATTGTAGACCACGCCATCCACATGAAAAAAGCATTTTTCTTTTTGTGCGGCCGAAAATATGAAATATAAGTAAGAAAAGTGATACAACTCGCCAACCAACAATGATGTTCTTCCTTTTCATTTGCCAAACAAAGCCGTTTTTCTATTCCTTGCTACCAACAGTGATGTTCTTCAAAATTAGTTTTGCGGGCATGATTGTTTGTGATATATTTCAGAAAGAAGGGAGTAAATTCTTTTGCGGGCATGATTGATTGTGATATATTTCAAAAAGAAGGGAGTAAATTGCAAAAAAGTGGGTGTTTAATTGGGCCAACAAGCCAGGCAATATGGCCCAGGAGTGCACCGGCCCGTTATCCTTCCACTGCCAAGAGAGGGAGGTGATCGTTGCTCTGTGAAACCAGCCTCACGCGTTGCCCTCCGCTCTAGGGGAATTGCAGCCCACGCCTTCGCGAAAGCCACAAGGCCCAACTCCCAGCTTGGAACGGGCAGGCCAGATGAAGCAGCCCACTGAGCCTGTCTGGGCTATGTCAGTCCACTATCCACCCACCATAATGCCCTCACTCAAGTTACAAGCCCACGTTACGAGGCTCGGCGGTGGTTAGAAACTAATCGCCCACATATTTACAAGAATCAATTATAGGAAACAGAGGATGTGGTACGTTGAGATGAGTATGGCTGATGCTCCCATTCTCAGGTTCTGGTATGATACACCAAGTCCAGAGACCACCCACTATGACTTACTTTCGCAGGAACTTTCACCTGGTCATCGGTCCAGGGAGCCGTGAGTTGCCAATTCCTGCAATCAATAATCAGTGAAGCTTCCATTTTCTGCTGGAAAAAGTTACCAAGATAGTACTATTTGTTTTGACAAAACAAACAAAAGTTTTGTGACTTACACAGATCAAGAGCAAACTGATGAGAGAGCATCTTCCATCTCGGATACTGAGACGACTAGCTAAATCAAATTATTTTGTGGATGATGATGATGATGATGACGATTCACTGTCAAGGAGAGCAATTATGCCCCCAACAACAACAACATGGAGGACGGTGAACTTATCAGTGGCATCTCCTATATATGTCGTCGACGTTAGTGGGGGGTGTCAGTGTCACCATTGATAGGGTGAGGGAGGGAGGTCTGGTGCAACTGCACGTCTGGGAAGCCGTGGAGGAGGGCTCGGCCTTTCTCTGATGTGAATGTCTATGCCGTTCATGACAACATGCTCTTGGAAATGAAATGTAAAAGCGAATGATTTTGAGTCGGAGAGACCCAGCAGCAGAAACAACTTGGTAGCTAGTCATCGACACCTAGAGAACGAATTCCTAACAAATAGTAGCAGCAGCCTAGCCTAAAGAACGAATCTAAATGTCAAACATAATACTTGAAGAGTGAGCCCCTCCCCCTAAGAAAATAAATTGAGACTTGGCTAAAAAGGTCAGGGAAGCCGTCGGCCTTTGTCAGTTATGTACGTATCTGTGAATGTCTAATGCACATTCGCTCATCTTGGAAGCGAATGATTGAGAAGGATTCAAAGTTAAACCCAGCAGCAGAAATTCAACTCCTAGAGAAGGGACTCCAAATAGTAGTGGCAGCAGCAGCAGCAGCAGCCTGCACTAAAGAACAAATCTAACTTCAGACAGAAGCGGGACCAATGAATTAAGTTCAACCCAGCAGGGTAACTTGCTACAAACCCGCAGAAACAACAGAGCAAAAACTGGCGACACAATACATAATTCCTTACTCTTTTATGAGCCAGCACAGACCACAACACGGATTAAGCAGCACCAACATTGAACTAGGTATTGGGTGGGGTGCGCCTGGCCCTTGCAGTAGTGCAACGCATGGGCGACACTTGAAGAGCCCCAGTAGCAAGCTACTGTAGTGAGCCCTTCCCCCTCAAAAAATAAATTTAATATCGTGTGAGCCGATGGCCCACATATCAGATATTAAACTGATAAGAACAGATACTACACTTGATCTTAGCCAAAAGGCCGAGAAAGGTATGCTCTTCCCACCCTTTGACTGCCCCTTTTATACTCCCTCGTTTTTCTTATTTCTGTCTACTCTACCGATGTGGGATATATCTACTTGTTGTATTCCCTCCCTTGCATTCCTTCACACCAGCACCCAATGCCTACTACTAATACTGCCTGCTGCTGCTATGTATTTAGTCTTTCATTGAATGAATCCTCTTCTTACTTCCACAAGACATTATGCTTCTTATAATATTGGCTGATGAGGTCACTCATCGTCTCATGTCTTCCTCCTACACAATAGGAATCTATGACTGTCTCTTTGATCTCTCTAATGTACCACTCCACCAACAACCAAAACCACCGTATTTCCCCTCCGTTATTCCATTCTCCTCAACACAAAGAAAAACTACGTACCCTCTCATAATCGTCCTAATTGGAGCCTCCGCTTCTAAACCTTTTACTATCGTTCTTCACTTGGCTAACAACAAGACCGACCTCCAATGTTTTTCCTTCCTCTTCCTCTTCACTCTTCCCTTTGCCACATCCATATGCCAATCGTCGTTTCTCCGCCTCCTTCTCCTCCCCTCGGTTTAGGAAACTGTTAGTTTCTTCACATGATACGCACAATATCACCAATCACATAATTGCATACAACAAGAGTTTCGTTTGGTTACCAGCTTAATGCCAGGCTTTTTAAGAAGTTGTGGTGACATGTTTGTGTACGCGTTTCCTTTCCGAGTAAAATATGTCCACATTTGGACTCCCTTGGTTGACTCTTGCGTTGTGGACGGATGGAATTTCGGTTAGTCAGTAAGTTGGAAGACGCTGGTAACAAAGGAGCCTGAACAAAGTCTAGTTGGCATTGAAGTAAAACACTTCTGCAAATATTTCCACATGGAGAAGATTTACTCCCCAGTTTGACAAAAAAAAAAAAAAAAAAAAAAGTTTGCCAAAGAAGCTGAGACCCAACCGAAGAAAAGCGTACCAATGCAACACAGTATACTGAAGAGACGAGCCAATTGCAAACACGATACCCTTTCAAAGGAGAATCTTTACATCATAAGCGAGAGCACAAAACATGCTCATAGCAACCGAAGGTCAATTACATAAAGGCAAAACATGAGTTGAAAACTCTGTCTCCTCCGAGCACAACTCAATATAAGCTCCCAAAACAACAGCTAGCTTTAATTCTACAAATTGCATTAATAGAGAATCAATAGTATAACAGATTAACAATAATCGTGGACTGATGATCGGGCACCCAAAAACGTCTTGACAACCATCATGTATCGTGCCCCAGGATCCGAAAGTAGAAACCCCAGTTTCAACTTCAAACGTATTCATCTCTGCCTAAGTTTATATTAGTTCAGGTGAAGTTCTGTCGTATGGGGTTTGATCTCAAAACTTGAGCCATGAAATGTGCTCCAACCTGCAAAACAAACACTGGTTAGCTTAGCACCTTGTTCTCAACAAAACAAAACACTGGTTAGCACCAAGCAGAAACAAATGACTGCAGCGCAAAGTACAACAAACATTTTCGTACAATCAATTCCCTCTCCCTATATGAACATAAAACAGACAATAAACATGAGCCAAAGCTTGCAATCTGCTTGTCATTAACACTAAAGAACATACGCAAAATGCAAGGTAGAACAAACATTTCATCTACATTAATATGTCCAGGATGATTCCAACAAAGCCGCAATTCTTCATTCCTCCTCATGCTCTTATTATCAACGAAGCAGGAATGACATATGTTGGAATAAGCGAGTCTCGTAGAACGGTCCCGATATTTTCCCAAGACACTATGAGAAAGTACTTATGGAATGAGCGAGTCTGGTAGAATCATTGGCTGGGTATTTTATGGCGTTGATTGATTGGTTATATTATATGTAGGCAAAATTGCACCACAGGCCAAAGTTTGTTTTTTCCGGTAAGTGGGTACCCAAACTTTAAAACCGTGCAGCCACGGTACCAAACTTTCAAAAACCGTTCAATTGGGTGCCTTCCATTAACTTTCCATCCATAATGACGGAATAACGAAACAAGACTAGCGTACCCCTCATTTTCACCCCTACATTTTTCTGAAATTGCAAGTTTTACTAACAAATTCAAAAAAAATTAGAAATAGTACAATTTAGATTTAATATTTCAGATATCTATATAACAATGGACTAAGGGGGAATAAGCTATCCCCAAAATATGACATGTCGAATAGCGTATCCTCACCATATCCTACCAACCAAACACTTTATGAAAAAATTAAAAAAGAAAAATCTAAAATATTTTTAAGATAAAAAATCTTCTTTGGGGCCGTGCCCTCAGGCACTGGAATGCACTGGTATGTAAATATAATGTCATTATTTCATAAAAATAACAAACCTACATATATTTGCATGAAAAATACAAATCATTACAACAAAAACAATTCAAGAATGTCAGTTGTCAATTCTGGTGTCAGTTCTTTAAATGTACAAAGATACTTGTACTTTATTGTTATTAAAAAAAAATCATGTGGAATTATGAATTTTTCGAGAAATGAAATTTTCTAATAACTTTGTTAAATAAAAGGTTAAAGACTTTAAGATTGATGGATTATATGTTAATGAAAACATATTTCATATATTGAAATTATGTTTGTTATCTTGATGAAAATATATGACATTATCTTACATATATCTAATTATTAAATTAGAACTTTATTGCATTTAATTCTTTTTATACATGTAAATAAAATGTGCAATTCTAGAAAATTTAGGGGTGAGAATGAGGGGTACACTAGTCTTTTTATATTATGGACGGGATGTTAACGGGAGGGTACTAAATTGAACGGATTTGAAAGTTTGGTACCGTGACTGCATGATTCTAAAGTTTGGGTACCCACTTGAAAGTTTGGTACCGTGACTGCATGATTCTAAAGTTTGGTACCCACTTCCCAGTGTTCCTAAAGATTATGGTCATAGTTAAAACTTTCATCACTGACTAAAGAAATAAATAATTAGAACTTTCATCCCCTCTCACAAGTCACCCAACCCAGCAGACACCGATCAGCGCTCTTTTCACTAGTAGAACTGAAAACGGAACACAATCTTTCTTCTTTTTCCTTTTATTGGATATACAAGACAGTACAAGTAGCAGTGCATGGCTACATGTTTCATGAATTAAATTAGATGAAATTGTTCTTTCTCAACAATACGTTTGAAGACAAGCTGTTTCCCACTGTACGATTGCATTGGTAAACATATTTGAATCTCAATTTATTGAGCATCAGAAATCACACAAATCGAAAGAAAGAAGGCTTGATTGCGCATCAGAAATCACACACAAATCTTGGCTCCAAAAAAAAATTACACAAAATGAAAGAAGGCTTGATTGCACGTTGTGATACGAGTCAACCGTATCATCAACCGTATAATTTATTTATTTACGTAATTATTATTATTAGTTAGTTAGTTTATTTATTTAATTAGCTTAATTAGTTGTTTATTTAATTAGTTAGTAGACAAGGCCTGGCCCGTTATGTCGAACTGTCTCGGGTTAGTTTTCTATTTAAACAATGTAGTTTTTAATCAATTAAGAAGAAAACAATTAAATTATGTCGTATTTTTATTTTTCGTGTTCGTGTGTGTTTGTGTGGAGACTTGATAGTGTCTAGAATTACTATCGTGTTAGGTAAACCCTAACAAATTGGTGTTTTCATTGACTTTCACCATTCAACTGGTGAAATCATGGAGGAATTGTTAAAGGAAATATGTGCTGGATTCAGGAACGGTTTAGCTTGACTTCAAGAAAGAATTCTTGAAGGGCATAGCCGCATAGCTAAGATCGAGAAACTTGTCGCCCAATTGAAGCTAGAAGAGCAGCAACAAGTACGGCCGCCGGGGGAAACAGAGCATCAGCAGCTCGTCCGTCGTGCTGGTCCAGAGTTCGCCGCCAACTGCCGTCGAGCAGCAAGAACCCCCGCCGCCGCCGCAGCTAGGGTTCCAGCAGCCCGATCTGACGACCAAGGAGCAGACCGCGCCGCCGTCAAGGGCCATGGAAGGTTTCTTCCTCGGGCAGATTGTGCCAAGCCCGTTTCGAGGGGCCAGCTCAGCCTCGTCAACAAGGAAGTCAAAGACAACCCTTCCGTCACCTTCAACTACGTCAGCAAACCATACACCCTCAAACAGTTTGTCCAGGGGGTTCAGATGGTGGAGAGGCTAGTGCACTCAAGCACCTTCACCGACTTCACTCAGTACCACAAGCAGACGGTGGACAAGCCCCTCAACATGGCCGTCAATTGGCATATGAGCAGTGCTAATTTTGTTCTCAAATTGCTTGTGGTCATCCCAACCCTAGGTCGCGTTTGGAAGTTCGTGCTTTTGTGTGGGGCTTGCATGCGGCGTCATCAAGCGTTTCCTCTTTTTCACCTTGAGGACAAGGTGGTTTTCGACCCCGGGGGAGTTGATATGGGTCAACCGTATTATTTATGTATTTACTTAATTATTATTATTTGTTTGTTAGTTTATTTATTTAATTAGCTTAATTAGTTGTTTATTTAACTAGTTAGTAGACCAGGCCGGGCCTGTTAGGTCGAACTGTCGAGGGTTAGTTTTCTATTTAAACAATGTAATTGTTCAGTATTTAATCAATCAAGAAGAAAACAATTAAATTGTGTCGTGTTTTTATTTTTCGTGTTTGTGTGTGTTCGTGTGGAGACTTGATAGTGTCTAGAATTACTATCGTGTTTGGTAAACCCTAACACATTGTCTGGTGAGATTGTGTAGTTGAGAGAGATTAATCATCAAGAAAGAGTGACAGATGCACGTGTAGCAAGTAATGGCCAGTTAAACTAGCATTCTTTTCAACTTTCGTTGTTATCTCTAATGGTAATCACTTTTTTGTACTATAAAGCTATTAGCAAGTATCTAGAGCATGTAATCTTTCCTGGCCTAAATACTATCTTCTGCAGCTTTCATTTTGTCATCACCTAAGAAGTACGGTGCGAGTGCGTTCGCAGGTGCGGCGATTTTCCAAGAATTAGGGGTGCGGCGAATTTACGTGTGTGTGTGTGTGTGTTTATTACTTACGAGATATTCATTTACATGCAATAATGATCCACATTTTTCATCAAAAAAAACAATGGTCCAAATTATATTTAATACACATTACCTGTTCACAAGTCATAAAAGATGCACTCTTTTTTGACTAAATTGTAGTTGTACTTTAAAAGACCTTTCAATTTAAACTTCAAAATGACCATGCCGCACCCACAAAGCACCCGGTGCAGGTGCAGGTGCACGACCTCCCAGAAGCCTAGGATTCATCACATGTTCTAAGTGCAATGTCTGAATTTTGAACAAATATAAAAGAATTCGGTTGATATGTATGTGTGTGTGTGTATATAACTTCACTTCAAATCAGTAGTAATAGCAATTTCTTGCTGAAAGTATTAACTATTTAACTGTAATAAATTTGAAGTAATAGCAATTACAATTTTCTTCAAAGGATAAAAAAATGATTAAGAGATACTCAAGAAGTTCTGAGTGAGCCTAAAAAAACCATGTATGCATATAACCCCTCATATTATACTTTTTTTTTTTTTGAGGTATCCCTCATATTATACTTATGTGATACACACAACTACTATTGAAATTAAAGCTACATATCAGCATTTGCGACTTCAGCACTTAATATTCTTTTGCGAAAAATTATTTGAACTTTGTACTTGATTGAGCTTTTAACAGTCTCATTGTATTTTATTAGTTCAATGAATACCAGAATTTCGTTTAAAGCTGCTTGTTTGAATTAGAAATACAAATATAATCCATCTGAACTAGCCATCAAGCAAACTGGTAATCAATAGTTAACGAGGGTGGTTAAGCCCTTGCCTTTTATGGGTCGACATATGAGAACGGGCGGGGAGGGGTGTGAGTCGATTGCAAACATGGTACACTTTTAAAGCATCCTCGTATCAAATCTGAGAGATGATTCCTCCCTCCCTCCCTCTCTCTCTCCCTCTCCCTCTCCCTCTCCCTCTCCCTCTCCCTCTCCCTCTCCCTCTCCCTCTCCCTCTCCCTCTCCCTCTCCCTCTCCCTCTCCCTCTCCCTCTCCCTCTCCCTCTCCCTCTCCCTCTCCCTCTCCCTCTCCCTCTCCCTCTCCCTCTCCCTCTCCCTCTCCCTCTCCCTCTCCCTCTCCCTCTCCCTCTCCCTCTCCCTCTCCCTCTCCCTCTCCCTCTCCCTCTCCCTCTCCCTCTCCCTCTCTCTCTCTCTCTCTCTCTCTCTCTCTCTCTCTCTCTCTCTCTCTCTCTCTCTCTCTCTCCCTCCCTCCCTCCCTCCCTCCCTCCCTCCCTCCCTCCCTCCGCCGACTCTATAATCACCCGGTCGTGATGGAGGCTTCGTCAGCGTCGAGGTCAGGACTGATCGGTGGTTTTCCTGCAGCTTCTCCCGCACCCTCCGGCCTTGTGTGCCTCGAACTTGTTTTTTTTCTTTTGAAAGACTGCGGTTCTTTTTACTGATTGTGTTTGTTTCTTATATATATATTTTTATTTACACTTTCAAAAAAATGTAAATTTACATTAGAAGGACAAATTACAATAAACATATATGCAGTTCGTACTTTGTAACATAAAACCTCCACCAATTTCAATTTACAAGTAAACCCCCCAGCAGTATTATAATTGTTACCAATATTAACGTCTGATGGGTAAAATGGTAATTGATCCATGAAGACCTGGGGCAAAATGATACATTCACGCACTACCACCACCACCCACCTCCTATGTTTTCTCACTGTCAATCTCCCTCCCCCTCCCCCTCTCGATTAAAATAGGTTCCTGGGAAGTGGAACACATCGAGATCCCAGTTTGGATTAGGAGTTTCATTACTCAGCATATAAATCAGTACAATAAACTAACAGTGTAGCAAATAAAAAGATTGACAGTTTGAGGGGTTCAAGAAGACTTGATGTACATATACTCAACACCTGGGTTGGGTATCTCTCCATTGCCGCTGCCTTCTACCATTGACCTTGCCGAACAAAGCCGCCGCCTTCTACCATTGACCTTGCCGAACAAAGCCGCCACAACCACCACAACCCTAGCCCCTCCACCAGACCACCGAGACCCAACCCAACAGCCACCACAACGAGCGCCCAATTTCTCTGTTCCGAGTCAAACCAGACCTCGACGGAACTTCACTCCACCACCACCGCTACACCCAATCGACCAAACCACACAATTCTCTCGGACTTCACTCAATCAAAGAACCTAGATAGAGACTCAACCCGGAGCTTCAATCGACCTATCCCAAAACCCGATCGAATCCCAATTGAAACCCCCAAATCGAAACACAGACTACTCCATCTCTCACCACCGAACTCCACCTCACAAACCAATGACCCAGATTCTCCATCCAACCTAAACTTGAATCCATAACACCTAGAACAGATTCATGGAGAGAGAGAACAGATGGAAAGAGAGAATGAGAGATTGGTTTTAGTGTGTTGGTCGTGGAATTACCAGTGTTACCCCTGATTCTGTTAGTTTAAATAAACGCTGTTCCTGATTTACGGCTATTGGTAACAATTAAAAAACTGCAGAGTGGTTTACCTGTAAATCCAAATTGTCAATAGTTGTGTTAAAAAGTACAAATTGCATATAGGTTTAGGGTAATTTGTCCTTATAAGATATATACTATATATAAAAATAGTTAATATTATCTAAAATCGACAACCATTAAAGGCCCCTCCAGTTTATCTTAACCTGAACCAATACCCTTCACAGCATTCAGATAATACAGAACAGCTTATACAGACCAGCCATTCAAACATGCCCTTTACAGATCAAACATACAGTTAAGCACAGCAACAACCACTGCAGCAGTAAACTAAGCTTGGACTAAGTTTGACTCATTACTGCAGCAGTAAACTAAGCTTGGACTAAGTTTGACTCATTACTTGAACTAAATGACTCTTATCCTTTTTTCTCTCTTTTTTGATGTATTGGCTCGTGTGCAAAAAGCTTTGAAGAGTTTTAGACCACTCGTGTGCTAAAAGAGCCGAGCTAGCGGTTGAAATTAGGCTCGCTGTGTTATACAAGCCGAGGCTCATTTAATATTAATTATTTGAAAATATATTTTATGAGTGTTAATGTATGCTTTTGATTTTTAAGTTATTTTTTACTAGTCACCATTACTAGAGCTTTACAAGAAGAGCTCTTGAGCATGAAGAGCTCGAGCATTCACATTACTCATGATCCGAGCTCGAACAACTCAAAATTTTGGGCGGGCCTATCCCGAGTCCGCAAGTTAGATCTTGAGATAAGCCCGAGCCTGCGATATGGTTAAGAGAGCAGATCAGACCCAGAGCCAAGCAATATTCAGCTCAACTCTCTTACACCCCTACTCTTAACCATTTATGATTCAAATAAGTCAAGGCTCAGTAAAATAGGTTTCGGAAACAATGTCCACTAACTGAAACATAACAAAATAGAAACCTGATTCATCTGTTTCTAGCTTTCAATGCTGCAACCAACCATGTCACAAGATTTTCTCCCCAAATTCACAAACAAGGCACCAAACTAAAACCTCTAATTAGGAAGTCATGTCTGAAGGGTAGAAGAGAGAGTAGGCCCGACAAAATCTCTGTGAACATTGCAACAAAGCAAGAGATGGAAAATGATTCCAACAAACATGTTGTAACCACAGTCAATTACAGCAAGTCCTAAGGATATTCCTGCACATAAGCCATAGAGATGTGCCAGCAGAGTTATGGAGGAGCTTTTAATGGTTGCCGATTTTAGATAATATTTTTGAGCTTATTGGTTCAGGTTAAGAGAGTCGGAAGCTGCACTGAGAAATCTTGTTCTCCCTCAATGTACCTTGGTGATGCAGTGCAATCCAACCTACATTTTTTGTGTTTTACTGGTTCCTATCTATTAATCACTGGATCCCCAAAATTCGAATAGCATGAAAGTACTCGGACCCTACAATAGTCCTCGTTAGATAAGGCGGGAGCATTAATTAATTCTGCTTGAAAGTTCTCGGACCCTGCAGCTTCTACATACAGCTTTAAACCTGCAGCTTTTTGTTATTCAATCAGTTTATCATACTTAGGTCTTAAGTTACTTAGCCTAGAGGTAAAGTTATATTGGTCTTTCGTTTAGTTAGGGCAACAATTAGTAGTTTCCCTACACATAGGACTATTGTACTACATTTTAGAAAGTCGAATTTTGTATAGCAATCTTGTAAGGTAAAGAAACTAGAATTCTATTGGTTTATAACCTAATAAACCCATAGTTTCTACAATTCTCACTTCAGTTTTACTATATCTCTTGGCGTTACTATCTTGTTCTTTTACTCTATCTCATGGCCTTACTATCATTCTTAAATTAAACTTCCTCGAAGGTGTATATTCAAACCTATTGTAGAATCAGGTTCTATGTGCATTTCTGTTTTGCATTACTTGCACTTGCCAATAAAGGCCAATTTGAGGTTGTTATTATGTACTTACGCAGTGGGATTTTAAGTAGGGTACATGACACAAACCACCCCTGTGGTATGGGGAATTATCGGAAAGCTACCCTGTGGTTTGGGTAATACTACAAACCATCCTTATAGGTAACGGTTTTAGCAAATGACAGTAGTGCCCTTACCGTTAACTTCAATACTTCTATATTTTGGAGCATGAATTTGCAAACGTCAGTTATACAGTCTGTCCCTCTTCTTCCCCTGCTCCTGTTATCTCTCTCGTACTCCTCTCTGCTTCCCTTCTCTCATCTCTCTCCTGTTTTACCGCAAACCACCAACACCGCCAACACGTCTGCCACCAACCAGCCCCTACACCTCTGTAGCCTGTGGTCGCGGGAACGGACCGGATCCACTCTCTCTGGTCTTCTTCATGTCGATCCAGCCCACACCAAAATTGACACCCACCACCGCCACTTCAGATCTTTCCGTCGCTCTCTTCCTCCGAACTCGTCAGTCGGCAGTTAGCAAATACGGACCTTCTCTTTATCTTCTTCTATTCTTATTCGTGTTGAAAAACTCTATGCATTTCGAATCTGGGTTTTCTTCAATGCCCTTGTTTTCGTTCGTTTAGGTTTTGAATCTGGGTTCGCCCAGGTTTTGAATCTGGGTCTCGAACATCTCTCAGGTTGATGGGTCTCGGTTCAAAGGAAAATCGAATCAGTATGGGTTTTACCGTGCTGATTTTTACGTTGATCATTTTAGAAAAAGAAAAAAAAGGTCGGCTGCTTATCAGATCTGGAGTTGTTGGAAGAACTTGGTTCATTTAGTATTTTTATATCTATTACTGTATTTGTGTTTGCTGAAATTAGGGATTTGGTGCTGGTGGTGTTTGTGGTTGGGTGATGGCAGTGGTGGCTTTTGTGGAGTTGTTTCATTTGGCTAGGTGATGCTCATGGTGATGATGGAATTGATTAATTTGAAGAACAAGCAGGACAAGAAGAAGGGTCAGGCTTTGATTATACAGGTGTAATAAGTTGGAATGAAGGAGGTGTAGTTTGTTTGAATCTTTCTGTAGTTGTTGGTGTTGTTCTTGGCTAAGGAGGGAGGAAGTAGGAGGAGTTTAGCCACACAAAATTTTGGGGCAATAATGTCATCCAAACATTGTTAAGGGCAAAAAGTGTCCAAAATATAGGATATGTATGGACCCCAATTGTTAATTGGACGGAATTGGATGGAGGGGTTGTATGTGTCACAAGTTTGGACTAACGGAGGGGTTGTTTGTGGTATTATCCAAACCACAGGATACCTTCTGGTAATTGCCCATACTAGGGGGTGGTATGTATCATTTACCCATTTAAGTAACCATGGTGGGTTACAGAATTTAAATAAAAGAAAGGTAAAAGACACTTTGCACCCCTATGTTTAGGCGAAAAGACACCGACACCACCGTGTTTTGGACAATTCCGTGTAACTGATGGATCTAACGGAACTACGCTAATTACAATATTTCCCTCAATGAATCAGAAAAATTACAACCACATCATCCCCTCATTTCCTTCCTCTTCATCTTCTTCTCTCCTAATTTGGTAACCCTATCAGCAGCAGTAGCCTCACCCTCAGCCTTCACCACTTATCCTCACCTCCGCCTCCACCTCTGTTTTCTCTCTTGCTCTCTCTCTCTCTGTTCATCACCTTCGTCAGGGTTCTCCACCCACCAAAGCAGACGCCACAACCACCGCCTGTTCATCTCTCTATCTGTCCATCAACACCACCCACATCTGGTAAGGCTACCGCCGTCATCGAGTGGGGGGCTGGATTTTCGCCGTCGGTTATGGAAGCATCTCCCTCTCTGTCGACCCACTAACCCAGATCGAGAATCCATCAAACCAGATTCGACAAACTCCTCGCAAAAATGGATCTGCGAAGAACTGGTACGTTCGTCTTCTTCTTCTTCTGAAAGGCGGTGGGTGTTAAGGAGGGTTCACCCTTGGCGGCTACTTTGGTGGGTGGAGAAAAGGAGAAGGGTGGCTTCTGGGTTGGGGCTGAGTTCTTTTTTCAACTATAAATCCCCAATTTTTAGGGTTCATGTGGAGGATTTGGGAATTGATGTTGGAGTGTTTCGTGCCAATCAAGATGAACACGAAGCAATTGTGGACGAAGAAGAATTGAATACTTCCGATCTCACTTCCTCCTGTCGCCGCGCTGTTAGAAGATTTCCCGATATCACTTTTTTCCAATCGGTGTTATTAACAAAACCCGGGGTTAGAGAGTTGATATTTTTTGTTTTTTGTTTTTTGTAATCTAGACTGTAAGTCTGTAATTAATTGGAATTTGTTCTGTTCATAGTTTAATTGTGTTTTTGAGTGACTTTTCATGATTTGGTTGTTTATAGCCTCTAACCAGTGCAATATTTAATCAATCTCCCTTACTTTGAGTTCTTAGTGTTATTGTTCTTGGCAAATAGTGTATTACTACATTTGATTTGGAAGGAGGATGGAGGAAGGAGGAAGCGGAAGCAGTAGAAGAGATTCAAAGATGGAGATTTATTTATTTTTTATATTAGGTGGTGTAATTATGTTTGTTAATTAAAGGTACAATAGACTTTTATTAAAAGTAAGGGCAAAGTTGTCAAAAAATATTAAAAGGTGACTTCAGGGACGGAATATAACAGAAGGGTGCTAAGTGTCCTACCGTTTTTCCGTCACAGGGGTGGTAAAGTGAATTGTCCAAAACACGGGGGTGTCGGGTGACTTTTCGCCTAAACATAGGAGTGCAAAGTGTCTTTATAAGGTCTGGCTTAACGCAGCTCCTCTACAACCAGATATTCCACTCCGTTCCAGGTATAAGCTGGTTTCATGAGCAATGTGCATATGTCTGCCTTGGCTCTCTAAACCACGAATAACCTCAAGCTCAACACTGGTGTATGACTGAGCGCTAGCACCAAACAAGCCACTGTTCTGTGCAGGTTAAATCAGCCAGGCGTCCATGACTCCTTAGTCCATGCTTGCTTTCTGTGGATACTGACTCATATGTGCTGACTTCTTAGAGCTTGTTTGGTATCCGTTTAAAAACAAGAAAAACGGAGGAAAAAAACGTGCTGAAAAAACACGTTTAAAAACAGAATCAAAAAACTATTTGGTATCCGTTTAAACAGTGTTTAAAATTAAAAACATGTTTGGCAACATTGCTAAATTCCAATGTTAATTTGCTTGAATATCATTTTAACAAACAATACCAACATATATTTGATACTTTTTGCTTCTAATCATAGTTTAAATGTCTTTAAACACCAATAGTATGAAAAAAACACAAAAAAAATACCACATTTGCTGTTTTTTAAACAGCTGTTTTTCAGCATGTTTTTGTTTTTAAACAGGCAAAAAAAACAAGCATGCCAAATGAGTTTAAAGAAACACCCTGTTTTTAATCAAACTTGATTAAAAACAAGGATGCCAAACATGCACTTACTTATACTTCAGGTAATTCAAGGAACCATTTCTATCCATCAGAAGATTTAGCTCATAGCTAGTCATTCCCAAATAAATTGGTTCAAGTATGGAGCTTCTTTATCCCACTCCTTCATGAGGGTAATATGGTGGGTGATGTTCTAGCAGGTTGCTCTTATACACATGGAAGTTTTCAGGCTATCTTCGCGGTTAGAATGTTAGCGCCATTTATAGGTTGTCTATTAGTACCAACTTATATAGTATTAGTTCTTTTATATATTTCTATATCCGCCAGGCATTTATACTATCCTTTGCATGTGCTTCTGTGGATGTTAACTTTCTACATTACAATTACCAGACAGGAATAAATGAAACCTTTGAACAGAATTTTCAATTCTTACCCTGGTTCTAAAAAAATATATCCTAACCACGAACCAGGAGATTAACAAATAGAGCAACAATCTAATCAAATAACAGAATGTTGTCAACTCAACGACATTGACTTGCCTACTTGAGGTCAACATCTTAAATCAATATCCTCATAATCACTGACATCAAACTACTATATATTCCCTACAGAATAATCAAGTATTTTTCCTTTCGCTTCCAATTAACATGTCACCCAAGATTTTTCTTAACCCCAAGACACTAGCTTGGGTCACTTCCTCCAACTATCATGATTCTACGGTGAGACTTCATACATAGCACAACAACTCAACCAACTTTCCTCATTAATCTTATGTGGAAGAATCATCCCAACTTTGTTACCTCAGAGTTTTATCCGCTAAAGAATGAGGAAATATGTTCCAAATCAAGAGTGAATAAGGACAGTCAAATCAAGTCAAACTAATCCAATAACTAAAGCAGCCCACTAAACAAAATATGGTACACGACACCATAAAAAAAACATATGTCTCATTAGAATATGGATTGGTTTCGTCTCAACCTCAACATGAAACAAATTAAAGTATAAGTGAATGCGACTATGTGTGTTTTAATTTTTCTTTTAAGCTTCTTCATTTAACAAAAAACATGAGTAAAGTTTTGTCTTCTGGCAACTACCCAGGAGACTAATCCAGTCTTGTCTATATTCTCGTTGTTGGGAGAGGTATCACTAGTTATTTGTGAAATTTCTAACCATATAACATATATATATCCCCTTTCTTTATTAGTTATGATTTTGAGAAAATCAAGATAAGCACAAAAGTACTCGAATCTTAAAATCCATGATAGCTTTGACAAGCAGAAAAACAGTAAAGAAGCAGAACCCAAAAATCAGACAATTGAACAAAGCGAAAAACAACTCCAGAACTCTAGAAATACAAAATAGATTCAACAAGATACAAGGAACTAGTCAACTAACCAAGCCAATACACTCTACATGCCTTAAATCTGGGTATTCTAAAATGGCAATTATCCAGCCATTTTGAGAAATTATTTTCAAAGGGGGCCTCGATGATTCTTCTAGAGACCATATAGTTACATAATGTTTCATACTGGCTATATATTCTCATGCTTTCTAGAAAAATCTTAGTAGTTAAAATGGATATTGCTAAGCATCTTAGATCACTTATCGAAGAAACAACATGAAACATAACTCGGAAGTTAAAGAGAATCACCAACTGACCTTCATGCTAATCCAAAGCTTTGTAACTTGTCACAATAGGGAGTGGGCATATTTCTGTTCCATTGACGCCTCTGGAGCTCTACATGACAGTACCTGCCCAATAAATTTTTGTAATCCTTTATCACGCTGTTCTCAATCTTAGCTCGAGCATCACTCCCAAGCGGAAAACTCTGATCAAAGTCAGACGATTTAACAAAATACTCCACTCCATATCTCTCAGTGATCTTCGAGAACTGATAAGAATAGTTCCTCTGCAAAGAGTAGTCAGGCTCCGAAAATGGCAGATAAGCAAGCAATATAATTATCAGAAATGGCAATAACTGTAGCAGAACAATAAGATTCGGCCCTTGTCCATCAGCTTCTTCCCTCGCATGATTCGCCGCGCCCCTAGGCCGGTACACATGAGCCGCACGAAACATGTCAGTCTGGCCGAAAAACGACCGGAATATCTCATCCGGATCGAAATCATCCTCGAAAAAGTCATGCCCGGTTCTCCGCCTCCGCCGCCTGACATTGCCATGCTGCTGATTATACTCAAATTCATCAACCAATCCAGTCTGATCATACTGTCTCCTCGTATCGTCACTGCTCAAGCACTTAAACGCCTTACTAACCGTCTTAAACGCGTCCTCCGACCCCGGCGCTTTATTCTTATCGGGATGAACTTTCAACGACAGTTTCCTATACGCCTTCCTGATCTCCTCCACTGAACAACTCTTCTCAACTCCCAAAATATCATAATAATCCTTACTCCTCTTAATCTGCCTAATCAATTGCACGTGCTCTTCCGTGTAATTACGCTCCCCATTCGACACCCCCGAAGACGACTCCTTCGTGGCATCGACTCCTTTCCCAAAAGTGGAAGGACCTGGATCGCCCGAATCCAGATTCTCACACGCAGTTAAAAGATCGTCGAGAGATAAATCTTTGTTGAGCCTCCGAGCGATTCCGATGAACTTCAGCGCACGCTGCTTGTTGCCGGCGGCGATTGCTTCCTTTGCGATCCCGACGCATCTCAGAGCCTCGTCTCTGTTGCTCTCCATTACCGAATTAACAGATTTTAAAAAACCTAATCCAAAGGTTCAGAGACTACTAGCTTTAATCTCTCCGATTAAAGCACGAGCTTCCATCAACGATTACTGGTTCATACGATACGTCGATTCGCCTAAATCAGAAATGAACTATAGGGGAATTAGGGTTTGAATTTGTTGAAATAGCTCTAAGATTGAAGTTGAGATCAGAGAGATGCAAAAAATTGGGAGATTAGGGTTACGAAGATAGGTGAAATTCATGAAAAATGAGGAGGGTGAGAGTCGAGACTGACCTGATCTGTGAATCGGAGTCACGGGACGGCGATTCGATACTTGTCCGGCTACGACTAGAGTAGAGAGAGAAGTTTATTGTGGTGTTCGGCTGTGCCAAATTGCTATCGGAGCAAAGCAACCAACCATCAAAAGTTTACTGAATTGTTGCATTTGTTTTGATAAACTAAATCGCCGGGTTAACCTGACCAGATAAATTGTGCACTAGAAAGAACTTGGCGATATGGAAGTAGTGAATGACAAAGGACAATTAAGTAAATTTATCAAGTGAAAGTCTTGTACTTACATTTTTTTGAAAAGATCACCCAAATTGTTGTTTTGGTAAGAATAGAATAAATAAGTACTACTATAAATTTGATCTAAGGGCCAAACATGAGTGTGTACGCATGAGTATTCTACCACCTTTTAAGAAATAGATATTACATAGGATTTATCATCAACTTACGTCTGTAAAAACATGAAATGCATATTTCATGAAGGGACTCTAGGGAAGAAGACGATGAGTCATTTTCATCGTTGGGTCGACCCACGTCCTCTGTGCACTCGAAGGGAAGGATTGTAATTAGGGTTCAAGACAACCATAGATTTGGCTTAGCAGATTCTAGTATAAAGAGAAATTAGATGGATTAGGAGTGCGCTTTCATTAAACAGGTGCTCACGGATAATTAAGAAAGAAACTCTAGTGAGTTCTATTATTCAATTTTTTGTATTGCTAGTCTATATAGTCATTTTAGGGTATTTAGTTATTAATTGGATTGGATAACATCTTTAATAGGAGATACACCATACCTATCGAACTGAACCTGAAGCAACTTCGTTAACTTCTCACGTTTTTCACATATATGAGTACGATCTTTCCCGGCGGGTGGAGAAAGTAGACGAGTTAGCCGATCAAAAAGAAGGATTTGCTCTCATGTTGACTTCTCACGTTCTTCGTTAACTTCTCATGTTTTTCACCTTTATCGGGACTCGCCCTGGGTCAAATGCATCATAATTGGCAAATGCAAGTGTTCCACTCATCGAGGGAACATGTTGAAACTACCCCCTCTTATTGGTCGAAATAAAGAGTTTAGTAAGCACAATGTGAAAAGACCTTATTGAGATAAGTGCATCATCAAAGTATGGTGAAACACATTCTCTTTCGATATGTCATTTCTTGTAGTTGAATTGTTATAGCAGCTACGCTACCAAATATTACGCATAATAAGTCACAAATGTAATACCGCCATGTTGTAAAGTCGAATAGTTATAGCAACTACGCTACCAAGTATTATGTATAATAAGTCACAGACGTCATTCATCCATGTTTTACACGTATGAAATATATTTTCTTTCCATATACATGGAGCTTCATATTACAAACATCAACCTAAACAACAATCTAATTACCCGTGCGTCCGAGGATTGGACGCGGGTGATGAACTTGGATATTAAGTCCTCACCATTTAGAGAAGTCGCTTTTTCAAGCCTAAAACATCTATGATAGCCAATTTTTTATAAGTTGAAAGATGGATAGGAGCATCAACACTTTATTCTTAGCTCTCATTCCAAAAAGATATGAGGCTACCAAGGTAACAAACTACATGCTTATAAGTCTTTATACCACATCTTATAAAGTTATTGCTAAGATTATTGCAAAGAAAATGGCCATCTCCGTGGTAATTTTATAAACCTCAAACAAGCAGCCTTTGTCCAAGGTAGGAAGAGTGATACAAGAGAATTGCATCCTTCCACATGAATCTTTGCATACTCTCAAAAAGAAGAATTAAAAGAATAGCTTAATGGATCTAAAAATGGATATGGAAAAAGCATGTGATAAGATTGAATGTGAGTTTGTTCCATATAGTTGGATTGAAGAGTGTCTTAGTACACCATCTTTCTCCGTTTTTTGGTGAATGAAACACCTCATGGTTTCTTTAAATCGTCTTGTGGTACTAGAGCATCTCCAATGGTTAGGTTAAAAAGTTAGTTTAGTTATAATTTACATAATTAGAAGAAATAACAAGCTCCAATGGTCTAGTTAAATGACTCATTACTTAACATATTATGTATCCCGCTCTCTACTAATAGCTAGCTAGAAAGTAGGAAGTTAAACTTTTTGTGTCTATCTCTCTCCTAGTTTAATTTAATAAATAAATATTTTTATAATTTCATACCTACAAGTTATGTAAAATACATGACACCATTGGAGCAAACACTAAATAGTTCACTTAGTTAAAATTCATACTAGTTATAATTTAGCTAATTTGTGGTTTTACCATTGGAGATGCTCTTAGACAAGGAGATCATCTCTCCCAACTTTATTTATTATTTGTGCAGAAGTGCTCTCTATTATATTGGATTATGCTCTCCAAAATTATCCGATTCATGATATTGAGATTGCAAAAGAAGCGGAGCCTATCCAACACATTATGTATGTAGATGATTTGGTTCTCTTGCGGAGAGCAAATTTGGTTGAAGCTGGAAAAACTGAGATTGTGCTTGAAATTGTATGAAACACAGTTTCAAGCACAAAGTTTTAGCGACAAATGCCCACGCCCCAACAATTGAAAAACTAGGGGTGCACAAGTATCTGTCAATGCGCATCAATCCCCAAAGATGTCCTATCCTTGACGGATTAGGTTCGAACTGATCCCTGACGGATTGGAATAGGATTGAGAAAAATAAATCATTCAAATCCGATCCAATTCGCCAATCCGTTTATGCTAATCATTATGTTACTTTTACGAATTTCATCAAATATGATTTGTTCAAATGTTAACTTGAACCAAATAATGTGATTACATAATAATATTGCGTTGAATAGTTCTGATTTTTGATGATATGCAACATCTTGAATGTATTAGTTTTAAAGTTGAACATATTCAAAAATATTTTAAATTATTTGCGATCCGCGGATCAATCTGATCCACGATGCCATGGATGCTATCGAACTAGATCCGCCCAATCTGGGAACCGAATATCGGATTTAACTCAGCATCAATTCAGACCGATCCGATCCATGTGCACCCCTAGGAAAAACACAGACAAAAATACATGAAAATTTGTTTTACCGCAGAGCCCTTCCCCCTAGCCCCAATATGTGAACGTGTTAATGACCTAAATCAACACCTCAACTACATCCCAATATGCTATAAAGGACTCCGATGGCAATGCATATTTGCCTGATTCTTAAAGGAAGACTTGCATTTGAAGGATACTTCTTATACTTTTTAGGAACATTGTCCATTTTACAGATTACTAGAATGCTACTAAGAAGAATGTCATATTTACAAAAACAAGTGGTGGTCAATGGAGACTAAAAAAAACTAATCAATTCTCATCATCAGAGTCAAAACACTGTCTTCTCGTTATGGACTCCAACACAGCTGCAGACTGCTTTCCTCTAGAAGCCAATCTTGCGGTCAAAGACTTCACCTTAGGCACACTCATGGCGCTAAGTGGAGTAGAGACACCACGGTTCACTTCCTTGAGAACTGACCGAGCAGTGACTTCAGCAGCAGCATCTGCAATTGCAGAAGCCACCTTTGAGCAACTTTTCAGCTTCTTCGTGATCTGGCTTTGTAGATTTGTTTCAGCCACACCACCCGACCTCCCAGGTGAACGGTAGCTTTCTGTTCTTTGCAGATTCGCAACTGCTTCAGCTGCTGTTGTTTTGGCCTTCAGTGATTCATATTTCTGCATGTCGTAGATGAGCTCTTTCTGAAGCTGCTTATCAGCTATCAAGATCTCATCTATTTCGTTTTTGTAATCCTTGAGAAGGGCTCGGAGGCATTCCATGAGGGAGCCAGTTAGGGGGCTGTTTTTGCTCTCCAGAAGCCGTTTAAGCTCAATGAATATGGGGATTGTGGTTTGAATAAGACTTTTCTTTACAGCTTGAGTAATGGCTCTTCCTCTTGCTGCAGCGGCTGCTCCATCTCCTCCAGCTTCTTCATCCAGGTCTCCCGCCTCAGATGATGATCCGAATTTTGAAATTCGGATCTCTTTACTTGCAAGAACTTGAAAAGCATCCTGTAAAATAAATAGGAAATGCAAAGGAGCCCAACTTACTGTGTGCTTCTTCAAAGGAAAGACCACAATGAAACACTCAATCTTATCGTAGTAATTTTCAGTTTAAGTAATCATGCGGGTTAACATTAATAGAGTCTGCATGGATCATGGTTCTGCTGTCACCAATTTACCAGAAAATAGCAAGTACTCTATTGTTCACGAACTCACTATATGTTATAGCTAATTCTCACTTGTAGAAAGACATCCTGATATAGATAGCTACCACTTTACCAGCAAGGGCAGTTGGAGCCTTGGAGGTATGCAGGAAAAACATGGTACTTTAGAATCTGTTCAGCTTTAAAATCTATGAATCTGCTGGTACGATCTACCCAAGTCACCAGTTATAATCTTATAATCATACCCTTTCTTAGCCAAATTGTCCTTTTTTCCTTTTTCAGCAACTCAAAAAATTTAATGATGAAGAGGTAGTTTACTGAACTTCGAGTGACAGACCAGCAACATACTACTTGTAAAGCACAGTAGAAAACAGGGCAAGTTATCTCTAGCAAAAGCATTACATCCAATGGGCAAGGAAGACGCCAAAAGAAGACAGCCGGTAATGTTGTAATCAAATTATTAAGGTCGTGTCTGGCAACCATAATTTGAATTTGGATTTCAAAATAAAATTTTCAAACTCTAAAATAAAAAATACTGATGGATTTGAATTCCTCCGTGTGGATGCTATTATTAGTCTAGAATTTGAAATTTTGGATTTGAATTTGACTTCTTTTTTTTTATGAAATTTGAATTTGATTTTTTATTTTTGATTATCCAATATGAAAAAGTAGGCACATGTGGTTCTGGTCCAGTGGCACGCGGCTAACCCAAAAGATTTTGATGCATGCGTGAGGCAGAGGTGCAGAGTTTAAGTCCACCATTAAGCACATTTTTTATAAAATCCCATGAAACCTACATATGGAATATCGATTTTGTATGCAAAATCTGCGTGACTAATACTCGGCTTCTCCAATTATTGGGCGCTCATCCGCACAGAATTTCAAATGTCATGTCTTCAGATGGAATTTCAAAATATTCACAATTTGGGGGTTGGATTTGTTCCAAATTAAATCCGGGCCCTCATAATGTATCCAAACATTGGATTTAATCCAGAATCACCCCAAATCCAAATGTTATCCAAACAGACTGTAAGTAAATATCAAATTTTATTACTTTAGTAACAGCTTGAAAGTTACAAACCAAGTCATTGCATGTTTACTGTAGAGCTATACAATCTAGATGAAGAAGGGGACTATGTAGGAGCAACTGTTTTATAACTTGTCGTCGTGTAGTAGGAGCTCATATAAAGTTTCCAGTTTCCCTCCTTTATTTCTGGTAAACTAGCAGTCAGTATTCGTGTGTAGAAAACGTGACCGGTTCTTATGAGAACTGCTTCAGGTTCAGTCTGCATTCTACTCTGAAGCAGGACAGTGTGCTGTAATTAGGTTCTATAATTTGCAGGAATTACATTAATTCACCCTACAGTCCAGACTACTCAATTTACCTTAGTATAATCTCATCCCATGTCATATATAGGCACACATGACTTTGGGTTGCTAAATTCGGACCGACACTTATAGACCAACTCTTATCCATGTAAAACAGTACCTGAAGAACTGATTGTCCTGTAGCATCCTCTATATTGAGCATTCCGTCAGATACAGATGCAAGGATCTCTGCACACACCTTGGCAAATGTCGCTAGTAGGTGTTCTGGAGTCATTTGTTTCAATAATGAAACATAAATGTGCATTCTTTCAGACCTTGACTTCTCATCAGTGCCCCTAGTAACAAAACACACAAAAAAAATTATCTCGCCATTGCTTCAGTTATAACTAGTTAGATTTTCATTCATAAATTTTGTCCCATCCCGCTTACTTGATTGAGAACAGTCGATTTTCAGCCTTCGAAGTTTTGGAATTAGCATGTCCACTGTGGGCAGAGCAATTATTCAGAACGAAGATAGCTTCCACAAAGCTATTATAAGCTAGAAGAGGTGCCTTGGCTGGAAAGAAATAATTGGAAAGTCAAAATCTTATAAAAAGCTCAATTCAATATTTCCTGAGAAACTTAAGAAGCTACTTCACCAAGCATAGGCACCTTTTAAGATATTTCCGAACAGAAAATCAGCTAGCTGCCTTATTTTTTCCGACTCATCTACCAGGGATAACAGGAAACGGAGGAACAGTACTCCTCTCCACTTCACATAGTCCCTCTGAATCAAAAAATGAGACGTGTGATAAGAAATGTCAAACATTTGATAATTTTCTACCAGGGACTACTCAAATAAATTTATGAATGAGCACCTGCAATAATCTGGAAAGCAGTATAAATGTCTGCCGTCTGACAAGCTCACATGGATCCCGTAGACATTTTGTGATCTTCGGTATATAACTGTAGATTTTAAACAGCTAGTGAGAATAGTGGAGAAACCATTCAATAAGTTTTGATGAAACTGACCTCACCTATCAACTAGAGCAGTGTAACGAACGCAGAAATCTGCCATCATTACAACGATATTGTTACGAAGGGCAGCACAGTCGCTCTTTTCAAGCTCCTGATTTGGAAATTGGCAATGTAAACTTGGTTAGATAATGCATCCTCCAAATAGCTGAAACCACCCTCAAAAAAGATGAAACCAGAACAAAGCCAGCGAAGATGATGAATTTAGTGTTAATTTACAAAAACACTGATATAAATGTGCATGAGCAAACCGTATTTACGAAAACTCCTATAGATAATTATCAAATGCCAAAGAAATAATTATTACTTGTCACAGGATCTTCTGTTTCTCCAAGAGCATGTCCCAAAGTTGGAATTAATGCCAATCTGTGACACATGCCCTTATTTATAGGTAGCCATACTCAACAATATACAAGGTTGGAGGACACAGTTGGAACCAAGTGTGGCATCCAGTTGCATTCCTGATTAACAGTGAACTATGTATCATTGTGTCACTAATGTTTTACTTCATTGGTAGAAACATTATACTATTATTGAACATTTATTTCTAAGTTTCGACCTATAAAACGAATACTTCTGAGTGATCAACACACCATGACGTAATGAAGACTTTTCGGATCATACCTGGACAAACAAAGGAATGTAACGCTTTGCAAGTTGGTCGTCCGCTAAGCAAATTTTCCCCATTGTTAGCCAAGCTTGAATGTATAAAGAAGGAGCCGTCTGCTTGATAGAAGAAGTTGAAGGGACTTGCAACTTTCTCGGCTTGGCACTTGAATTCTCCGAGGTGACAATTGTGTGTAATAATGGAATAATGGCTTTCAGATCGGCTGAAGGGCATATGATAACCAAGGACCCAACTGTATTTACCGCTGCAATCGCTTGGGATAAGATCTTAGCAACTGCCGTTGTCACTTTCTTTTCTGTCTTATTCCCACTCCTTGGTGGCGTGAAAAAAGTACTATCTTTCTTTGCTTCCGCGTCCTTTGACAAATAAAACTCAAGGACTTTAGAAGCCTTCGAGAGAAGCTGGTTTACCCACTTCATAACAAGGACATCTGCCTCCTCAGCATTCAGGGCTTTTCGCTTGCACAAAGTTCGTAGCGCTTTCACATGCGCATTAACCTGCCATCAACTTTGACATTGTCAATCGATGACATGTGAGAGCTCTAAATTTAAAGTACTAACAAACAAAGAGTTTAACTGCGCAACGGGACCGCAGGACAAAGATTAAACTTTACCAGTAATGCATGAACCATCCGATTCCTTTGACGTGGCTATGGATATGGCCAGCGACCAATGCACAACACATACCCTCTAATACCTTTAAAGAAAAGAATCCCAGATTTTGTAGCAGAAAATTCCCATGACCATTTTGTCTAAGCCAATGCACAATACATACTTTCTAATACCTTCAGATTAAATGTCTCAAAATGTTTAAACAGGGCATTACAATTAGTCACTGGCATGTATCAACATTTCAGTTACCAAACGTTTGAATGTACATCCTGTATCCAAAATTTAAGATGCATGGCAATAAGAACCATAGTGCTTTGCCCCTGGTAAAGATACACCCGAGTACATGTGACAATGAAACTTTGGCAAAGAGGGAAATCAAGCTACGGAGGAACATATACCTCAAGGATTCAACGTGTACATTAACAACTTTTAAGTCGCATTTAGCAATAGGTGGTCTGGAAGGAGCGGATAAATGTAAAAACAGCACTAATTAGCTTGAAATCGTATTCCACGTAACAGTCAACAAGTTCCAGCATATCATCCTGTTATTTCAAATTGTTATTAAAACATCATGCAGATTCCACATACATAATGTAAATGAGGAGAATAAGCCACCCAACCATGTTGATCGAGCATCAATGACATGTTTGTGAAGAGTATTTGTTCCTTGAGAAACAGTACCAAAGGATTAGAGGTATGTAACATAGTTGCAGATGAAGTGTCAAAGGGTTTCATTGGTCATGTAGGCTTTGACCACTCATAAGGATGAGTCCCTAGCATCCGACATGATTGGACTCAGATTGACTGATCTGAAAGATCCATAATGATTCTAGGCAACAAGAACTACATGTGTCTGATAAAATTTACAATTTCAGATGCTTCCTCTTCACTGTAAACCACGCGACAGTCTTTCAGTTCATGATAATCAATTTTGTGGTTATTACAAGACTGAAGACACTTATCATCTATTTTGACAATGTGAAACAACATTTTCAGGACATCTTAGAGAAGGAAGATAGCCAGAGAGGATAGTTCTATACTTTGCCAGGATCTCTTAAATTAAACCTGAAGCATAAAGGAGAATTCCTACTCTTAACTGTTTGACAATTCAATTAACTTGGTAGAAAACATTATTTAGAACATCTTGAACGTATTTTTCTTCATTTAGGAACTCAACTGCTGGAGAAGAGTTTCCATAATATGGGAATTCTGGTGGTGTGATGTTCGATCAAAACACAGCACCTACATAGAAGTGTTTGTGCTTTCCAGCGTAAGGATTACTGTGTCATTTAAATCAGGAAACCAGCTATTTGTTTATATGGGATTTTATTAATTAAATCAGAAAGATTTGATTCAGGACAGGCATGTGAAATTCATGAAGTGACCAAAGAGATAAAAGTTGACAGATATAAGCATCACACCGAGATGGAAAGAGAGGGCAGTACTATACAAATACCTCTGCAGAATCCATGTTGAATTCCTCAATTCTTTTAAGCAAATTATGAGCTAAATCAGCTGCAGGTTCAGGAGGCAGCTCAATAGAAACATTGGAAATTGTTTGCAAGAGGAAGACGCGGTCTACTGCCCAGGCAACAGTTTTAGATTCAGGCCCCTTGCTATCTTCATAATCAAATCCTTGCCGAGTGGGGCTCTTAGACTCACCAACTGGTGTATACTTGTCAATGAGCTGCCAATGATGATAGAGGAACTCCCAGTCTATTGATTTTGAAACAAATGCTGAAACTTCAGATAGAAGAAGCCACGCACCAGGTGGAGCAGTCCACTTCTCTATGGGCATTGAATTACTCAACCAAACTGACTCTGACGTGCTTATAATATTCTGAAGAGCAGTGGAAATTTTTGGCTTGAGCCGCTTCTTCTTTCCCAAGCTTGCGCAAATCTTTTTCACCCAAGGTGTTACTTCTCCATGGCAGACCCCTTCCAACAGACCTAAAACTCCCTCAGGAAATAAGAGCTCAAGTTCCATTTCTATAGTTCTCTTTACAAGTGGATCATGAGAGCTGGTTTTGTTATAAACATTAGAAGATCCTGCTCTGGACATCCTATCCAAGACCAGCTCTAGAAATAAGCTCTCACATTCTTCTTGAATGCTAGACTCATTATCACTAACTAACCGTGGAACAGAATGCAGCCACTCTTGGGTCACACTCTTATTTGGAAATGTTCTGAAGGCCTGCAAAGCACACACGACACTCATTAGCTTGGGCTTCTTCAAACATGCTGGACGTAAGATAGTTCTTCAACGCGTTTCAAGGCTGAATTTTAAAAGTTTAACTATTGGAATCCAATCAAGGTGCAAATAAGAATGGAGAACTAGAACATCCTTAAATGAGGTAGCAAGTAGCCAGAGGTATATATATACATATATAAACTAAATAGTGACATCTTTTGTCACAGCATAAAACAAAGCCATGTAGTTGAAAATGCGTTAAAGAATTCGGACCATCTCGGTGATAGCAGATTATCTGGAACTGAAAGAGGAAGAACAACCATTACAGTGCCACAGCTTGGATTCCTTCTTGGTGACTTCCTTACATTCTTACTTGAGAGGGAATGGGATTACTTTCTTGAAGCTTCATGTCCAACTTCATGTAATTTAACCAGATACAAGCCTTATAAAAGGAATCACCATACGACAAAATGGTCAATAGCATAACCAATGAGTTAATTTTACCTCTGAGAGAGCTGAAACTGCAGCTTTGCGTATGCTAACAAGTGGATCTGAACAAGCCACTCCCATTGTCTTCAGCATCAGGTCATCAAACTCCCCACCTAAAAGAGATGTCAACTTGGAAACCAAAAGAAGTGCAGACTTCCTCACAGCTGCCTTTTCATCCGTACATCTTCTCCTTAGTAGATCATTCATTTTGCCATCTTGCTTACTGCCCTCCGCTTTCCCAAACCCTGTGACTTCCTTTAGCACTGCCTTACCCCTATCATTTCCCGATAAAAACACTATCAATTGTGCCAAGTTTGTCAATGCCCTCGCTCTAATCCCAGCAACTATATCAGAACATCGCTCAATCAAAGCCTCCAAACACCTCAATCCCCAACCATTTTCAACCTCATCTTCACAATCCAATCCAAGTGGATCCGGCAATGTCGTCATTAGCATCAGAATAAGATCAACAGCTAAGAGCCTAAAATGGCTCTTACCTTGCGACATTTTCACCACATAGTCAGTAAATCCAACTTGATCTCCGCATTCCATTGCTTTAACAATCTCCACTATCGACTCAACCGCAGAAGCCCGGGGCTCAGACTTCTCCGGCGCCTTCCGTGCCAGAAACCTCGGCAAATTCACAATCGCCTTCCTGAGCTCCTCCGAATCCCTCGCCATTTTCATCATCCGATTAACCACGAACCCGAGCGCAAACGCCTTCGCCTGCGATTTAGGCAAGAGAATGGCCGGTGTCAACGACTTCAACACCTCAGCAGCAGCAACTGACTGATCACCATGATCAGGCCTCAAGATCTGGCTCAAAACCCGCGAACACAACTCGCAGAACTTGCTATAACCCGCCGATACTCCTCCACTAACCCCAAATGCCATAAGTGGGATTTCAGCCACAGTTTGAATCAATGACTTCAAACAATCAGGAAACCTGTCCAAATGAATCAAACCCAGAACAAGTTCCAACCTCTCAAGGACAGTGAACAATACCCTTATGTCAAATCTTCTTTCCTCACTACCATCTTCATCGTTGGCCTGATTCTGAGAAAACCCACCTCGGCCACCGACTTTTCTCTTGTGCTTTTTCTGGGTTTTGTTCGGAGGAGACCCAGAAGCTGAATTGCGGTTGTTCTTGAAGGACCTGCGAATGGAGCGGAGCAAGGAGAGGAAGGACATGGGTTTGAAGAGGGTGAAGACAGGTGCGTTTGGGGAGAGAATGAGGGAGAGGTAGACTTTGGAAGCCAAGAGAGATAAGTGGGTGGGATTTGAATCGATTGTGGAGGTGATTGGGGGGACGAGAGAGGAGAGGGAGAGATTCTTGGAGGAGAGCTCATCGGAGAGACGCTCGAGGTCGAGTGGGTCGTCGGTGTTGAGGGCGGTGTCTAATAGGGTTTGGAGGTGGAGGAGGGTTGATTCGGAGATGGGGTCGGAGGAGGAGGAGGAGGAGTGGAGGGTTTGGAGGTCGGAGACTATTTGAGTGATGGGTTCCTCCATGGCTGGTTGGGTTGGAGCTCAGTGGTGGCTCTTCCACTGATAGAGCCCTTGTGTCTCTCCCTCTGTGAAGTTTCAGAAACTGTGCTTCAAAATTTTGGCTTCCCGCTAACAAACACCCAAATTGGAGAGCAAGAATTGATGAAATGTCTCCTGCCAGAGTACGAAAAGGTTCAGAAACTCGTCCACTCTGACTTGCCAAATCCATTGAATTGGATTCGGATACTTGAAGGGGCTGAACTCAATTAACCCAAAACCCACCCCATACCCTAAATAGAAGTTGAGCAAATATTATGAGTAATTTGGATGACCCTGAACACGAATTATCCAGGGGCGGAGCCATGTAGGGGCACGGGGGGCACGTGCCCCCCCAAAATTTTCCGAAAACACTAGCTAATCCTTAATCTTTAAAAAAAATAAACCTGGCCTTTGTAAAAATAGAAAAGTGCCCCCCCTTTCCTTCACAACCGACCGTCCAGCGCAGATGGTAAAATTCTTTGTTTAATTCTAAACTGACGCGGGTTCGACTCGCCCTCCGTTCGATTTTGATTTTTTTCTACAAAAATTTAAAAAACAAGATAAAAAGCACCACCTGATATTCGAACCCTCGTCACCAAGGTCTATATGGCAGAGCTTTACCAACTGAGACAGTAAGCTTATAATTACTTTTTGGATACTTAATTGAATTTATCTTAAATAACAGAACAAATATTGGATTGTGCCCCCCCTTCGGTCAAATCCTGGCTCCGCCACTGGAATTATCGACCCGATTTGTAATTAGAGTCAGGCTTAAAAATACATCAATGGTGTCGGGCTAGCCTTGGTTTATGGGATTAATATAGTTAAGGCAGGAAACGGTAAAATATTTACTTAAAAGGAACAACTACGTAGCACCGAGACGGGAACGGGGATGGGACGCCGGAACGGCGATTTTCAAAAATTTAGGAGACGAAACGCCGGGAGAACGGCGTTTTTAAAATATTTAAGTATATATATATATTTAAAATAAAACATAAATTTTTAATTTATTTACATATTTTTAATGTATATAACAACTAATAAATACATACTTATTTTCATCAAAATAAATAACTAAATAAATAAATAAATTATTAAAAACCAAACACTTTGGGCTGTTTACTTATGTAAGTAACAAAAAAGTCCAAATTAAACCAGTACATAGAAGTCCTTTAACCCATTAGGGTTTTTATAAATTTGAGTGTTTTAAAGAAGAGTGAGAAAGAGAACTGAAAATTGAATGTCCTCGCAACATTCGAATGGAGTCCATGGGATACATCCAACTGTAAAAAATTCATGTCAAAACTAAATAACAAATCGGATATCATGTCATCTCCGAGATCTAATTTTTTGGGTTCTCTCCACTTCTCCATTTCTTATACTGCCTATGATTTATCCAGCTAAAAAACCCACTACCAAACCTCTCCTTCTATTTATACCACATATTTACCTAAATTCAATTAAAACAAAACAATCAACAACATTTACAGATGGTTGCACTATTTCCGATGTGAAGTATCGTAAGGTTCAGGTATAATGATCAATAGTCAGATAATTTTATTTTATAATAATATCCCTATAAATTTGTAGTTTTTGTAGTTATATATACAGGTAACTTCGTCATTTTAGATAATTTACGTCCCCCGGCCTTAATAGCATCATCTAGGGACTTTTCAGCCTCGGGGAATCTGTATGTACTAGGCCGAAAATTCTAAATCCAACCCCCATCTATAACTTTTTTGCAACCTGCAGAATGCACAGAGTAGAGACTACATAATTTAGCCTATCTGATATGTTGCAATAGCATAAAGTTAGAAGGTTAGTTTCATAAACACATTCCAATCTTCTATTCTATAAATTAGAACGGTTTATTTTATTTCAACCGCTAGATTGAATCAATCCCAGCTCTAGATCTCACCTACCACATATCACTTTTGTAACTTCTCTCCACTTTCTCCACACATCTTTAACTTCCCCCATTTTTGTAATGAGCAAACAAAAATTCCTCATTTTTCTCTCTTGCAAGAGTTAATATTTCGGCAAGTATATGTGTGGATGCATATTTTCATCTTATGTGTTATCATTTTTTTTTTGATTGGGATAGTGCCCTCGGGGAAGGGTAATCCCCTAGTAGTAACCATATTATAAAATCAGGAAGAAAAAAAAATGAACAACAAACCTTCTGTGAGATATGCACGGATAAATCAAATCGAAGAGGGCACCACCTCCGCCACTTAACAGATGGTTAAAATAAGATGTGAAGGTCACAGACTGCTGTTCCGGATGTGGCTTAATTTTGAGAAATAGAAGACCAAATAGCAAGAAAATAGCAGGAATACTAGCTGGAAAACAATTGTCCTTCGATCCCTTAGAGCAGATATTGCCCTTTTATTGAACAAGGCTTTACAATGTTGCCAAAATGTTGACCTTGTAAGGAAACATGAGCAACAGCATAACATTGTAACAATGTTTAACAGACCCGTGACAATTGAGAAAACACATCCCCAAGCTCTTGCAACTGCTGATACCACAATTCCGATGAACTTAGAATTTCCCAATAACTTGGGGGAAGACTTTGCTCACCACAGGAGCAGGTGAAACAAGAGACCCTCTTTCCGCAGTGCACTCGGCTTCATCAGTATCACATCCAGCAACGCTCAGGAACACTTCTTCAAGAGTTGTCACAGAGATACCAGAACTCTCAATGGCTCTGGAGAAATTGTGTTCCCCACCCTCATGGCTGAGTTAGGACCTGGTTTTATCATGCAAACTTCAATCTCCCTAAACATACTCTCAAACAATGATGAAGACGTTAGAGGAAGCTTGAAGCAAATCTTCGTTCCAACCTGTGCACCCAAAGAGAAAGAAACACAAACTTTACAAAATGGCAACATAACGTAATAATAGAACCTTGGTAACCCCCCCCCCCCCCCCCAACCCCCTTTCATTTTGTTATTTTTCTTATTCTTCAACTGAAGTGTACTTTTATTTTCCTCAATTTAGTTTCCCTTTTTGCACTTGGACTATGTCCCTAAAAGAAAATTGCCCCAGAAAACTGTAAGAGAGAAATATTACAAAAACAAATATACACAAATGCACTGTGAAGGCTCTAACTTTCCACTCCTAAGGCAACAGGGAACATTTCATCTAAAGTAAGTATCCCATATTCCCATCTCTCCATATGCAGAAGAATAGATACAGAAGACAACTCAGGAATCTTCTTTCAAGCGGCCTCATGTTGCAAGAGAAACACTCAGATAAATAAGTACAGTGCGGATCCATTATCACCAGAAATTGAAATATTTTTATTATACGACAGGAGCCCCTTCGTAGTACAGCTTCGGCACGATCTAAATCTAGCAAACAATCAGATATCCGATATGCTTGCATAATGCAAAATGATTTCAGCAAAGAAATTGGTCTTTTCCTATGACAGCTCTTGTCAAACAGAAGCAAAACCTGTGGAAAGTTAGGATTTTATGTTCCAACATTTATGAGAGTAAACGATGTCCAACGTATGGATGCCATGCAGTAGGGAGACACCCACCAAACATAACACAATAATGTTGCTTTAACATGTCGAAGAAGAAACCATCTAAACGTGAACGTTCCACATTTCAAATTTTAAACTGACACGTATATACTGCCCTGACATATAAGTCCTCAGTCTTCCATCAAGTATCCAGGACTTTAGATACAGTAAGCAGCAGAAGATTTAAGATTTCAACTAGTTTATTGCAGCAGAAATCAAGTACTATCCTGTGCAACTTTAAAGATAAAATTGGACTCTTCTTGATACATAAATCAGGAAGCGCCGTATCAAGTAACCAAGATCACAAGTAAGTGAAATCAACAAAGTTTCTGAGTTGATAACCATGAGAAAAGACAATGAACACACTATCTGCACCGGTTAAGTGATGCCTTCATTCTCTATCTGCACCAGTTAAGACAAAAGATATATATCTTCAATATCCAACGATAAGAGCGCTCTTCACTACAAGGTCAACCTATACATTAATACTTAGAATTGAAAAAGAAAAGAATGGGATGAACCATAATTATGTCACTGCAGCTGCAACCTCTGCAAAGCTATGAACCAAAATGGTGGGCTAGGCACCTCAGTGTAACTCCAAAGATCAAACACTTCATTTTAGGGCTTCTTTGTAAGATGATCGCCCATGTAGAAATCTTAATGTAAAATGAGAATTCTCAAGTATAATAGGCGCGTATTCACAAGGACAATTGGAGAATCTAGACAATGAAATGGAACTGTCTGTTAACAGAACAAATTAAGGGGGCGAATTAATCAATCACGAATGTGTAACTACACGCAGTATATCATATAGAATAAATAAATCATTCAAACATTAAATTTCCAGGTGATTGAAACAACACATGTAAGCCCATCAAAGGGTTCACAGATAGCCCAGATTAGCAGGATATCCTTGTAGTACAATAATCCTCACTGATCTAATTCATTGTACTCACTGATCACACAATTCTAACAGAAATCATAGTACCTGGTAAATTCCTGGACTTCCCTTTGACAAACCCAATACCTAAGCCATAGCTGATTTACCCTCCTTGTGCTTTAACTTATACTCATAAACCTGGTCTGCTTTCTGTTTCATGCTTGCAATTATCTTTTCGGTTTCCTTGATGATCTGTTTAGGCAAAAAAGCCTCCAAATAATCAAACCAATCCCCAAGCGTCATCTTCTCCGGATCAGGCGGTTGTTCAAAGTCTTCTCCTCCCCCCAAATTCGATGTCCCCACATCCTCACTAGCTTGAGCAGCTTCTTCTCTTGGCTCATTTTCGGAAACATGTGGAGATCCCAAGTTTGGATTAACACCAGCATCTTCAGAAATCACATTGTTAATAACTTGTAATGACGGTTTGTTCCTCTTAGCATCACCACCTTGTTTGGGTTTATTACCAAGTTCCATTTCAGGATACCCATTTTCTTCATTGATGGAGGAGCTTGCGCGAGTTCTTCTGGTACCCATTTGTCTTCCTTGCTTCGGCACAATACCCACATTCTTAACCTGCAAACCATGCTCTTCTTGCTCCAAATTTGATCTCCCTGCATCATCCTCATTCAGATCACCACCAGCATTCTTATCTTCAGAAACCAAGTTCTCGGCCACTTTCGGTAATGGCTTCTTCCTCCTTCCACCCCCTCGTTTGGGTCTATTACCAACCTGACCGGAAACCTCCATTTCAAGATGCTCATTTACTTCTATATTAGTAACTCCAGTGCCATCTGCTTCTTCAATTTGCACAACATTCTCTCCGGCATTTTCACAAACAGATGGTGGTGGTGCATTCTCCTCTGTCACTTCCGGCAACTGTTGCTTCCTTCTAGGACGCCCTCTTTGGGTTCTACCACCAATCTGATTGGAGGCCTCCATTGGTGAACTCTCCGCCTTGGCAGAACTCCGAGTAGTCCTTCTAGTATTATTCACTGGTTGTTGAACTTCAACTTCCACCTCCTCTTCAGACTCACCCTCCTTCACAAACCTACCTCTCTTCCGCCGACCCCTCCCCGTCGGTGGCTTTCCCAAATCACCCCCAATAATAGATACAAGAATGGAGGTGTACTCACCGAGTTTGAGGAGGTCGCCGTGGGTGAGTTGAGTGGGGGAGAGTGGAGGGAGTGGAGATCCGTTGAGGATGGTGCCGTTGGAGGAATCGAGATCGGAGATGAGCCAACAACATTTGGGGGAGTTGAATTCGATGAGGAGGTGCTTGGTGGAGATTCCGGCGTCTTTTATGACCAGGGTGTTGCCGCGGGCCACTCTGCCGATTCTGACGGCGGCGGAGTGAGGAGGTTGGAAGTCGTGGGTCTCGCCTTCGCCAGGGCCTTTCTCAACCATGAGCCTCAACATCGTCGTGCTGCTGTTGTTGGCTTCTTCCATTGCTCTCTCTTTCTCTCTTCCCTCTCTCTGATATAAATTTTGAATTTGGGAATGGAAATGGTTATGCAATGTAATAAAGTAAACTTTAGGGGTTCCTTTGTAATTACTGTGAAGTAGCTAACATCTATTACTTAAATGCAACTAACAGTTTGTTAGTGAGTTAATGAGAATCATTTTATGTTCGTATTCTCTCTCTCTTCTTCTTCATCTACAATTAGGTACTCTTGATTCATTCTGAATCATGGTTCTCTACATGATATCAGAGCCTATCGATCCGTTTCTTCGGCACAATCGGTCCTCTGCAGCATCAATTTCACAGGCTATGGCGTTGATTTCTCAATTCCGTCTGGTTTGAAGTTTTTCATCTCCAATCACAACTCGCTAGTCCAAGTTGGACTTGATGGTGCCACTTACATCATTTGGAAGGCACAGATGCAAACGACTCTACAGGCCAATGATCTTCTTTTTTTTTTTTTTTTCACCGGCAACGAAAGAAATTCATTCATCAAGTAGCGAATACAGACGGAAAGGGGCATACCCCTGGAACGAGAACAGAAAACCTGCTTAACAAACCCGAACCTCAAAAAAATGCAAACTAGCAACCTAGTGGGTTAAGCTCAGAGGCACCCACATAACAAAGCCAAAAACGACAAAAACTGGCCCAACGGACATCAAGAGCCTCCTATGCTAACAAATACCAAGCTAAAGCCCAAAACATACAGCCCAAAAACCAGGCCCAAAACCTGTCCAACAAAGCCCAAACCAAGTGAGCAGCCAAAAGAAAACCCTAGATCTGGACGGCAGCAAGATGACCACGGACGGCGGCAGGACCACAAACGCGGCAGGGACGGCGGCGGCGGTGGAGCAACCCCTCACAACAAACCCATCCCAGGGGGGAGGGGGAAGGCGGTCATGTGCTGCCACGATCAAGGAGAGGCCGTTCTTCTCTCGAAACCGGCGTATCGACCGGGGGGAGGGGGAGGGGGGAGAAGAAACGGCAGCCCTTGAGGGTTGAAGCAACTGGCTCCGCCGGAAAACCTGGGAGAGAGAAAGAGGAGAGGAGGGGGAGTAGAGGGAGATGACGACGGTGCCGGAGGCGGAGCGGCTGGAGGCGGTGGAGGCTGGCTGCACGACGGACGGATCTGGCGAGGGGAGGCTGAGCACGGCTGGCGGACGGCGCGGCGGCAGGTGGACGGAGGCATGGAGGAAGAGCGCATGTAGGGGCTAGCTTGGCACCACGGCGGCGGGGTAGTTGGAATGTCCGGCGGAGACCCCTTGGTCCACAGGGTAGGGGAGAGCGAGGTGAAGAGGAGGAGCTCGACTTCACCTACCGGAAGCCCGGCGGGCGGCGCACCAGATCTGTTGAGAGGACCGGTCGGAGCATGGCTCCCAATCGAAAACCGGCGGCGGAGAGGAGGCGAGCTGCGGGGGCGGGAAGCAGGGGGGTCAGATGAGAAGAGGGGAGGAGGGAAGGTGGTTTCCCGGCGGCAGCTCCTCCATTTCGGAGCCGCCGCCGGAGAGTTTGGTGGAAGCGGCTAGGGTTTGCAGAGCACTTAGAGAGAGAGTGCTTTTGTTTTTTTTTTTTCACATAGGCCAATGATCTTCAGGATCATGTTCTTGGTAAGAACATTCCACCTCAATTTTCAAACCCTATCTCCACCGATTCTTCGTCAAATACTGTCCGTCCACTCTATATGAAAGTGGTTAATGGTGGATCAACATCTTAAAAGTGCTTTGCTCACATCAATTTTTGCATATTTTCTTCCGATTACACTGCATCTTACTCATGCTCGTCACATTTGGACTGCGCTAGAAGCCAGATATGTATATCTCTCTCTCGATCTCATGTTCATCTTCTCAAAATGCGCCTATCTGCTGTTATGAAAGGATCGTCTTCTATTTCTTCATATCTTGACCAGATCAAGACCATTACTGATCAATTAGCTCAAGTAAATGAGCTTATTAGTGATGAAGATCTCATTCTTTACACTCTCAAAGGCTTACCTGTTGAATATGATCACTTCAAGTCCACCATCCGAGTTAGAGGTGTTTTCCAATTTCTGTTAATGAACTAAGCACTCTGCTTATCTCTGAGGAATTGTTTCATCAAGCTGATGCATCTAGGTCTTTCTTGCCACCTGCTTCTACTACTGTTGTCTCTCATGGTTCTTCTATGGCTAGTTCAGAGGTAATGACAGCTTATCATGCTTCTTATAAGCCTAAGAATAGGAACTCTAGCTATAACAAACCTCAGCAATTCAAGAAACATAACTATCCAAATACTTCTATTCTTGGTCCATACACTAGCAATGCTGCTTCACAGGTCAAAAATTGTGCCGGTTCATCCTTCATTCCTCATTCCTCAGATGTTCCTTGTCAAATTTGTGGCAGAACTAGACATATTGCTCGAGATTGTTGGTTCAGGCTTGATACATCTAGGTTTGCTATGAATTATGCTCCCAAGAAAGCTTATAACACATATTCTGCACCTTCAGTGACTGGATCGTCATTTGGTTGTTCTGGAGTGACTACTTCTCTTCCTCATCATTACAACTCATCACAATCTCCCAATTTTAATGTCTCACAACCTTGGTTACTGGATTCAGGAGCTACTCATCATGTCTCCAACAATCTCTCTACTATGACAAATCCTACACCATATCAAGGAGCTAATACAATTCACTTTGGTGATGGAACTGAGATTCCAATTCAATACAGTGGTTCTGGTATTCTTTACCTACCTATCTCTTCATTTAATTTCTCCAACATTTTATATTCTCCACATTTTACACACAATTTGTTATATGTCCATCAGTTTGCTTCTGACAATAACTGCACATTGTCATTTAGCTCTAAGGGTTTCTGCATATAGGACAATGCTACCAAGGATATAATTCACCAAGGCCCATGTAGCAGTGGCCTATATGCTCTCTCTAGCTCTCCGTCACTAAATGCAGATTCATCTCATTCAACCTATTCTCCTGCTGCATCTTCTCCAATCTCAATGCAACTGCTACTTCTCTCTGGCACAAAAGACTAGGTCACCCCAACACTGCTGTGTTACAATCATTAGCTACTACTCTAAATGTAAAATTTGATCATTCCACAACTTTGTGTAATTCTTGTGCTGTGTCCAAATCTCATAAAATGTCTTTTCCATCTAGCATTGTTGTATCTACTGTACCTTTCCAACTTGTATAATCAAATGTTTGGGGACCTTATCCTTACACATATTTTAAAAATTACAAATATTATGTGATTTTTCTTGATGATTTCACCGAGTTCACTTAGCTTTATCCTCTCAAATCAAAACATCAGTCTTATGCTGCATTCTTGCATTTTTCAGCTCTTATTAAAACTCAGTTCTCTTCTGTTGTCAAAGTCTTTAGAACGGACATCGGAATAGAGTACTTAAACTATGATTTTGCTCTCTTTTTACAAACACAAGGTAATGTGCACCAAACAACTTGTACCGACACCCTCGAACAAAATGGGAAGACCGAAAGAAAGCACAGACACCTTGTTGAAACACCTATAGCTCTTCTTACTCAAGCTCACCTAACCCCCCCCCCCCCCCCACTTTTTGGCTAGAAGCTCTCACCAGTGACATTTTTTTATTAACAAGTTACCAAAGCCATCACTTCACAACAAGTCTCCTCATTTTAATCTCTATAATCATCAACCTGGTTAATCACTTATAAAAACATTTGGTTGCTTGTGCTACCCCTGGTTGAGACCATATGCACCATCCAAGTTGCACACTAGATCCACACCTTGTCTTTTTTCTTGGCTACTGCCTTACCAAAAGGTTATAGGTGCATGGATCTTCAAACCAAAGTGACGTGATTTATGTTTCTATCCATGTTGTCTTTCATGAGTTAACTTTTCCTTATTCATCAATTGCTTCTTCTTCTCATTTTACTTCCACTAGTTACACTTCAGATTGGAGTTTCCTCACTCCAATTTTTCTTAGTGCTTCCACCAATTCACCACCATCTCCTCCTTCTCCTCCTACCCCCCCCCCCATCTCCTAGCACATTTTCACCTACTCGCTCATCTTCACAATTACCTATTCCCTCTCCTACATCATCCTATTCTTCCCCAATTTCATCACCTCCAACCTCTCATCCTATGATTACCATATCCAAAATTGGAATCACTTAACCTAATCCCAAGTACTGCAATACAGCCACAGTCTGTGACACACAAACTGAACCTACAACCTACGCAGAAGCCTCTCTTCACCCGCATTGTCTTAAAGATATGAATGAAGAGTATCAGGCTCTAATGCAGCAACATAACTGGACTTTGGTGCCTCTTCCATCTGGCAGAAAGTTTATAGGTTGTAAATTGTTTTTTTAGAATCAAAATAAATACAAATGGCTCAATTGCTAGATACAAGGCTAGGTTGGTAGCCAAACGGTTTCATCAAAAAGTAGACATAGACTACTCAGAGACTTTCAGCCCAGTTGTAAAGCATCAAACTATAATAATTGTGTTGACTTTGGCCATGAAGTTTCACTAGAATGTTAGGAAATTAGATGTCTCAAATGCATTCTTGCATGGTTTTCTTTAAGAGGAAGTCTTTATGCAACAAACACATGGATTTTCTATGTCTCAAGGTCTGTGATGCAAGCTACACAAATCTCTCTATGGTCTAAAACAAACACCTAGAGCTTGGTTCACTATGTTTTCATCTTATCTACTCAGTCAAGGGTTCAAAGCTTCTGGAGCAGATGCTTCTCTATTTGTACAACAGACCTCAACAACATTCACAAGCATCTTCGTGTATGTAGATGACATATTAATCACAGGCACAAGTGATCTTCACATTACTTCTCTCATTTCTCATATGCAAACTGTGTTTGCTATCAAGGATTTGGGTTCACTATTTTTTTGGCATTGGGGTCTCCAAGAGCTCCAATTCAATGCACCTTCATCAGACTAAATATGCTAATGATTTGCTCGAGAAGTCAGGATTACAGGACTGTAAACCTTTTGATTCTTCAGCTGCTGTTAAAGAACCCATTGTTCAGGATGGTGATCTTCCATTCTCCAATGTATCTCTCTTGAGAATTCTAGTGGGAGCACTTATGGCTGGCAATATTCGACACGACACGACAACACGACTTGAAATCGACACAAAGTTAATGGTTTTGGGTCGACACGAACCCGCTATAATCCTAAACGGTTCGACACGAAATCGACACGAAATTAAACAGGTCGGGTTCGGGCCAACCCGTGGGTTGACCCATTTAACCCGTTAAACATGTTACCCACACAACTCGGCTGATATTTTGTCATATCCACATAACTTGTGGGGTATAATCATAAATATTTAACACTTTATCAAAGAGTAAAAGTAAAACCTAGATCTACAACTGCCATCCACTCATTCCCCCACGATTCTTATCACTTTCTTCCCCCTTCCTTCGCTCCCTATCCTTATATGTCTATCATCCTCCATCCTCAAACATTTACCACCGCCACAACCTCAAATCTCTCTCTTATCTTCACTTACTGTGTAATGCTAGTTCCCCCTCCCTTCCCCGTATCTCTCTCTCTATCACACACACATAATGATGGACAACCAACATACTTAGAAGCCACCAAGGTTTATCATCTATTAACCATGCGAAAGCCATTTCCGTCGATCTTGCCACCTGGGTTCGAGTACCTTTCTTCTTATTTGGGTTCTCTACTTTTCAATTAACGCCAAGCAGGTCATGAACAGGGTTTAACCGAACGACCCGTTTCTTAAGCGGGTTGCCCGTGTCGTGTCGGGTTACCCGTTTAATAAACAGGTCGGGTTCGGGTTTGGGGTTTCGACACGCCAAAGGTTCCGGGTCAACATCGGGTCAACCCGGTAGCCACCCGCGACGGGTTGACACGACCCGTAACCCGCCGGGTTGACCCGAATTGCCACCCCTAGGATCACTGCAATATCTCACCATTACTAGAGCTGATCTTCAATTTGCAGTTAACATTTTATGACAAAAGATACATCTTCCTACAAACAGAGATTATGTAGCTCTCAAGAGAGTTCTCAAATATGTTAAAGTTACTCTCTCTTATGGCATTCATATTGGCAACTCTATAGATACTATGTGTGGCTTCACAGATGCAGATTGGGCTGGCTCTTCTGTTGATAGAAGATCCACTTCTGGTTTTTTTATTTTTCTAGGTGATACATTGGTTTCATTGTGCTCTAGAAAGGAACACACTGTGGCAAGATCATCCACAGAGGCTGAATACAGAGGAATGGCCACTGCTGTTGCAGAGCTCAAATGGCTAGGGTACATCTTACATGATTTGTATATTGGTTTTGCACAATATCCTCTGTTGCTATGTGATAATATGCGTCCTTTGTCTCTAGCCAAAAAACCAGTTTTTCATGATAGAACAAAGCACATTGAAATTGACTTTCATTTTGTGAGAGAGCAAGCTGAAGCCCACCTTCTACAATTAGCTCATGTCTCCACTACAGATCAGTTGGCTGATGTGTTTACAAAACCTCTCTCCACTCAAAAGTTTCAAGAACTGAAAAGGAGGTTGCAGATTTTACCTTCCCCTTAGTGTTCTGTAGTATTTGAGACATCTTGGTGTGTTTTTGTCTTTTCTGAAAAGTTTGGCCTGTGTTTGGAATTTGGTAAAGTTGGGTGTGTGTTAAACAATGTAATAAAGTGAAATTTATGGGTTCCTTTGTAATTACTATAAAGTAGCTAAGAACTACTTATATGCGACTAACAGTTTGTTAGTGAATTAATGATAATCATTTTCTGTTCATATTCTCTCTCTCTTCTTCTTCCTTTTTTCTCTCTCTTCTTCTTCTTCTTCTTCTTATGCAATTAGGTACTCTTGATTCATTATGAATCATGATTATCTACAAGAAGGCGTCTACACATAGGCCTAGCCAACCAAAAAAGGCGTCACTAGACCTCCCAAACAAGTCCATAAGCTAAATTGTTCCAAAGATGACAGAAACTCACAATTACACACCAAACTAAATCCAAAATGATAGCGAAAGCCGAGTCAGCATCATCAAGCATTAGCATTGCAAAAATTGACCAGTTATAGACTATTCTAACTAGAAACCTAATTAGAGGGCTTCCATATTTCTGGGCTGCAAAGACTAAGTGCTCGGCGTCCAAGTGGATGTGCCTCGTCATTTCTCTCTCTTGGTACCCAATTTAGCTTGTGGAATTTGATCCGAAGTTTGTTCAGCTCTTCTCTCACCTTGCGACTGAAACGTGTCGATTCTTCATCTTCCCCTCCATTTCTGAGCTCATCGATAATAATTTGAGCATCATATTCAATAGCTAGCCATTGAATGCCGTTGTCACTCGCCAGTTGGATACCAATCTTGATCGCCTGCAACTCGATTTCTTTTGCCCTATTCCCCCATGGAAGAGGGTTGAGATCAAAACTAATAAATTCCCGTGATGACTCCGAATTAATGCTCTGACGCTGGAAATTTTTCTACTGTAAGACGAGGCGCCGTCAACCGAGAACCAGGTGAATCCTCGATGAGGCGGTAGATAGGCGATGAAGTCAGTCCTTTTGGTGCTCGAATAAGAAGGATTTTCTTCATTAATTTCTTGGTGTTGCTTCTTTCCTATGCATGCTCTATATACCATATCTTCCACCGTATTTCGCAGACCGCATTGTATGACTTTGTTTCTGTAGGTCCAAACTTGCCATAGTCCCATACAGAGTTCTTCAAGTATTTCCTTTGATTCCCTCTAAAATATACCGTGTAATTGAGTTGTGAAGCCCTTCAACCTAATTGATAATTTGTTTATGTCCATATTTTTCCCATAATTGTGATGTCATCTTGCAATTACACAAAGCATGCTCAATATCTTCTCTATCAACATCACATAAGAAGCAGTGTTTCGTGATGGGGGTTCCTCTTTTTACCAGATTGATAGCTATTGGTAAAATATTTCTAGACATTCTTGAAACTGGAGATTAAGTTTCCAGAGCTTATTGTACCATTTGTGCGGAGCTTAACCCAAGGAAGTTTATGTGTTCAGTTTTCTGATTGTTCTGGCCAAACGATAACAAGATTTGACTGAGTACTCACCTTTATCTTCATAGTACCAAACCCAGGTATCTGCTTCTTCAATTTTAGTAATTGGAACTCGTTGAATGTCACGAGCATCATACTCTTCAAAAACTTAGTTTATCATATTTGCATTTTAGTTATTTTGTTGTCTATCAATGTTATCACTAACCATTACTGGGGCGTGATCATTTTCGGTCACAAATTGGGTGTGTTTGGATAGCTTGCTTTTTATTTTTTTATAAAACTATAATCAAAGCTGCTTTGGTGGGGGTGGTTATTTCTAGTGACCAATACCCTGGCACCATAGAGGTAAGTTACATATGCCAATATTTGTTCGAGAGAAAATTCTCGATTGACCTTCAATCAAAAGTTAGTGTAATGGAAGAAGATGGCGTATTCCTGTTGAATATCTCATTATTAGCTAAGCAAGGTTCGAGGTTACTGAACTTCCCAAACTATTTATGTGCTAGATTTCTAAAGATCCTTCATTTTAACAATGGCTTGTTCCTCTCATCCAAGAAGTTCTCCTAACCAAGCTGGCCTTGGGAAAGCTTATTGTGAAGCATAGTAAGTGGGTGGTGAATAATGGCCTTACTGGGGAAATTGAGAATTGTTTCCTCCCTAATCACCCCATCAAAGAAATCTCTGAAGAGCTGAGAACCAAGAAAGTACATTATTGGCTAAATGCTCAGGACATATCTTTTAAGGTAAATATTGTGATAAACCAATTCCCTAAGAAAGCTGTGGATGTCATTCTTCATACTGGTATCTTGCACTTCTCAAAAGCAGATAACATGGTTTGGTCTTTCACTAGAAACGGGACCTTCACGGTTAAATCTGGGTATTGGATAGCAAAGAGGATATGCAGATGGGTGAAAGCTCTATTCAATTAAATGATAAGGAATTGCAGAATTTCTGGACGCTCCAAGTTCCCCAACATAGTCAAAACACTTTCATTGGAGCTTGTGGCAGGATGCAATAGCTACCAAAGAAGGCAGCTCAAATGGAAAATATTCCACCTCAAACCTCTGTTTCTGCCAAGATCACATTGAAACCATAAAACATCTCCTATCTGAGAGTAAATGGCCCATCCCAGTTTGGTTTGGCCTTGGGTGGAGGGTAGAGGAAAATTTACTCCCAAAACACTTCTATAGAAGTTGGCCGATGGCTGTCTTTGAGGCAAAGAGGGGTGGCAATATATCAAATCTCTTTTTGGAAAAAATCTGATGGGGTGCTATATATCTGGAAAGGAAGTAACACTTCTGTATTTCAGGGGTAAAAAGTAAACCTTAGCCAAGTTATAACTCAATTTGATCAAGAGATCATTACCATCAGAAAACTCCAAGAGCTAGGCTCTCAGCGAAAGAAGAAGTCTAAGAATCTGCAACTCGCCCCCAGCTTAAAAAATGGGTAAGGCCAAGGCTAGGGGAGCTCAAGGTCAATTGTGATGCAGGGTGGATCAATAGATAGGAGTGTCACGACTCGACATTTGTTCCCTTTAAGTTGATTAAGAATTTATCAGAGTAAATGCTATCTTTTCGGCTGCAATGGAAATACGAACCGTATCACTTTTTCCATAAAAAATAACGGAAGCTTAGAAATATATACGTCTCTTTTCGATTGGAATAAAACTTCACTTTCCTATTCATTTGACGAATAATCATTTTACAAGTCTCAAATAAAATAATCTTAACTAATATTCAACAATTCATAATCTTTAATAATAACTAGTTCCTCTATAGTCTTTGATCGATCCATTCCGGTACTTGTAATTATTTTAGGGTGAGCAAAAACCTAGTAGGTACCGCCTAACCACTGGCGTAGAAATATAATAATTAATTAAACTGTCACAAGTTATTAGACAATAGCATGGAGCACGAATGACACAATTATCATGCTTGAGATATCATTCGAATAGCATGCAACAACTAAACAATTAATCCAATAGTATATATAATCATGTATAGAACATAATCACAGTTGTTGAATTTAATCACAAGAGATAAGAGATTTGAAAGTGGTTGAGATATCGTGTCCAATTAATCACGTGTCGCACTTGCAGGGACAGTCACAAATATTGTGACACGTGTCCCTCTGCGTGTCATACATTTATTTGGCCAAATCTAAATGCTTATCCTCAACCACCGCGTCAAATAAACATGTAATTTAGGTACACCGAGCAAATATCAAGCCACATATAATAAGATGCATTCATATAGCACTGAAGCTACTAATTATCCCTAAATATTTTTATCATTTATTTAGCAGTAAAATAAGATATTATGACTTTCGATGTATTTATGGTCGAGCTTAACATCTACAGTTTGAAAGTTATGAATTCATTTATGAAACGACTAACTACCTAAATAGGAAATCAACTGAGTAATATAAGCTTAAGAAATGCGGTCATTAAAAGGAGAATGCCATTGTTAGTTGGATTTTGAGAGACTCATATGGCAAGATTATCAAATGTCATTGTTTCTCTATAAGAGCTACTTCTGCGGCCATGGCTGAGGCAATGGCCTTAAGAGCTACGCTTGTGGGTATTATGGACATTATTGCAGCAGTTGAAGTTGAGAGTGATAATTTTGGAGTGATAGAACCAGTAAGGAAGCAAACGATTCACCTAGGGAGGCCAAACAGGTAATTGAGGATATCAAAACTCACCTAGCTAATACTCATAGGCGTGTGAATTGGATTCCAAGAACTTGCAGTGTTTTTGCTGATTAGTTAGTTAAGTCAAGTAGAAATAGGTTTTTGGGATGGAACCGGTCTGCAAATCCCCCAATGGAATTAAAAAATTTGTTGGAAAGATATTGTAATTGTGTTGGGGTTGAATGAATATTTTGATGGTTTGATAAAAAATGAAGTGAATCGAGCTAGGATTGCATTTTTATATTTAGTACGGGTATTTATGGTTAGTACCTTTAAATTTTATTATTGTTTATTTCAGTCTTTAACGTAAGTCAACCAAAAATGTTGTATTTAGTATTAGTCCCATACAATTTCAATACTAATCACTTCAGCCCTTCCTTAATTACTCAATAAAGTATATTTTTCGAAATATTGGAACTGTATATCACAAAATTGACGATGTGAGAATGATTTCTCAGTCCAAACTACGCGACAGGATATGGGTTAGGTTTGGATCACTCATTGTCTTTATTTTACTTGGTGAGCGTTCAACCCATTCGTTAGGCTTAAAGGTAAGTGAAGCCAAACCTATATCATAATCTGAAACCCGAAATAAAGATGAAAATAATTATTAACCATTTACAACAAGGTATGAACAATAAGTGTACGACTAACGGTTATTCATGAGTTTCTAAAAAACTTGTAAGAACTTTAAAAAAGGTATAAAGATTAGTGAAAGATTGAAAGGAAGTGAAAGAAATTGAGGGGGGGGGGGGGGGGGGGAGGGGGGGAGAGGGAGGTGTGGCTCTTGGAGACTTGGTGAGCCAAGTGTGAGTGACAGAGTGATTAAGTGAGGCGGGAATACGGAAAGTCAGTGAAAAATATCAGATTTATAAATAAATAAATATATAAAACAGCCAAGTAATTTGTAAATAATAATAATAATAATTTAAGTGTTACGACTAATAAATTTGGGAGCGACTATTTAGACAAACTAGAGTAAAAATACGGAAACTCGTAAATCTTCTATTAAATAAATTTAACTAAATTATTACTTTAAATTTATGATAAACTTATTATTTAAACAAAGAGTATCATTTTTAAACTTAAATTTATAAAAATAAACTAACATAACAAATTACCTATAAGCAAATAATTAATAACTACACTTAAAAAATAAAAATATAATATAAAGTAAAGTAAATTATTAAAATACCTTTAAGAAAGTTTTTTAGTATTACGGAGCCTCTCTCTCTAAAAAACAGACCAAGACCATATGGTGGTATTTTAATGGACCTTACTCTAACGTCCACTTAACTAGGTTTTCTCTGTCCCGGTGTGTACGACATCACTGTGGCTCATTTGATTTTCCTTGGATCTGTCTCGTGGGTCAGGTTGGGCGTGGAGCCCCTTGCATAGTGTAACACCCCCGATTTCCAGAGAACCGGAGACCGGGATGGTGCCCTCCGTACAGGGGATTTTACCCTTTCGTACAAGGAGTGGTAACAATAAACAAGTGAAACGAAACATCCAACTACTGATTCATTACGATAAAAGTTTACAACAGCTGTGACTGGTTCCAAACTGGACACCGAGTCTAACAAAAGATATTTTACAACAAAAAGTCTCTTCGGTTAATTACTAAGCTCTATTGTTTGCATGAGAGAACAGATTCGTGATCCCAGGGCGTTACCCCAAGCAACCAATCATATACCTGCGGGGAATTTAAAAGAAACACAAGGAAGCAGTTTTTCGAGTATCAGTAAGAACTGAGTGAATGAACAACTTAGCATGTAAAACAGAATGGCTAGAAAGGTTAGTGGGTTACGTGTTCCAAAGAGCTTGAGTTGTTTACAAGTATGAACATCAGAGTTCGCGAGATTTCATAAATGATAGTACAATTTATAAATGATCGTTTCCAGTAAGAGATGTGGTTTCACAAATAGACAATTTGATTATTAGATATTCGTTAGTTTCCAAATGTGGAATGTTCTTGAAAAATAAAGATCTCTCACAAGCAGCGTGTTAATCAAAACACAGTAAATATCAAGTTTCCAATTTATGAACGAAAGAGCCTTGGTATTATATTGTGCGATAGGGGAGATCAGAATTAATATCTCTAGCCAACGATGGGCTTCCATGACCAACAAAGGGCCTCCTTGACCAACAAAGGGCCTCCTAATCCATACTAGACCTTAAGTGTTGCAACACCCCCTTAAGAAGCAAAAGGCCAGAAGGGTGAGTACTAGACGGGACTCTAGCCAACAAGGCGAAGAGTCGTGCCAACAAAGGGCATCCTTGACCAACAAAGGGCCTCCCAACCCAACAAGGGGCAAATGAAGTAACAAGTGACTGATTCCGACATATGTGATCTTTCACTTTACGTTGTTAATGAATTCTGACTTAGTGATATTTGAACAGTAAGTTCGGCAATTTGAATACGAGTACTAGAATAACGATTCAGAAGCAGTATGACAAATTTAGGAATTTCATAATAAAATACGACAATTGTTTTCAAATAAAACAAGTAGATCATATGAAAGAAATTGGTACGAAACTAAGCATGTATGCTCGCAGGTATATTTTGAGACAAGACATAAATTACGTTTTGACACGAAAGAAGGCAAGTACGCAATACTAAGCATGTTTACTCACAAGTATATTTTGAGACAAGAAATGAATCACGTTTTGACACGAAAGAAGACAAGTACGCAACGCTAAGCATGAATACTCACCGTGAGAGCTGTAGAGTGCTAGCTAGTCGACTACTCGTAAACGATGTCTTGATCTACTGGCACGTCGAAGTCACACTCTACAATATACATGCAAATTCCTAATTACAAACAAGTCTGTGTCGCAAATAGATAATGCTTATTTCCTATATGATATGCAGATGACAACTCTAATAATTATAAACACCCAATTAATATATAGATAAATATATTCTAGGTTGCTAATAAGTTAGGAAACCCGAAAAAGGTTTTTAAGAAATTACATAATAAATTTTAAGAGTGTAAACTATTTAATACTCTAACTACAATTATAATAAATTATAAGAAAAATATAATTTTCAATTGTAGAATTTAAACTACTAATTCCTATGGTTGTAAAAATTGTTATTTCGAATAAAAGAAGTTGTAGTTAATATGTTACAATTACTATGTATTTTCTAAATTATTATTTTGCTTTATCAGTTAACAATATTTAATTAAAACAAACTTTAATTTGTTCGGAAAAGGAATGATATTGATATTTATAACTATTTGGATAATCTCACAATTTATTTAAGCTAAATGAAACTGAAATTTTTCTAATAATGAAAATTTATTCTTTATTTATTTTATAGTTACATATATATATATGTATATATATATATATATATATATTCGTTAACTTACTTTTCAAGTACATAATATTAAATATTGAATTAATACTAATTTTAAATTTTACATAAACATTCTATTTTGTATTTACATTACAAAAGCATTATTTTCATTAATTTGTGAAGAAACTAATTTAATTTAACTTATTTAATCATTAAACTAAATAAACAATAATGTAAATATAAATAAAAATGCAGTTTGTATAAAATACAGCTAGCACCCCCACTACAAATATAACAGCTTTAGCATCTAACAGAGTCTACCCTCACATTTCCAGATTGTACACAACCCCCCCCCCTGCACTATTTTCCTTTCAATAATACCATCTTCTCCAATGGGTTCTTCCCATTGATTCAAACACACCCACACATATATACACCCTTACACATGATCAAAGAGCGATTATAGCTTAGGAAATTGACAAGTGAAGTTCGATTTACCGGAAAATAGAGGAGGAATACGGGTCGAAAATGTTTGCGGCGAAACGGTGGTCGCTGCCTCCGTTGCCGTTGCTGCTACGGTTGCTGCTTCTGCTGGTACTCCGACAGGACAGGGAGGGAGAGATTCAGAGATTGAGAGTGTGATAGGAGAGGAGAATGGAGGCAAGGTGGTGGTGTATGGCGGTGGTGTTGGTGTCGGGTTTGGCCAAGAAAAACAGGGGATTGAAGGGGGTCCTCTGTTCGGTGGTGAAGGATTTTAGGATGAGGAGGATGTTGGGGTGTTGGTGGTGCTGGGTTTCGGCTCTGGAACAAAGAGGCGGAGGTGGCGGTGATTGGTGGCAGTGGTGATGGTGATTGGAGGTGGTGGCCGCCGGTGAAGTACTCTGTTTTTAGGTGTAAAAACAGAGGGTTTTGAGGGTTTTTCAGTGGGCTTCGTTCAGGTAAAACAGAGGGTGAATGGGCTGGGTTTTGTGAGATGGAGGATGAGGAGGAGATGAGACGGTGGTCAGGGTGGCGTCGGTGGTGATGGTGGCTGTTGCCGGTGGTGGGTTCGGGAAAACAGAGAGAGAGAGAGAGAGAGAGAGAGAGAGAGAGAGAGAGGGATGGAGAGGAGTTTGGGAGAGTTTGTTGTTGTTGAAGGTTGAAGAAGAATAAGTGAAGGAGAAGCAGGAGAAGCAGGAGAAGGAGAAGAGATTTGAGGTTGATGGTGAAGGGTTGCAGGAGGTAGGGGCGGTGATTGTGATTGTGTAGGGGCGGCTGGGAAGAGCAGAGAACGCAGAGAAGAGGAGGAAAAAAGTAAAAGAAAATAAATAAATAAAACTAAATGGAAGGAAAAAGAAATAGGATTTGGTGCTACGCGCGCACCGAGTGACGCGGTGGTTAAGGTACGTGACGAGAAATCAAAACGAATAATTAACACGGTTCTAGATTTAAAAACTTCGCAAACAATTTTGCCGAAAACGTTTGATAATATTAATATTTCTATATTACTAACTAAATAAAAAAAATTATGTATGAACACGAATTGAGATATAATAATAATTTTAGATGAAACAGTTGCTTGAAATCAATTAAATTTATAAAATTGATAATTTAAAACTTAACCACAACGATTTAGAAATTAGTTTATAATAAGACCTAGTTTTACGTAATAGCAAATGACTGAAACACCCCTAAGGAAATTCTCGGGTATTACATCCTTCCCTCCTTGGACTAAGCTTCGTCCTCGAAGCTTGGACGCAGTACTAGGACTTACGGGTCTCTATTTGAAGTTACAACTAACAAAACAACAATTAGCATGCACATGAAATGCAAGGCAAAATGGGGTTGTTACATTCTCCCCCACTTAGAATTGAGCTTCGTCCTCGAAGCTCGAAAGAGTTCCTAGGGGTCTCTACAGGTTTTTAATATGAAGTGAAATGCAGGGTGATAGTGCATGGAGATTGTACCTGTCCCCATGTTGTATGCCGCTTCATCTTCTACTTGGTTCATCATAAAGATTTGGCCACTTGACCTTTGGTTGTTGCCTTGTGTTGCATTCCTTCCACTCCCGTTCCCGTTGTTGCCAGCTCCATGGTTGTTGTTGTTTCCATTGACGGACACATTCCCATTATGTGCTCCATTCCTGTTGTAGTTGCCTTGCTGGCCCCCTGCGCCACTCCTGAAGTTTTGGTGGCTGTTGCGAAACTGGTTTCCGCCATTCTGATTGTACTGCTGGTAGGCGTTGCCTTTCTGGTTCGGACAGTTCTTTTGATAGTTCTGTCCATTGCCTGGGTAGTTCTGCGTGTTCCCTTGATAGTTGTCTTGTTGGTCCGCTACTTTTCTTTTGTCACATTCGTACATTATATGGCCTCTGATGCCACAGTAGTTGCATGTAACCTTGTTTCCATCACAATCAGTTCCTGGGTGGTCCCCATTGCATCTCTTACAATAGTAGTGACGTGTGGGCCTCGTCACCTGGTTATAGTTGTTTTCGCTATTCCTATGAATCTGGTTCTGACTTCCCCCACCATTGCCAGACCTGAGGCGCTTCTCTGCTCCTTGGTTGTTATATCTTCCTTGGCCATAGTTACCAGCCTCTTGACCTTCCAGCTTCCTTTTTCCCAACTGTAGGGTCAGCGTCTCATCGATTCTCCATATGTTCGCTGCTACACCATAGGCTTCTGACAAGGTGTCATAGCCTCTGGTTAGCATGGTCCTCTGTACTTCAAGCTTCAGTCCTGCTATAAAGCGGGTAACCATGCGTCGTTCTGTTGGCACTGTGTCTTCAGCAAACCGAGCTAGCTCCACGAACTTGTCATAATAGTCCGTCACAGAGTCGTTGCCCTGCTTTAGCGCGATGAATTCATTATACTTCTGTTCCTTGACGTGCTCTGGATAGAAGTTTGTTCTCATAGCAGCTTTCATTGCCTCCCAGTTAAAGCCTTCCTGAGCTACGAGCCTTGCTCGATTAGCTGTCCACCAGTTATCGGCCTTGTCCTTGAAATAGAAGGCCGCCTCATTGACCTTGCGGGCTTCAGGACATTCCATTGCATGGAAGATTTTATCGAAGTCCCTGATCCAATTTTCGAGCAATACTGGATCTTCTTTCCCATAAAAGTTGCTTGGGTTCCGCTGAGCTATCTTCTTATTCCAGTCTGGTTCCCGCTCAGCGACCACATTGTTGTTTTGATTGCTCTGATTATTGTGGTTCATGGCTTGCACAAACTGACCCATATGAGCCATCAGTAGAGCCACCTGTGGGTCCAATGCCGCTTCCCCTTCCATTTGGGTAGACGCGTTGTTTCTGGTAGCGTAGAGGTGTTGCCTATCGTTCATGCGCCCTACACTATTGTCTACCGATTACACTAAGCAGGGATGTGCACACTGGATCGATATGAAAAATACGCAGGAAACGATTTTAACCGAACACGATGACATCACATAAACAAGTTCCACATAGCATTCAATAACACAACATATCTCATCAAGGTGCACAAAATCCGAGAAAACAGTTATCTCAAGTAAATGATCATATAACAAAGCACAACCAAACATTTATCACAAAGCGAGGGTAATACACCCTAAAGTCATGTAAGCAGGAAACATACAAGTGCAGAATATAGCATCTGAAAACTAAGGATGAGGGTGGGTGGGATAGACCCGCAGCCAGTCACTGGTCATTCGAACATGTATAAGCACTAAGGCTTGAAAATGGAGTGAAAGTAAAGAGAAGTAACACATATAAGTTAGGCATGCAAGGATAAACAAGAGACAAACCCAAAATCCCCGGCTTATTCAGATTTTACTTTTCAGTTTGTCTTGCCCTATTGACTTCTAGTTCAAGTTCAAACTTAGCATTAGTTACTTTCAAAAATCTTAGTTTTAGACGTTTTCTCCCTACAGTCCTACTCGATGTCACTGCTCTGATACCAAATGTAACACCCCCGATTTCCAGAGAAGCCGGAGACCGGGATGGTGCCCTCCGTACAGGGGATTTTACCATTTCGTACAAGGAGTGGTAACAATAAACAAGTGAAACGAAACATCCAACTACTGATTCATTACGATAAAAGTTTACAACAGCTGTGACTGGTTCCAAACTGGACACCGAGTCTAACAAAAGATATTTTACAACAAAAAGTCTCTTCGGTTAATTACTAAGCTCTATTGTTTGCATGAGAGAACAGATTCGTGATCCCAGGGCGTTACCCCAAGCAACCAATCATATACCTGCGGGGAATTTAAAAGAAACACAAGGAAGCAGTTTTTCGAGTATCAGTAAGAACTGAGTGAATGAACAACTTAGCATGTAAAACAGAATGGCTAGAAAGGTTAGTGGGTTACGTGTTCCAAAGAGCTTGAGTTGTTTACAAGTATGAACATCATAGTTCGCGAGATTTCATAAATGATAGTACAATTTATAAATGATCATTTCCAGTAAGAGATGTGGTTTCACAAATAGACAATTTGATTATTAGATATTCGTTAGTTTCCAAATGTGGAATGTTCTTGAAAAATAAAGATCTCTCACAAGCAGCGTGTTAATCAAAACACAGTAAATATCAAGTTTCCAATTTATGAACGAAAGAGCCTTGGTATTATATTGTGCGATAGGGGAGATCAGAATTAATATCTCTAGCCAACGATGGGCTTCCATGACCAACAAAGGGCCTCCTTGACCAACAAAGGGCCTCCTAATCCATACTAGACCTTAAGTGTTGCAACACCCCCTTAAGAAGCAAAAGGCCAGAAGGGTGAGTACTAGACGGGACTCTAGCCAACAAGGCGAAGAGTCGTGCCAACAAAGGGCATCCTTGACCAACAAAGGGCCTCCCAACCCAACAAGGGGCAAATGAAGTAACAAGTGACTGATTCCGACATATGTGATCTTTCACTTTACGTTGTTAATGAATTCTGACTTAGTGATATTTGAACAGTAAGTTCGGCAATTTGAATACGAGTACTAGAATAACGATTCAGAAGCAGTATGACAAATTTAGGAATTTCATAATAAAATACGACAATTGTTTTCAAATAAAACAAGTAGATCATATGAAAGAAATTGGTACGAAACTAAGCATGTATGCTCGCAGGTATATTTTGAGACAAGACATAAATTACGTTTTGACACGAAAGAAGGCAAGTACGCAATACTAAGCATGTTTACTCACAAGTATATTTTGAGACAAGAAATGAATCACGTTTTGACACGAAAGAAGACAAGTACGCAACGCTAAGCATGAATACTCACCGTGAGAGCTGTAGAGTGCTAGCTAGTCGACTACTCGTAAACGATGTCTTGATCTACTGGCACGTCGAAGTCACACTCTACAATATACATGCAAATTCCTAATTACAAACAAGTCTGTTTCGCAAATAGATAATGCTTATTTCCTATATGATATGCAGATGACAACTCTAATAATTATAAACACCCAATTAATATATAGATAAATATATTCTAGGTTGCTAATAAGTTAGGAAACCCGAAAAAGGTTTTTAAGAAATTACATAATAAATTTTAAGAGTGTAAACTATTTAATACTCTAACTACAATTATAATAAATTATAAGAAAAATATAATTTTCAATTGTAGAATTTAAACTACTAATTCCTATGGTTGTAAAAATTGTTATTTCGAATAAAAGAAGTTGTAGTTAATATGTTACAATTACTATGTATTTTCTAAATAATTATTTTGCTTTATCAGTTAACAATATTTAATTAAAACAAACTTTAATTTGTTCGGAAAAGGAATGATATTGATATTTATAACTATTTGGATAATCTCACAATTTATTTAAGCTAAATGAAACTGAAATTTTTCTAATAATGAAAATTTATTCTTTATTTATTTTATAGTTACATATATATATATGTATATATATATATATATTCGTTAACTTACTTTTCAAGTACATAATATTAAATATTGAATTAATACTAATTTTAAATTTTACATAAACATTCTATTTTGTATTTACATTAAAAAAGCATTATTTTCATTAATTTGTGAAGAAACTAATTTAATTTAACTTATTTAATCATTTAAACTAAATAAACAATAATGTAAATATAAATAAAAATGCAGTTTGTATAAAATACAGCTAGCACCCCCACTACAAATATAACAGCTTTAGCATCTAACAGAGTCTACCCTCACATTTCCAGATTGTACACAAACCCCCCCCCCTGCACTATTTTCCTTTCAATAATACCATCTTCTCCAATGGGTTCTTCCCATTGATTCAAACACACCCACACATATATACACCCTTACACATGATCAAAGAGCGATTATAGCTTAGGAAATTGACAAGTGAAGTTCGATTTACCGGAAAATAGAGGAGGAATACGGGTCGAAAATGTTTGCGGCGAAACGGTGGTCGCTGCCTCCGTTGCCGTTGCTGCTACGGTTGCTGCTTCTGCTGGTACTCCGACGGGACAGGGAGGGAGAGATTCAGAGATTGAGAGTGTGATAGGAGAGGAGAATGGAGGCAAGGTGGTGGTGTATGGCGGTGGTGTTGGTGTCGGGTTTGGCCAAGAAAAACAGGGGATTGAAGGGGGTCCTCTGTTCGGTGGTGAAGGATTTTAGGATGAGGAGGATGTTGGGGTGTTGGTGGTGCTGGGTTTCGGCTTTGGAACAGAGAGGCGGAGGTGGCGGTGATTGGTGGCAGTGGTGATGGTGATTGGAGGTGGTGGCCGCCGGTGAAGTACTCTGTTTTTAGGTGTAAAAACAGAGGGTTTTGAGGGTTTTTCAGTGGGCTTCGTTCAGGTAAAACAGAGGGTGAATGGGCTGGGTTTTGTGAGATGGAGGATGAGGAGGAGATGAGACGGTGGTCAGGGTGGCGTCGGTGGTGATGGTGGCTGTTGCCGGTGGTGGGTTCGGGAAAACAGAGAGAGAGAGAGAGAGAGAGAGAGGGATGGAGAGGAGTTTGGGAGAGTTTGTTGTTGTTGAAGGTTGAAGAAGAATAAGTGAAGGAGAAGCAGGAGAAGCAGGAGAAGGAGAAGAGATTTGAGGTTGATGGTGAAGGGTTGCAGGAGGTAGGGGCGGTGATTGTGATTGTGTAGGGGCGGCTGGGAAGAGCAGAGAACGCAGAGAAGAGGAGGAAAAAAGTAAAAGAAAAAAAATAAATAAAACTAAATGGAAGGAAAAAGAAATAGGATTTGGTGCTACGCGCGCTCCGAGTGACGCGGTGGTTAACGTACGTGACGAGAAATCAAAACGAATAATTAACACGGTTCTAGATTTAAAAACTTCGCAAACAATTTTGCCGAAAACGTTTGATAATATTAATATTTCTATATTACTAACTAAATAAAAAAAATTATGTATGAACACGAATTGAGATATAATAATAATTTTAGATGAAACGGTTGCTTGAAATCAATTAAATTTATAAAATTGATAATTTAAAACTTAACCACAACGATTTAGAAATTAGTTTATAATAAGACCTAGTTTTACGTAATAGCAAATGACTGAAACACCCCTAAGGAAATTCTCGGGTATTACACATAGGGCCCGTGGGGCAATTAGACAGTCCCACCTCAAAATGGCCAACCCTTAGATGGGTGAGTGAGAATTAATCCCCGTGCCTTCCTTACTCCACGTGACACAGAAGTAAAATAGTAAAAAGTTACAAGCCAAAGTGTCATCGTCCTAAAATAGTAGTTTGGATAGATTTTTGACGCATTTTAAAGATATGTTTTTAACTTGATAAGTGTAACAAATTATTATTTTGCATATTTTATTTCTTGTAAACAGTGAAAATGTGAAGAATGAAAATAATATGGAATGTAATAATGTGAAAATGTTTGTAACTCTATTAATTCGCCACAGAGCTTTGAGCCACCCGAGAGAGGACTCGGATGAAGAAGCCGATAAGGAGGATGTGTGCTTATGGCTACTGAGGAGAGAGTGTTGGAAGTTGGATGTTAAATCCATAGAGAAATGGTGGTGTTCTTGGTAGCTTGAAGAAGCTTGAAACCAAGAGGGTTATTTGTCCCACATTGTTGCTCAAAGTGGTGGTAGGTGGGTATATTTGGTTTCACACACAAGGGTAGTGTACAACTACTAAGGTGTGTGGAGAGCCATGGGTGTTATTGTGTGCCTCGCGCACACACACGCGCCGCCGCCGCCTCGCCTCGACTCGACTCGGGTCGAAGGGCGATTTGGGCGAAATGTCTCGGCGTCTCGCGTACGCGAGGCGAGAGGTTATGCTACAGCTAATTTTTATTACTCACCAGTTTAATGGGTGATTAATTTAAATTAACTGTTTTGACCGTTTTAATGTGGGATTAATGGTCATTAAACGGATTGATTGTCAATCAATTGGATTGATCAGTTTTACCAAAAACTGGTGGATTAATCTAATTGATATAGTCAGAACGTTTTGATATTGCTGCACGTTTTTCTCTCTGGTTCATCTCTCAACACAGAAATTCACAGCTTTCTCTGGCGAACTGAGGTGCGAGTCGAAGTGATCTTCATCGCTGCTGTAACGAAGAGGATCAGAGCTGTTTTATCCTGGAAGGATCATTGCCGGATCCCAATACAGCGTAAGTGGGGGCGATTATTTCTTCAAGAGCAGTCAGGCCTTCTTCGCAAGACCTGGCGACTCAGCTGCGTTCGTGTATTACCTGTTCCATCGTGAACAGAGGTATGAACTGTTCCTTCTTTTCTTTCGTACAGTATCTGATTTCTTTGTTATTTGCCTTCATGATTTGCTTTCTCGATCTTCTTGGTCATGTTCTGTTAATCAAATTTTCCCTACTAAAATCATTATTTTCAGTGTGTTTCACCAACATTCAACAGAGAGTACCATGAAGCCACCGTTTATATGGTCTGGAGAGCAGCCCAGAACTCCTTCGCTACAAGGATGAAAATCGCCAAGTTCAAAAAATATATATCTCAGTGGGTTGTCCTCTTTGCCACAAGCACCCGGAGACGACGAGGCATTTTTTTTTATGGAGTGCCCGGTGTTGAAATCGGCGTGGAAGCGTCTCGGCCCAATTTTCAGCGATGGGAGACATTGGTTTTTGGATCCCATCCCTCTGCCCGACACTCTCCCACAAGGACCGAGTGACTTTCTGCACAATGGTGTGGCGTATTTGGAGTCACCGCAATGCTCGTGTCTCCAAGAATGAGGTATTATTTGCGGAAGAACTTTTTCAGGCTATAGTTGGCTTAATTTCACAACAGGTTGTGCTCCCGGAATCATCTCACGGCACAGGGTCAGGAGACATTGTGCCAGCTGCGTGTTGGAGGCCCCCGGGCTGCAGTACAACAAAGCTCAATTCGAACAGAGCTTGGAATCCAGCCGAAGGCTGAGGAGCGGGAGGTTCACACTGCTCCGCAACCACCATGGTCACTTCCTCGCTGCAGTTGCTTCACCCTTCCCTACAGTCACCTATGTGTTTGAGGCGGAAATATGCACTATACGCGATGGCCTCCTTCTTGCGTTACAATGCGATAAACGGGAAGTCATGGTAGAGTCTGACGCCATAATGGTAATCGATGCAATCATTGGAGCTGAAAATTTAAAAATTCATCGATCCGAAAACGCGGATGTGGCCAAATCCAAAACTTGTCACAACGGTTTGAGCATATTTCTTTTAATGCTAGCCATCGTTCTTCGAACATTGTAGCACACGAGTTTGCAAAAGTTTGGTCTCTCTGTACCAAACAAATGTGTATGTCTAGGTGTTAACTCGATTTAGGCCCTGCAACTTCTTCACAATGATGTTATGAGGATTCCCAATCCCGCAAGTTTGCATATATACAAGTAATCTTTCTCTAAAATAAATACTAGAAATCAAGTAAAGAAGAATGCAGGTTGAATTAAAATTTAATGAATATAATTAAACTGCACGATTAGCACATTCAGTGCGTATGTGGTATCGCTAATTTTTATTCAACTTGGATTAAAATTCATTTTTTTAGACAATTCTGTTTGTTATGATGTAAAATTTAAGCTGTAAATAGGCAGCTTGAATAACACAGTACAATCGTAGAACTACAAATTTGGGGATTGTGCAATTGAAAATGTGTGCAATTGAAAATCTCAAAGAACAACTTTATAGTGTTTTTGACAATATCATTATTGTTATTTTTGATGGAAATTTATAATTATTATAGTTCTCTAATAAGTGGGTTGATAAAATTAAAAGACGGCTATATCTCTCTCTTTAAATTTTATCAAACGATTCAAATTTATAATCAATAGTTTTAACTCAATACTAAAAAAAATGATTTTGAGTCCCGTTAAACTTTGCACCCAAACTTTTTAGCCGAAATTTTAGATTTTAAGCTGATATCAAACAAAGCCTCAACACAGTGAGCCGATTTTTGTAATCACATGGGTAAAATTATTAAAGTTGAAAAGTTGAAAGGGAGCCTACTAAAGTAAACGACGCATGGAGGCTTGATTTTAGTTCAAAATTCATATAAGTAGCCTATCAAGCTAATTAGTGAAAATTTACTCACAAGCTTTAAGCTAAAGGGAACCTTTCAAAAGTGTACTGGAAGCAATGATGAGTGAAACCAACACATCATAAAGCTTATGGTTATGGATGGGTTGGTTCGAGGGTCCATATTTGGAGTAAATGTCCGGTGACGGATGAATATTGGGTGAATTTGGTACTACAAGTATAATATTTTGGACTTCTAAGCTGATATTCTAGTTTTGTGAGAAACAACATTACAAAAAAACAAAGTTGATAAAAGTATAGTGTGTGTGTTTGGTAAAAAAGTTTGGTGCTTTAAACTTAGTTATGTAACAATTTTGTTAGGTTTTTTAAAGGGTGACAATTTTGTTAGTTAGTGAAGATTGACAGTGTACCCTTTTTGTATTGACTAATACAATTATAGTAGATCAAATTCACTGTGATATTCTGTAAATACAGAAAAAAGGTATGTCCAAAAAAGCTAGTGTAGTCATTTTTTATTTCAAAATCATGTTTTTCAATGTAAAATAAAATTTAAAAGCTGCAACAACAAAAATTCATACCAAGCATCTCTTAAAAGTTTTAAGCAGATTAAACTTAAAGAGAATTAAAAGTAGAAAAAAATCATACCAAACTCACCATTATCACCCATAAGCACCAACAAACTCTTAGGCATGACAACGGGAAGAACAAAAGTACGCTCTCGGGTCCAAGCCCTCAAGGGGAGGGGGATGAGTGGGGTAGGAGGTAGACTATTTAGGGATGGGTCAGAGGTGAGGAGGGGGAACTTCGCCATGACCTCTCGATGAACAGGGTTAACTAATCAAGACCGTGGAGGCTTTTTTAAAAAGAATAGTGACACTATGATATGGAAGGCAAGGGACCAGTGAGTGACAATAACATAACTAGGTTTCAATTGTTGCACACTTTTTTTTAGCGGAGTGATAAGAAAATCAGATTAACCGGAAATTGAAGGAAGTACAAAGCTAAGATAAACTAAGAACCTAAACCATCCAAAACGAACACAAACCAACACAAATCCAACCATGTCGAAGGGCTATAACAACAGCCAGCCACCAAAAGAAGAACTAGAAGAACAGAAACAAAAAACAACACAGACATTGTTTGAGAGCCATAACATGAGCAAGACCGTAACAAACTGGAATAAACATGAAACCCACAAAGAACAAACTGAGAGAAGAGCCTGTGAAGCTCAAACAGAAGAACCTTTCATGTGCCATGATTTCTCTTTCAGGAATTTGATGAGAGCTTCTGCATTAGGATCAACCTTCTTTCCATCCACCAAAATGAAACCTGCCTTCTTAGCTAGATGGGCCCCTTCAACTGCTTCCATTTTCCTCTTCTCTTATTCAAAAACCTTCATTATTCTTTCTTCTCTTCGTGCATCATTAAGGAACCTATCCAGAGCAACTTCAAATGAGTTACATTATTATTAACTTTTCTTATACAACTTTTGCTCTCTATAGAGCTTTCTCTCTCTAGTTTCTCCACATTGGTATTACGTTCTTGTGTCAAATCTAACCTATTAGACTTTTCAGCCCATTTCTTATCATTCATCATCATCAAGTGTGACAAAATTTAGCTTTTGGGTTCTTCTCAAGATCACCTTTTGTGCAGGAGACCATCTTCGCAGCAGGAGTGTGTGGATCCCTTTTCCCATCAAAGATCGCTTCAGATTCTGGACTTTAATTTCTTCTGCTTTGTTTTGATCGATACTGGTATGGTTTCGACTTTTGGAGAAGTGAGCACAGAGAGCTATGAGGGCAGCTCGCTTCGGCTTCTTCAATTGTGACTTGGGTTGCATGGCTCAACCATGCTTGGTTACCTAGCAGTTAGTCAATGATCGCACCTGCCACTAGGGGTCAATTAGGTCTTGCATGCCGCATTCACAGCCAATAGAATGACAAATAGGTTCTAAATTAGGGTTTCATATGTGCATGTGTTGGGTGTTTAGGTTTATGGTTGCACCTCTTGCTTTGCTTGGTGGTATTTCATCTACCCGTTCACCTAGCCTTTGTGTCTCTTCTTGTTTGTGATTTCTTTGCTGTTTTTTGCTTGCCATCTAATGGAGAATCATTCTCCTTATTCAAGCCATGATTTTCATGTTTTCGATCCTAACTTAATTCCCCTTCATCAAAGAGGACCTACGATGTTTGTAAACCCTGTTGCAGTCACTAACCTCAGGAACTCGTGGTCCAATACCTTCATAGGCAAGTTCCTTAATAATCACCCCCTATCTTTGCTGTCCAGGACGTTGTAAACACTCATTGAGGTACATAAAACATGGTGGTGGTGGACAAGAAGCAGGATGTGTTTCTTTTTCACTGCCTCAACTCGGATGATAAAGAAGCTTTACTCAGTGAAACGCTGCTATTTATCAGGGGCAAGGCATTTGATATTAAGGATCGGTCTCCTAATACAGTTCTAGCTGAGGTGGACTTCCCTTCGGTGGATGTTTGGATGCAGATGCATGGAGTGCCCATGGAATACTTTGTGTTTCAGCTTGCTGATGAATTAGGAAGGTTGGCTGGGGAAATACTGGAGATTGACTGGAGTCACTCAAGGGCAGTCAATATGAACTTCTTCAGGATCATAATCCGAATAAACCCACATCAGCCTCTCTTTTGAGGAGCTTTTTCTTTCATCTTATGGAGGGTCCTCCTAGGTGGGTGTATTTCAGGTGTGAAAGAATGTTCAAAATCTGTATGAAACGTGGTAGGGTGGGTCAAAAGTTGAGCTAGTGTGATTGGGAGGATTGGATGGTCATTAACAACCTAGATGAGAGGTTTCAGGCGGCTGGTTTTGCAAATTTCACTCCTAGGCTAAGAGCTTACCATTTGTAAGTACCAGAATCGTACTACTACGGTTTTGGTTCAGGATCTAAATGAGACACTTGAACCCCTCTCACCCTCCTTTATACATGCTCGAGCAAATCTTGTCATTAATATGAACCCTTCGCCTTCTGATTCGGATACATATGAATTTGTCTCTATTAGATCGACATTCACCTCCCCTACCCCATCCACTAAACTGTCACCAACCTCTGTCCTATCCCATTTGTCTCCTCGATCTCCCTCCCCCGCATCTAATAACCATCATCTTGAATCTAATCCCATTCTAAATACCATGAACCAAGCCTCTCAGATTCTATCCCAATTAATTGCTTCAGAGGAGATCGCACCATACGGAGTGAGAGTAAATGAGGTCTCCTCGAGCTATGCTATGGAAACTGAAACGATCCGATAGATGCATCAGGGAGACGTGCATGCCTCATCAATGCAACCGCAAACTGTGAATCAGTGCCAAATGGAAAGTTGATTTCATCATGGCAATTCATTGGCTGTCACTTCGGTTTCCCAACCGGCGTCTTCACCCCCTATAAATGGGAAGGTAGTTATCAATGAAGGGGTTTTGGTTAAACTGGAGTTGGGAGAGTCATCTGTGGAGATTTAGATCTAAATTGGTCGTTGATGGAGAAGGAAGGAGAGGGATTGAAGAAGGGGGAAGGATAGGTAATCACGGGGAGTGGTACGCTCGACAACTCTCTGATGCATGCAGGAAGTGAGATCAAAGGGATAACCAGTTTTGGTGATGGAGGAAGTGAAATACAGGAGGCAATCAAACAGATTGATGTCCAGATGCATATTTGTGAGGAGGTTGACAACTCTTTAGCGATCATCCCAGTCTATGCTGCCCAACCATTGATTGCGCTTCTGGCGTTCAAGATCTGGTCTCCGGATTTCGGAGGAAGTTCTGTGGATGTTGAATCTTAAATGGGAGAGGGGAATGAGACTATGGAAACCAAGGCTAAGAGCAAAGTAGGTGAAATAGAGAAGCTCATTGCTGAAATGGAGTAGCAGTACAAGGATGGTCAGATGGAGGTGATAAGTTATCAGTGATGATGATGTATCGGAGAATGAGGAATTTCAAATCGACCAGTCTGAGGAGAGAATACTTATTGTTCCACCGAATAAAAGAAATAACTAGGAGGAGTTGTCTCAATATTGTTTAGGTAAGAAAATTCATCTCTCCCCAGTCCTACTCATTAATTCCCCAGGTACTTGTCCAGTTTGTTCTCCCATGTCCACAAATCTAATTTTATCAAATCTGCATGCTATTTAGATGGTTTATTTCTGTGTGGTCCTCCAGTTTTTACTCTTGCCATTCTGAATATCTACCCCCTAAGAACTGTCCCCTCTTAAATGGGTTTAGGCAGGTTGTCCCTCAACAACCTCCCCTTTTCCCATGAGTCTAATGGCTTGGAACTGCAGGGGTATTGGTCAAAAACCTGCAGTTCTTGATATATCTCTTTGACCAAGAAATTCCAACCTTGTCTTTTCTTCCTGTCTGAGACTAAGCATTCAGACTTGTTTGCCGATACCAAATTACACAAGTTGGGTTTCAGCTCCACTGGGGTTGATTCCATAGGCAGCTCTGGGGGCCTTTGGGTGGGTTTGGAAAATCCTTTTAGTATTAAGGTGATTCAAACTTCTAAAAACTGTATGTTCCTTGAAATTATATTGCCAAACAAGATCTCATGGTTCATTGGTCTTCTCTATGGCCATCCAAACAGCTCTTATAGGCAGAATGTATGGCAGGAGATTGACATAGTTATCCCTGACCCTTCAAATCCTTTTCTTCTCTTAGGGGATTATAATCAGATTCTTTCAGATTCTGAAAAGTATGTTCCTACTGGGGGTGTCGACTTAGTTGCTTCTACCCTGAAAACTTATCTCACTTATTTGGGGCTGATTGAACTTAAGTGTGTTGGTCGATGGTTTACATGGAAAAACAATAGAAACTTTTCCCAACCTACTTTAGAAAGGTTGGATAGAGTCTGGATTTTTCCTGCATGGCTCCAGCTTTTCCCAAATGCCTTTCAAGAGAACCTGGGATTCTTTTCTTCATATCATTGTCCAATTCAGGTATGGATGCAAACAATTGCTAGGGGTCTTAGGAAGCCTTACATGTTTTAGGCTTGGTGGACAAACCACAAAGTGGTTCATGACTTAGTCATATTCATATGGTCATTGTCTATTGTTGGTTCTCCTCCTTTTAGAACCCAACAACTTTTGAAGATCACAGTAAGGACCCTATCCTTTTGGTCAAAACACTCAGGAATCCTAGCTAATAAGATTGAGCAGGCCTGAGGTAGAGTCTTGAAGTTTTCAAGGGTAATTGTCAAATCAACAAGCTCTGACATCCTTCATTGATGCTAAACACCATCTTGACCAATTGCTCTTGGATAATGAAATTTACTGGGCTCAAATATCCCACTGTATGTGGCTGAGGCATGGTGATTAAACTCACATTTTTTCCATGCTTCAACTAAGATTGGGAGGAATGGAAATCACATATGGAGTATCCAATATGATTATGGGCAAATGATTACTAAGGAGGCTGAAATCAAAACTCATTTTCTTGACTTCTTCAGTAGCATTTTTACTGTCAATAGCACCTTGGATACTTCTCGAGAACCTTCAGTTCTTGATGCTGTCCACACTTCATTAGAGACCTATCACAGGGATATGATTCTAATTCCCTTCACAGCCGAGGAGGTGAAGAATGCTGCGTCTAGTATGGAGCCTTTTAAGGCTCCTAGTCCGGATGGAATACCACCAATATTCTTTCAAAAGTTTTAGTATCTTATATGCACCAATGTTACCACTGCCATTCTCTCATTAAATTCATTATATATATTAAGGGAGACAAATAGAGCCATCTTTACTTAAATTCCTAAATGGGATAATCCATCTTATGTCAAGGACTACCGTCCAATTAGCTTAACAAACGTTCTCTATAGGATTATCTCCAAGGTCTTGGCCAATAGTCTAAAGAGAAATCTTCCCTTTATGATCAGATGGAATCAATCTGGTTTCATTTCAGGATGGATTATTGCTGATAACACTGCCATAGCTAGTGATATCATTCACTTTATTAACCTGCAGAATTCTCCTGATTCTAATGCCTATGCTTGTCTGAGAATGGACATGACCAAGGTTTTGACAAGTTTAGGTGGGATTTCCTCTACCAAGTATTAATTAATTTTTGATTCCCTGGTAGATTTATGAGGCTTATTATGAGCTGTGTCACAACTTCTTCACTTGCCGCGGCAGTGAATGACTCCCTCTCCGATTTCTTCATGCCTACCTGCGGCCTTAGACAAGGGGATCCATTGTCCCCATTTCTGTTTGTGCTCGCAGCTGAAGCTCTTTCATGGACCCTTGTGAAGGCTCAGGATAAGCACCTGTTTAAGGGAATCCATCACAATTACTCAGGCCCCTCCTCATCTGCAATTTGTAGATGACTCCTTCTCCTTCTTCAAAATTCAGGATCAAGTGGGTCACAATCTTAGGCATATCTTCATCCTCTTTGCTCTCAGTCAGGGCAGGAGATTAATATCTCAAAGTTAAATCTTATTGTGAGCCCAAATGGCTCCTGTCAGCAGAAGACGACTCTCTCTCTCTCTCTCTCTCTATCTCACCAACTGGAATTGGGGTTACTGACACCTTAGGCCCATATTTGGGGCTTCCCACTGAGGTTAGCTTAAGTAAAATGGGTCTCTTTGATACTCTCCAGAAAATCATACATAAGTGCTCTAGGTGGAAGCATTGATATCTTAACAAAGCTGGCAGGATCACACTTTTCCAGAGTTCTATAACTGGATCTCTTGTTACCCTTTCTCTACCTTCAAATTTCACAAGTCATACCTTAATAAAATTGATAGAACTTTATCTTCTTTCATTTGGGGGGAAATCAAGACCAAGAAAGCTCTGCATTGGGTTTCTTGGGAGCCAATTTGTCGTCCAAAGAGATGAGGGGGTCTTAATATTAGATCTCCCTCTCTGCTCAACCAAGCTCTCCTTGCCAAGCAAGCTTGGAAGATATGTACTAGGAAGAATAGCCTATTATCAAGATACTTCCACTCTAGATATTGCAAAAGAAAATCCTCTCTGGATAGGAAAACATACTCAAACACCTCATGGGTTTGGAGGGTTTTAACTCTGTTTAGCTAGTAGTTAAGGAATGGCTCTCTTGGAATGTTGGTAAGGTAGCTGATTTAATTCAACGAGAGAGCAATTCAGCTAGGAAATGGGACAAGAACAAGCTTGCCTGCCTCCCTCTTTGTTTGCAAAATCAAACTTGCATTATCACTCTCTCAAAAACCGATCAGCCTGATATTCAAACTTGGGCTTTATCCAAGGGGGGTAACGTTACAGTAGCCTCAGCTTATCATCATATTCTCTAAATAACACTTAAATAAGAGCTTGGCTGGAAAGAATGACAGGGGTTGGGAGGTTATCAACTTGAACTTCCCTTGGAATGGTTTTTGGAAGCTTAAGCTTCCTCATAGAGTACTACTCTTTATATGGCAAGCTTTGCACTTTAAAGTCTCATTCAAGCATTTTCTTTATAGAATCAATCCTTCTCCTAATCCTACATGTTCTTTGTGTGGACAAATTGATGAAACTGTCGATCACCTATTCATCCAATGTGTTATATCTAAAAATCTTTGGTCTCTTTCTCCTCTTAAAGCATCATTGATTCCACTTTTCTTGGCACCATAAAAACTTTGTTGGCTTTCCCAAATGTTCATGATAGGCCTTGCATTCTTAGTTGGTGTGGTGTAATGATTTGGACTCTGTTGAAGAAGAGAAATTATATCTGCTTCAACCACATGGAAAGAGATATGCTAAATCCACTCAGCATGATGGCTCAAGCTAAGGTATGGCCAGTCTTTTTCCCGAAGCTTTAAGGAAGGACTCTCCAATACAGTCCTGTGATCCTCAAGGAAAAAAGAGGGAGCTCGGCTTCTTATTGGGGTCTATGTGCAATAGCAGTTGTATATCCATTTTCCTTTGGTCCAAGAAAAGGAAAAAATGCAGGATGGTTTACTGGGTTGCTCAAGATATTGGCCTTGTGCTGCATTTTCATAAGGAGAACATCTTGTTTGCCTCTCCCTTTGCGTTACAGAGTTTTATTTTTGGCGCACTCCACACTTTGATATCAAGAGGTTTTAGGCATTTTCACCTTCATATTGTTAACCATTTTGTTCTTCTTATTCTTGCTCAGTAAAGGGAGAAGGACGAGGAGGGCAGGAAGCTGATTCCAGTGGAGTGGCAGAGGAGGATTGTGGACATGAAGATGATCCTGCATCAGTTGTCTTGCCTTCGGATTTCCATAAATTTTGATGGTTTGCAGTTTGTATGATATCTAAGAATGTTTTAGGTTTGGACCTTTAAACTTGCTCTAGTTGGTAGGTTTTGGGCTTTATCGTGTTTGCAAGCCGTATGCTTTGAACTTTGTGGGCTTTTGGTTGCTTTATATGATGCTCTCTTTTCTTTCCAAAATAATGATCATGAGTATTTTAATTACACATAAATATATATTTTTAACTTTGCTCATATTTTTATTATAATTATTATTTTTTATTATGAAAATATATATAATGTTTTTGTTAATCGAAAAATACATTTAAGAAAAAACGATAGTTATTTGTTTTGTGTAAAATTTAATATGTCTTATTTTTCTTGAGAATTATTCGTCGACCCGAATTTTCGCCGCAACGGAAGTAAAAACACGCCGTACGATCACACACTACACACACAACTTAGGAGAAGAAAAACGACACACAAGAATGTAACGTGGTTCGGCCAAAATAGCCTACATCCACGAGAGGAGGATAATTTCACTATATCAATGAGGGAATACATCGCAGGGGAGAGACAGCTCAGTCCGTGGACCACGTCAACACGGTATCCTCATCCTCATGGCCTGCAACCATGAAATCCTAACCTCACACGTCCGCTCAAAGATATCTCTCGCCGATTCTCTCTCACAACTCCTCGCTCAATTAGAACTATTATATAGCCGCCTACAAATAAGCCACACCGACTTGCTCTCCAAGTAATCCTAGTTGCACCAATATTAAGAGATAACTCCAATTAGAAATACTAGTAGATTCAATATTTCAACTAGTTTCAAAAAACAATAATTTCTGATGTTGCCAAAACGCAAAATCAAGACAAAAATCCAACAATTTTTGGGGCAATTAATCACTATAATTATTGAATAAGCAGGGGATAAAATTATTAAAAAATGATAATATATTATAACTAAAATAGGGCAAAGAAGAATACATCAAGATATTATTAAAAGTGATACAAAATACAAACATGAGATGCACAACAAACAATGACAATACATCTCAAAAAACAAAAAAAACAAAACAATGACACTAATTGTTATTTTGACAATAAAAAGGTTGTTTGTTGCTACTATTATAGTTATTATCCATTTTGTGGGTAATATATAAATATAAATTATTTTAATTATATTACATATTTATTTTTATTAGTACAAAAAAACATTTTAAATGATTAAATATATATCTAAAAACAAATTTAATTAGGTGAAGGAGGAGATGACTTTGTAGGCGATGAGTAGTTTGGAAAAGGGGAGAAGCTTCAAGTGTTAACTCTCATGGTGATCCCGGGTTTTTTTATTTCGTATGACAATTTTTGATTAAAATGACTGAAATTTTCACATGCTTTCAGACAATTTAATTTAGTCCACGTACAAATATATTTGGGAGACTACGATTATGAAATGAAAAGAGCTGGACAAGTTCACATGCTTGATACAAATGCATGACCTCCACTAGCTCATATACCAAAGCTCTGTTGGGAATTCTGTAGCAAAATGGTGAAATTCTATGCATATGACACTCACTTCCATAACCATGCTCCTCTGTACTTATTTCTGTGCCAGATATGGACATACCACTGTGTCCCAGCTCTTTCTTCCCAATTTGACTTTCGCCACTATTCACTGAGTCACTTTGACCCAGTAATTTGAATAGCAAACCAATGTAATTTTTGATAACTTTTTTATGGTGTTTTAGAGTAAAATGTGCTCTATAATATGGTGAAAAAATTATCAAAAAATCATATTATTTTGCTATCCAAATCACCTGGTCAAAGTGACCCAAATACGAGTCAAAAAAGTCAGATGAGAAGAAAGAGCTGGGACGGACTGGTACGATGGTATAAGAACATTACAAACACACTGCAATGTGTATTGTTGTACTTGTACACTTAAAAAAGACAATCTGTAAAATACTAAAGGTAAAGGACACGTTCTTTGCCTCAAGTTTGATTCAAAGACACTTTCACCCCTTTTATTTGGGAAAGGACAGCTACGTTACACACATTTATTGTGCCAATTTTAATAAAACCTACACTCCTTGCTTCGACGCCGTTAGTCTGGAGTGGAAGTCTGTATACTGGTAGTGGTTTTTGCGACAAATTTGTCCTCTTTTGGTATAGAATGACACAATTATGGATGTAAGTGTCGTGAATTTCATCACACTTGGGGGCTAAAAATGTCAATTGCCAAACTAAAAGGGGGTGAAGGTGTCTTTGTGTCAAGCTTAGGGGGTGAAAGTGATTTGTACTCCGACTAGTCACGACATAATTAGGACGCGAAAATGTCATGAAGTTTGACACACTGATAGGACGAAAGTGTAGTTTCCCAAACTGAACTGGGTGAAAGTGTCGTGTCAGACTTGAGAGGTGAAAGTATCTTTCACCGTATAGTAGGGGTATGTCCTCCCGCACAGCCTAGAATTTAACATAGTATCGATATTTGTCATGTTCATCATGTTTTTGAGAAATGCTTGTCAATTTATTTAAATAATGACTTTATCAGCAACTCAAGCATCATACTACCTCCGTTTCGTCTGTTTCGTCTGCGTTTGACTTTTTAACCCGTAACTGAGTCACTTTGACTTGGTGATTTGGATACCAAAACGATGTAATTTTTTAACAATTTTTTCGTTGTATTTTAGGATAAACTTTCCTCTATAACACCATGCAAAGATTACTAAATTTTTGTATCGTTTTGCTAATCAAATCACCGGATGAAAGTAACCCAATGAATAGTGACAAAAAGTGAAGTAAGCTGAAACAGGCGAAACAGAGGTAGTACAAGGTAGGAGGACAAGTAATAGCCCAATAGTCATCATGTCTAACTCTACTTGTTTATGACGTAAATGATAATATATTCCGTTATTTACATAAAGACAATTTGCTTTTTTTTAGGTAAACGACAATTTGCTTTCGAGAAAAAGAACATAAACAATTGTTCGTCAGATGAAACGACGAACGTGATCTATGTTTACTCCACGGGTAAAATTCACTTTGCACTCCTATGTTTTGGCACTTTGTCATCCGCTTACCCTGTGTTTCAGCTAATGCACTTTACCATCCCTGTAATTGACGGAACCCAAACGTCTCTCCGAAAAAGACTGTTTTACCCTTTAGTTTTTGAAAAATTACGTACTATAAATCCTCTTCTTCTCCTTGTCTCTCATTCTTCTTCTGGTTTCTCTCTCTCTCTCTCTCTCTCTCTCTCTCTCTCTCTCTTCTTGAGCAAACTCTAGCCGCCACAATCCACCAACACCGCTGCCACCATCGCACCCCAACACCTCCACCATTGTCGCCACTCTCTTCTTCCTCTTCTTCTCCTTATCTAGCCCTACCCGCCAGTTATGCCTTCTTTAGATCCGAAGATGGGTTGTCGAGTTCACCCACCTGGGTTTACAGAGGTGGGTTGTCGAGTTTTGCTCGATTACAGAGGTGCTAGATCGATATGGGTTGGGTTTGAGATTTAGGGATGTAGTGGTGGATTCTCGGTGGCGGTACCGTCCTAGTTGTGGTCGGAGAAGAGGAGGATGAAGCAGGTGGTGTCGATGTTGATTTCCCGGTTTGGTTTGAGTCTCTCTTCTCTCCCAATCTCTGCTTTTCTCACTCTATCTTCGGGGGTCGTGATAACAGAATCTGGATTTGGTGCTACGACCTGGATGTTTTGATTGCAGGGATGGTGTGTTGGTCGTGTGGAGGTGGAGGCGGTATTACGCTTTCAATTGCTACAAGATGGAAAGGGTAAGAACACGGATTGAGGCTTTGTGATGGAGCTATGGATCTAGTACACAAATGGGTTTTACAGTAGAAGCCAGGTGGGTGATTTCTCTATGAACAGAGAAAACAGAGGCAGGGTCTCTCGATTACCTCCGCATTTGACAGCAAGCCTCATCTTCCTCTCAAAACTCTCTGCCTAGCTTCAATTTCTTTTATTGGATTCAGATTTTGAATAGTTAAATCTTGTTGGAATTCGTTGGTTGGCAAAAATTGGTGATAGTTGTTCTTTAACTCCGTCACTTTTTTTTGTTACTTCGTGGGTTTAATTTTGTTGCTGTTGTTGGCGATTACCTTTAGATGTTGTTTCGACAATCTAATAATGCACCAGTGTTTTGTGTTGGTGGTGGTGGAGATTTTGTGGTCAAGAACCCAAGCAAGTAGACTGGTGTTGCTGGTGGGGATTCGATAGTAATGATGTCATGGTTGGTGGACATTTGGTGGTGATGGAGGCGGTGCTCAAGAATACCAAGAACATGAAACATGAACAAAATGAACTCAATAGTGGCAAAATGGTCACAAAAATATTAAAAAGTGACATCTTGGACGGAATATGACAGAAGGGTGCTAAGTGTCGTCACTTTTTTCCCATTTGAGAGGTGATAAAGTGCATTAGCCGAAACACAGGAATAGCGGGTGACAAATTGCCAAAACATAAGGGTGCAAAGTGGATTTTACCCTCACTCCACTGAAGTAACAGACTTTCTGATGCTCCTGCATGCAATTGAACAATTTTGGTCCAATCATAGAGTTCGATCATTATACATTGGAGTAGAAACTCTCTCTCATTGAACTGTTCAAATTCGCAACTTCTTGGAGGAGACTTGTTTGAATGAAACTAAAATACAACAACCGATTTCCTCAAAAGAAAATACAACAACCAATTAAGTATAAACAATACTGGTATGATTCATGAAAAGAAGTATAAACAAATGTGTGAATTAATAGAAAAGAGTTCGCAAAAATAATTTTCACAAATTGCTCTAAAATGGTTGGCAAATCCAGGCAATATATCATCGTCATTAAATTATGACTTACCACCCAAATTTTCAAGAGTGCTGCTCACATCTTCTGTACCCTTTTCACATACTAACTACTTAATTATACTTAAAAGTGTTCTCCTTATCCATTTCTTATAAACCTTTATTTAAGGAATAAACTTTGGTTACTGCTTGTGACTTTCATGTGGTGGTGTCAAAGAGTCCAGGCGTGGACGGACCGCGGGTCAGGTCCGAGCCACTTCGGGTTGTGCAGTTCGAATTGGCCAAGGCCAGGCCAACGGGGTTAATATATATATATATATATATATATATATATATATATATATATATATATATATAAACATTTTCTTGATTTGTTGCGTATTTAGTTTTCAAATCAAATAGTTTTCGTTAAGATTTTTTTTTAGAATAGTATTTGTTAAGATTCATTTGTAACCTTCTTAAATATATAAATTAGAATTTTATCTAACTTTAAGAAGTAACTCAGGTAATTATACTGAAACCAACATTAGCCAATAAATTCGTTATTATAAATTGTTGAAGAGAAATTGAATGTGCGCAAGTTGCAAAAGCACAATGACCAAACATGCAATAATATGTCTAGAAATCCATAACAAATGAGTTATGGATTATAATTTTACACAGTTGATACTAGGGATCGATTAGTTAATGACAAATTTGAAAAAGATTATGAATACAAAATCTCTGGTGAATCGGTAAACTGATTTGATGAAGTTGAACAATGGTACCATGTAACTTAGATGAGAATGATAATATTTTTTCTCTCTCGCATAATTCTCTCCGTGTTTTTTCACAATATGATTTTTAATAATTATTATAATCAAATAAGCTCTGACCATGAATGAGATATGTCACCTGTATCACCCTGAAAATTTTCAGAGGTTAAAGTGCAATAACCTAAAATATTGGGGTAAAAGGTATGTTAAAACTTCATAGTTTTCTCAGCTAAGGGAATACTGGATAATCATTCTAGGTGAAACAGGGGTTAGTTTGCAATATTCCAAACTCTAAGGCCAATGTGTAACTTTCACAAACTCAATACCAGCTGATCTCTAGGAGAATTGAGATATCATAACAAGTCTGCATGAGAATGTGATTATTCAAAATCAATGGGAGTTAATTGTACATTTCATAAAAATAGAAATTTCATTTTCTACCCTAAAAAGTTTTCTAAACTACACTTATACCCTCCCAAGTGGCATTCTCTCACAGGAGTTAGTGACACCTCAACCCGTGAGGTGTCACCACTTTAGCAACTGGAGAAATAGTCCATAGATTTCCTTCTCTAGTAAACAAAAGACCAAGAAAACTGAAAATTTCTCATTCTTCTTTCTCATTACAGGTAACACCAAGAACACACCTCTGCAACCACCTCACCACAGCTCCGTTTTCAAAACTGCTACAGCTGGAGAGTCATTTCAATATATACAACGAAAGCGCTCTTTCAATTTTGGGAACCATCGCACTTTGAAGCCGGAATTGAAAGGCATGCGTATGAACCTAGTTCGGTTGTGAGCTCAATCCTCTGCCCCTGCTGTGAATCCGAGATTTTAACTGATGGAATTGTCATCCCTCATTCACATGCGAACACAAGGAGCAGCTTAGAAGCCTCCAAGTCGCCGTTTGCCGCAGCTCTCGCCGGTTTTCTGGGTCGTGCTTCGCTGGAAAAGCCATGGCCGCCGGAAAACTCAGACTTTATCGGGATAGAGATTCAGCGACGCTAGTCAGGAGTACTATTCGGGCTATCACGTAAGCATATAAATGCATATTTACTATTGAAGAATACTATACTAGATGTATGCATGTCTCTATGAGTAAGGCATACATAAATCATGGAATAGAAAATTGCTAAGCTTGGACATCTATACATGCACATAAACAGGTAAGTATGATTATTGTTCATGATTAATCTTGTATACTTATCTAATAACTGATTCATGTACCCTTGACCTCTGTATGGTCAAATTATTTATGGGGCCCGGTATATGGTCTTGACACAGTTATGGGACCCGTTCTTCGGGCTTTACATTCACGAACGACGAGCTTAGTCGGTACATTTCTACCGCCCTACTTGTATGCAACTAGTAATACCCTCTGGACTGACGATCCATAAGGGGTGTGCATAATTAAGGTCTAGTTTGTCTTGGTGGATTCATGGGTGGTATACGAATGGGGAACTGAGTATGAAATTATCATTTACTATTAATATGGGTCAAAATACTGGGTCATATGTCTTACAAGAACAGGTTATACATTTCAAATATATTTATATCTACTTCATTATGAAGTCTATCTTGGTGTTATAAACTGATGTTGTGATATCACTGCCTTCTATACTTGGCAGGTGAGTACACGCAAGTTGGGGAGATAGGTCATCACTTAGAGGATTATCACACAAGTATTTACAAGCTATAATAGTAAGTTTATTTTAGATTCTGAATTCCTTAACTCTGTCTTGTAACAGAACAGTTAGGATTAGACTCCTTGCTGAGCATTTTCGTGCTTAGCGAAGGGCATCTCCGGAGAGTCTGGGGGATCCAAGTGTAGTTCTCCAGCATTCTAGGATGGGGATGTTAAATCACCACTATGTATACTACTCCAACTACCTTTGTGATCTTCATGAACTCCTATTGAGCGTATGAGTTTTACTTCCTTTGCTCATCTCCCTCTTCCCGGTCATTCGATGCCCTTCGCTGGCCTCCCTGTTCAGTGAGTGCTGACCATTGACTCTCATATTGCGCTGCCCTTTGCTCGCTCAACTTTCCACTGATTTCTAACCTATCACTTTTCACACTTTTGCCCAAAGTCTTGTGAGCTCAAGCGCTTGTATCAGTATAAACTTAGAATAGTTAAATTTATTAAATACAATTGTAACAAAAAAGGAAATAATATGTGTGAAAAATGTATTTTGAGACTTGTATAAATTTAAAAAGGGGAACATTACTTTCTCAAAAGGGGGGGGGGGGGCATTACTTTGACTGAAATTATAGACATTTGGACTAAAATGTCGCACTAAGCAAGTTGTTAAAAAGTCGTTTGGGGTGTTAAAAACGATCAAAATACACCTAATAAAGCCATTTGGTGAGGAAAGTGGGTTGCGGGCTGGTTGGACCCCGTCGAGTTGCTCAAGGCTGATTCAATGTGAAAATCTTCGAACTTGGCATGGCCCATCTCTCCGTGGATTCGTGCCAGTCCGGGTTCAAGGTGAGGCGGTCTGGTGTGGGTTGGCTTTAACCTGTTCGAGACTGGCCGGGTCGATCGATTTTTGACCCACCTTACACTACTTCCATATTTATTTCAAATTATCAATTTTGCAAAATACTTTTGCCTCCTCATTTTACGCGTCACTTTATACATTTTTGAGTAACAGGACAGTAACAATGTAAAAAGAAGTACGGATAAAAGTAACATTTTATTTATTTTTATCCAAAGGATGAAGGAAGATGAATAAAAAAATACGGAGTAGTCTTATGTGAACATGTAATATAGGTAACAATTTTTTTGTTGGCTTTAACTGACACACACATGAACCTATAAACTTACACTGAGTATAATTGTGCGGCAGTTGTTAAATGTGTTTTGTTTCGTATAATATCAACACAAATGATTGAAGTGTAAGAAAAATATCAAGGGTTAAAGACAATTTGCACCCTCCTTAGATGGATTATATACAAAAACAACCTCATTGTTCGGGAATATACAAAAACCACCCCTGTCAGAGTTAATATCTAACGGAGAACTAACGGAGGTGGGAAAAGACATAAGTACCCTCATATTGGAGAAAAATGCAACACTATAAATATCTTTTTTTCTTCTTCTTCCCCACAACCTAACCTAACCCTACCGCCTCCTACTTCCCACCTCTCTCTCTCTCTCTCTCTCTCTCTCTCTCTCTCCTTTCTCGTCCATCTCCTTCACTCAACAAACACCGCCATCCATCTCACAGAAACAACTGCAAAAGATTCACTTCCTTCTGTCCTTGATGACGATGATGATACCCTAAACAACTATCCATCATCGTCGTCCCAGACTCCTCCGACGCCGTCACCGCTCGTCTCTTCTCCGATCGGCAATTCCCCATCTTCTGAGCCATGCACAGATCCAGATCGCCAGCTGTCAAGTCGCAATTTGAAAGCAAATATCGAGATCCGAGACCGATTTCTTCAAATTTCGATGCAATCAGCCGCAAAACCCCGCCTCTCAATCTGACCTTCTTCCCCGTCCCCGTTGAGGGTTCTCCGCCAAAAGTCGTTGCCTTCTTCCCCGTCCCGTTGAAGGTGGTGGTGGAGGGGCAGTGGTTCAGAATTGAGGGAGAGTGGGCACCGGTTTTTGGCTGTTCTGAATGGGAATGTCAACAACCTCTTTGCCTCCATCATATGTGGTACTACTACCCATTTTCTTATTCGTCTTCTTCATCTTCTGTCAAGTTAATGCACGAATTGGGGTTGCTAGGTTTGGGAAACCAGTGCGCTTGCGATGTGGTGATTGAGATGTTCCAATCGATGTGTAAATTGGGTAGGGGATTCGAATGGTCTTGGTAGGTGTTTGGAAGTCTGTTCTGGTTGAATTGATTCATAGCAAGATGGGTTGTTGGTTCTGGGTAGGTGTCTCCTGCGGATTTTTTCTTGTTGTTTGTTTTTTTTTCTTCCTCTTCCTTTGTTCAAACTTTGTTGGTGGTTAATTGTATGATTGTGGTCGTGAATTCATTGGTGGTGAATTATGTTTCTTAATGTTCATAATAGAGAGGGAAAATGAAAGCACTGATTATAATAGATGTTCATAATAGATAGGGTTTGTATTATTTTGCCAATTTTTTGTTGTTGTTTGTGTTGGTGGTGGCGTTGTTGGTGGTGAAAATCAATGGTGGCGCTGGTGACGGTGGTGGTGGTGGCGATGTGGTGGAGGTGGAGATCAAGAACACCAAGAACATCAACAAAAACATGGTGTTGTTGTTGTGGTGGTGAAGAACACCAAGAAAGAACATCAAGAGCATTAACAAAAAATTACAAATAGGGGTAAAATGGTCATAGAAAGGGTCAGATTGCACCCCCTCTATCAACTTACATTAACAGAAGGGTGGTATTTGTCCAACGTCCGTCAGTGGCAGGGAGTTTTTTGTCTATGACAGGGGTGGTTTTTGTATATCCTCAAACAATGAGGTTGATTTTGTATATAACCCATCTAAGGAGGGTGTAAATTGTCTTTGACCCAAATATCAATACATATAAATATTTTCGTAGAATACTATAATGTGACAAGTAAAACAAGTTGATATCGTCTTAATTTTAAAATCTCTATGAAAACAACAAAATTGCGTGCGTACAAACTGTGTTCATTGGTAGGAGATCATAGATAAATGAACGTAATAAAAAAATTATTATTCATCCATTTCACTAGTTATTTGCTTCCCGAGGGAAATAGTTAGTCAATCTGTTTTATTCGTGCTTAATTGATTTTTCTGCACAATAACTATAATTTATTTTTCGTTTGATAGTGGATTTTTAAATGAAGTATTGATCAATAGAATCAATACATAGTCTCCATATAGTTGCTAGTCACTTACTACTTGAATCAACCACTTAATATCCTGCATGGCTAGACTCGGTTATATGCATTTTTTTAAGAAATACCCAAACTTTCATCATGAAGACGAGAGGAAGCGTGGAAGGATGATGAACATTCAATCTTGAAACAACCCTAGGACCTACGGTTCCTTGCTAGTGCAACCAAACGGAAATCCAAGTTCGTTTATTTAAATAAAACCGGAGAAAAACCCTCCAACAATAGTTTGAATGAAATAATAACATTGTATAAATTCTCTAAAATAGAATCTCCTACTCAAATACTAAATGATTCCTAGCTTGCTCCTAGCTTCCAGCTTACGTGTGCGCGTTCCCCACTTTATTCATAACTTGCGGGTTTTCAAATAGCAACAGTCGACCGCAGAAAACGTTTATCAATAAAAATTGAGTAAGCATACATCACAACATGTAAAACAGAGTAGGCTAACAATAAAATAATAACCACATTTTAATCGTTGTTTTGGTTGAGGCGTAGCCTACGAGCCCCAACAAGTACGATGTAAACAGAGTGGTCGCGATGCAATACATCCAATAATGGGGTACATTCTTGGGTATACCGATTTCTCCCCGGATGTTAGTAGATAGCCATTCGCTTTCCCGCCCTAACCATTCTAATGAGACCTTAAGTGTCGACACCCCTACACAGTTATGACCTAAACATGCATAGGTGGTACTCATTGATTCCACGATAAATAAAAAGGGTATGTACCCTAGGGAAATCACTCAATTGTGTTCCCGGCAGTAGCCTTCACGCACATCCTCTGTACATCATTCCCAATTTCATTATCATTCATTAATCCTTCCACATGCTTCACACCAAAAGTTTGAAATCCACATGCTTCTCAAAATAGTTTCACAATATTGAAGTAACTCACACAAAGCATCACACACATTTTGATAGTTGAAAGTGTTGTACACATATACTTACTTGGATTGGTAGAGAGCTCGTCACACGAAAGCAAGTACTCCTAGTATTCGTAGTATGGATCCACCACAAATTCACCGTCTATGAACTCGGTGTCTACAATAGCAAATATTTTCCTAATCAATATTCCGCTAACTACAATAGTGCACACGGTCCTATATGCAAGTGTAACCCGCCACATATTCCCAATTAAATCTTATAACGACCTCATCTCTTATTAGTACTAACCTATTTAAAATGTATTTTTTTATAAAATAACTCATTAAAAACAAACTTAGATTATTTATTTATTGACATAGTAAAGATAACTATTTAACTCAAAAGATTAAATTAAAAGCTAAAGACTCGTTTATTATTATTATTATAAAAGTTACATTAAAATAAAAATGTTATTAACTAAGAAAAACTTTTTTTTTCAATTTACACAAAACTATGTTATTTAGTCGCAAACGGATATAACTAGTACTTATTTGCATTAATAATATACTATTAACAAAACAATGATATTTTTTGTAATACCCCGATATTTTCGGGGGTATTTTTGGGAGTTTTACGAATTTTCGGGGCCATTGGTGGGTATTATAAAAGTAGTTTATTTACTATACAGTTTTTGTTTTCATAGTATGATTATTATTATTATTATTATTGTTATTATTATTATTATTATTATTATTATTATTATTATTATTATTATTACTACTACTATTACTACAACTACTACTATGTTTATTATAATTAGTTTTAACAAAAAGTAATTGTGTTTCCTTTAGAAGATAGTTTTTCTTCCTATTATAATTATCATTATTAGTGTTATAGTTATTATTAACATTATTATTATTACTTTTATTTTATCAAAAACTTTTGTTTTTAAAGATTACTGTTGTTTTAGTTAGTTATGTGTATAGAAGTTGGTGAAGTGTAACGGGTCGGGTAATGTTTATAACGTGACCAAAAGTGTGACTTTTATTTTATTGCGTAGCCTACCACCGCGTCAACTGGTGCACCCGCCACACCACAGTCGTCCTCACTTCATCTTCTCCAATGGTATTTTCCAATTCTTCCGGCAAAGACCATGGCATCATACCAAATTGACCCATCCTTCTTGAAATTTCCTTTCCGAATTCCCCCAATCGCGCCACAAAATCAGACCCCTTTTCACACCCAAAATCAAAATTATGATTTCCCCCATTTCCAAATTAAACCCAAAATTTCAACTGGGTTTCAACCCAGCTCTTCCTTTCTTTCTCTCTCGCCCTCTGTTGCTCTGCTCTCTCCCTCGTCTCTCTCTCTCGCTCTCTCCCTCTGATTCTCTCCCTCCCTCTGCGTTGTGTGTGTGTGTGCCGAAGGAGAAGTCGGCCGAACCCGAGCCCGGCAGAGCCGAACCCAGGTCCGGCGGGGAAGACCCAACAGCGCCGCCCCCTCTCTGCGCCGACCCACCACCGTCTCCGTCCCCCTCTTCCTCTCTTCGTCGTCGTCCTCCCTCGCCGGCGAGCCAGAGGACCGAAGCCCAGGAGCCGCAGCAGCGGCGGTTTGATCCCGACGACTCTCCCACCATCACCGCCATCATCTCCTTCGGTTCTCCGATCGGTAAACACCCCAAGCTCCGTTGACTACTCCAATTCAATTCCCTACTTTCAATTTCACTTGTGGGTCATTGCATATCATTGTGGGTTTTGGGTTGATAATGTTTGAGGATGGTGTTACAGTAGTGTTTGGGGAAGATGTTGAATTGAGTGTGGGTGTAAAAAGGGGGGTGCCAAAAGTGTTATTAGTGAAACTGGTGGGGGTGGCTTTTGTATGATATGAAACTATGTGGGTATGTTCTTGTAGTTAAAACAATATGTTTTCTTTATATATTGACAAAGTGTAAATCTAAATTGTTTTAACATAATACAAACTAGTTTTTTTTATTTTCCTATATATATGTACACTATTAAAAATAAGTTCAACAATTATTTTTATGAAAATAAATTTATATTATTATAAACGTTGAATCGATATTTTATTTATATTATATGTTCTTGACGACTAAATGGTCATTTTGTATATATTCGGAAAATAAGACCTTTTCACTTAATAACATTGTTGGTACTAATATGACTTTTATAACAATATTTGACCCTTTAGATTTTAATGAAAGTTCACATTTATTTTTATAACGATATTGTCAAATTAGAATAACTACCTTTTTATTTATATAAAGTAAATCGACCTTCGTAAATAAATATTCTAGATTATTAAATAAAGTTTCTTTACCTCAATTATTCTTTTTATATTTATACACCAATAATTTTCTTAATAAATATATATTCAAAATGTGCAACTCGTGACTAGTAAAATATAATTTGTTTGGGGGAATATTTGGGGGTTGCACTTGCATTCATATAGGACATTTAATTGTAATTGTTGTGTGAACGAAAATGTGTTAATATAGGATTATGTGGTATTGTAGATTCAGAATTCGTAGGAGACGAATTCGTTGAGGACCCCTACTACTAGCTGCTTGCTTGTGTGTGAAGCTCTATCTGTTTTCAGGTAAGTTTATGCGCACAATACTTTAACTATCAAAATGTTTCTTGGCGTGTGTACTTGTGTTTCAAACAACGGTTTAAAGTCTTGAAATTTGAGAATCTCTATTGCAAATATTCTTTTGAAAGATATGTGGTTACTTCTGAATTTCGAACCGATGTTTCTAAAATGATCTTGTGGAATATAAATGAACGATAAATGATATGGGGCGATGTACAGAGGATGTGTGTGAAGGCTATGGCCGGAGACGCACGTGAGACGACCTCCTAGGGTTTCATACCCTACCCTATACGGGTTTATAAAATTGTGAAAGCTATAGAGTACTACCTATGCATGTGTGGGTCACAACTGTATAGGGGTGTCGACACTTAAGGTCTTTTAGCTATGTGATGGGCGGGGTAGTGTCGGGCTACCTACAAACGCTCTGGGTGAATTGGGATGGACTGTGATATCCCAAGAGGTACCTCTGTGATGATATTATTGCATCGTGACCTCTCTGTGGGCAATCGTTACCCGCTGGGCTCTAATACGCCTCAGCTCAACCAATAATTTAAAATGTGGAATCTCTTCAGTTACATTCTTTTTATTTATTTAGCCAAAACTCTGTTTTACATATTGTGGTATATTTCTTACTCAGTTTTTACTGATAAAATGTTTTGCTGCGTCGGCTTTTGCTATTTTAAAACCGCAGGTTTGACTAAGCTAGCTGGGTGGAACGCGCGCACGAGTTAAAGAGTAGGATTGACTAGAATACAGATTTTAGTAAATGTTTCCTCTAGATTAAAACATTGTTTTATTATTTCTGTACAAAAATTGTTGGAGGTTTCCTCCTTTTATTTTAATAAATTATTCTTTGGATTATCGTTAAGTCGCGCTAGCAGGAACCGTAGGATCCGGGTTGTTTCAGATGGTATCAGAGCCGACGGTTCCAACGCTAGTGCGACTTTTCGATTTCCATTTAATAAAGATTAATTATAATTGGGAACTTTTTCAAAATTTAAAATGGACATAGGACAACTAAAACCGGAAATTAAAACTAAACAAGTCGGGGATGTGGGTTAGCTTAGCCGTTGTTTTCTAGGTGTGTTGCATGATTGTCCGGAAATCCCTGTTAATTGTGAAAGGATAAATTGCTATGTTGATGCAACTTGTTCATTGTTAGCTATCCATGTTACATACTTGCTTTAGTTGAGTTTATTTACGTCGAGTATTGAGATTGACGCTGATGATATCGAGTTCATGTTCACCACTGATGATGAGGAGTAGATCCACGCCCATCCCACCCTTAGGATTATCAATTCTGCATTTCTTTTACCACGAGAGTGAACGTTTAGCTAGCTTTAAGATTGTTATTCCCCTTTTGAGACTGATATGTTTCATTCAATTGTTATATGGATTATTTGATGGATGAGTAATAAATTTTTATGTGTTTAAACTTATTTGGTACATGTATGTGTATTGAAGTAGATTCTTTTCTACCTGGAGCAATATTTTTTCCTTCATATCATCTACCTTGCTAAGTAGACAGACTTACCAACTCCTAGTCCAATTATCTATCTTCATCTATGCGCTTAGTGGAGAAGTCATACCCTGTAATACCAACTACCTTGAAGTCAACCTAGAAGTCTAAAGGGCCAAACTACCTTTTCATCTGATTCTTTTCGATCTTGGTAACCTAGATATTATCTTAAGTATGGACGGGCTTAGCAAAAACAAACTAACCATAGATTGTGCCAACCAAAAGTTAGATTCCATGGACCCGAAAGGTGAACGTCTATCCTATAAGGGTATAACCAGTGGACCCAAATTCCAACTAGTGTCAACCCTAACCACCCTCTCATACGTGAAGACTTATGAGCCTCTCCTATACGATCCAGCACCTTGAATGGTCCGATGAACTTTGGGCTCAACTTTCCTTCCAGCTTAAAATCACTACCCCTTTGTAGGTGAAACCACCATGAACACTTTGTCGCCATTCTTGAACTCCAATAACCTTTTCTTGAAATCCTCTCAAGTATCTTGTCGATCACGGACCGCCTTCATCCTTTGCTGAATCATCTGAATCTGGTTTGTCGAGTCCTCGACCATTTGTTTTCCAAGAATAATCGTTTCGCTTTTGCCGTGCCAACACAGTAGTGTCCTACACTTCCTCTCGTGCATTGCTTCATAGAATGCCATCCGTAAGCTATCATGGTAGCTCTTGTTATAAGAAAATTCGATAAGAGATAACTTGCCCATCCACGAACCTCCAAAGTTCCAAAATGCTAGCTCTTAGCATGTCTTCCAACGTCTGAATCGTCCTTTTAGTCTTTCAATCCGTAGCTGGGTGAAATGTTGTGCTCAACCTTAGCTCGGTACCCATGTTCTTTTGTAACTCCTTCCTGAATGTGATATGAAGTTTGAATCTCTATCTGAAATAATCAAGCTTGGTACTCTGTGTAGTCTTACCACATTCTTGTTAAATACGTCCGCCCTCTTTTCGATGTTCCACGTTTCTTTCACGGGAATGAACCTTGTCGTCACGTTCAGTCAACCGACTACCACCCAAATCTGGTTCAACCCATTCGTCGAAACAGGTAAAGCTGTAACAAATTCCATTGAGATGGAGTCCCATTCTCCAATTATTGCAATATTCCGCCTGGTCTCTTGTGCTCGAGCCTGACCTTTTGACAAGTCAATCACAGAAAGTTCCTTTTGACAAATCAACTATTTTCCTTCTTCATATCTTCCCACCACAAGTACTATTCCGAATCCTTGTATAACTTGCCTTTTTCCTGGATGTACCGATTATGGTGTGTTATGTGCTTCCTTCATAATCTTTCCTTTACTTCCGCGATTTTCATTGGCCCACACTATTTTTCCCTTGAATTTCACTCTACCATTTGCCTCCACTTTGAAATCTAGTGCTGCGACTTTGTTGATTCTCTCCTTGATCATTTATATGAAAACGTCTTCTTTCTGTGATTCCTTTGCCTCTACGAAGATTTCCGGTACCATCGTTAAATTAATCGTGGTTCCCTTCGTACATATTTCAATCTCTAGCCTTCGAAACTCTTCGCAAAGCTTAATTGGCAAAACCATATTGATTTTACCGTATAATTCGTATTTCAACTCAATGCATCCACTACTACATTTGATTTTCGTTCGTGGTATTGGATATTACTGTCGCAGTCCTTCAATAACTCTAGCCAACTTCTTTGTCGCATATCCAACTCCTTTTGAGTTAATATCCACCTCCAGCTCTCGTGATATGCATATTTTTGCAATTCGTACTTCTGATATAATGCCTCCTGATCTTCATCGCAACACAAAGACTGCCAACTCCAAATCATGAGCATGGTAATTCTTGTCATAAGACTTTTGCTGCCTAGAAGCATAAGCGATCACCTTGCCAGTTTTTCTTTGCATTAAAACACATCCTATCCCAGGCTTGAACGCATCGTTTTAGTTTTCAAATTCTTTTCTTCATTGGTAACATTATCACATGTGCTGACTTCATCATATCCTTCAGCGTTTGTATTGGGTAGACTCTATAACGTTTTTCACAACCCAAACTCAAAAGCTTATGTTCCTGACCCGAATCATATCCTCGTTGCGAGCACGTCGAACTTGATCTCTCCCTTACCCACACCTCTTCGCCCAAATTCGACTCGAGTGACGGGGACGTCACTCCTTTTAAGGGAGATGTGATTTAACAACCCTGCGTTCAATTACCCGCTTTTGTCTTGTTACATGTTTAACAGCCCTGCATTGAACCACCCGCGTTGTATTGTTATGTGTGCACATTAGAACTGCATACTTGCATTGGGAGATTGGATTTCTAGGGCGATTTGATTTATGCTTGGGCGCTTTGATTTATACCTGCGTTGGAAGATTGGTTTACCTTAAGCTTCGGGGACGAAGCTTTGTTTTAAGGGAGATGTGATGTAATACCCCGATATTTTCGGGGGTATTTTTGGGAGTTTTACGAATTTTCGGGGCCATTGGTGGGTATTATAAAAGTAGTTTATTTACTATACAGTTTTTGTTTTCATAGTATGATTATTATTATTATTATTATTATTGTTATTATTATTATTATTATTATTATTATTATTATTATTACTACTACTATTACTACAACTACTACTATGTTTATTATAATTAGTTTTAACAAAAAGTAATTGTGTTTCCTTTAGAAGATAGTTTTTCTTCCTATTATAATTATCATTATTAGTGTTATAGTTATTATTAACATTATTATTATTACTTTTATTTTATCAAAAACTTTTGTTTTTAAAGATTACTGTTGTTTTAGTTAGTTATGTGTATAGAAGTTGGTGAAGTGTAACGGGTCGGGTAATGTTTATAACGTGACCAAAAGTGTGACTTTTATTTTATTGCGTAGCCTACCACCGCGTCAACTGGTGCACCCGCCACACCACAGTCGTCCTCACTTCATCTTCTCCAATGGTATTTTCCAATTCTTCCGGCAAAGACCATGGCATCATACCAAATTGACCCATCCTTCTTGAAATTTCCTTTCCGAATTCCCCCAATCGCGCCACAAAATCAGACCCCTTTTCACACCCAAAATCAAAATTATGATTTCCCCCATTTCCAAATTAAACCCAAAATTTCAACTGGGTTTCAACCCAGCTCTTCCTTTCTTTCTCTCTCGCCCTCTGTTGCTCTGCTCTCTCCCTCGTCTCTCTCTCTCGCTCTCTCCCTCTGATTCTCTCCCTCCCTCTGCGTTGTGTGTGTGTGTGCCGAAGGAGAAGTCGGCCGAACCCGAGCCCGGCAGAGCCGAACCCAGGTCCGGCGGGGAAGACCCAACAGCGCCGCCCCCTCTCTGCGCCGACCCACCACCGTCTCCGTCCCCCTCTTCCTCTCTTCGTCGTCGTCCTCCCTCGCCGGCGAGCCAGAGGACCGAAGCCCAGGAGCCGCAGCAGCGGCGGTTTGATCCCGACGACTCTCCCACCATCACCGCCATCATCTCCTTCGGTTCTCCGATCGGTAAACACCCCAAGCTCCGTTGACTACTCCAATTCAATTCCCTACTTTCAATTTCACTTGTGGGTCATTGCATATCATTGTGGGTTTTGGGTTGATAATGTTTGAGGATGGTGTTACAGTAGTGTTTGGGGAAGATGTTGAATTGAGTGTGGGTGTAAAAAGGGGGGTGCCAAAAGTGTTATTAGTGAAACTGGTGGGGGTGGCTTTTGTATGATATGAAACTATGTGGGTATGTTCTTGTAGTTAAAACAATATGTTTTCTTTATATATTGACAAAGTGTAAATCTAAATTGTTTTAACATAATACAAACTAGTTTTTTTTATTTTCCTATATATATGTACACTATTAAAAATAAGTTCAACAATCATTTTTATGAAAATAAATTTATATTATTATAAACGTTGAATCGATATTTTATTTATATTATATGTTCTTGACGACTAAATGGTCATTTTGTATATATTCGGAAAATAAGACCTTTTCACTTAATAACATTGTTGGTACTAATATGACTTTTATAACAATATTTGACCCTTTAGATTTTAATGAAAGTTCACATTTATTTTTATAACGATATTGTCAAATTAGAATAACTACCTTTTTATTTATATAAAGTAAATCGACCTTCGTAAATAAATATTCTAGATTATTAAATAACGTTTCTTTACCTCAATTATTCTTTTTATATTTATACACCAATAATTTTCTTAATAAATATATATTCAAAATGTGCAACTCGTGACTAGTAAAATATAGGACATTTGTTTGGGGGAATATTTGGGGGTTGCACTTGCATTCATATAGGACATTTAATTGTAATTGTTGCGTGAACGAAAATGTGTTAATATAGGATTATGTGGTATTGTAGATTCAGAATTCGTAGGAGACGAATTCGTTGAGGACCCCTACTACTAGCTGCTTGCTTGTGTGTGAAGCTCTATCTGTTTTCAGGTAAGTTTATGCGCACAATACTTTAACTATCAAAATGTTTCTTGGCGTGTGTACTTGTGTTTCAAACAACGGTTTAAAGTCTTGAAATTTGAGAATCTCTATTGCAAATATTCTTTTGAAAGATATGTGGTTACTTCTGAATTTCGAACCGATGTTTCTAAAATGATCTTGTGGAATATAAATGAACGATAAATGATATGGGGCGATGTACAGAGGATGTGTGTGAAGGCTATGGCCGGAGACGCACGTGAGACGACCTCCTAGGGTTTCATACCCTACCCTATACGGGTTTATAAAATTGTGAAAGCTATAGAGTACTACCTATGCATGTGTGGGTCACAACTGTATAGGGGTGTCGACACTTAAGGTCTTTTAGCTATGTGATGGGCGGGGTAGTGTCGGGCTACCTACAAACGCTCTGGGTGAATTGGGATGGACTGTGATATCCCAAGAGGTACCTCTGTGATGATATTATTGCATCGTGACCTCTCTGTGGGCAATCGTTACCCGCTGGGCTCTAATACGCCTCAGCTCAACCAATAATTTAAAATGTGGAATCTCTTCAGTTACATTCTTTTTATTTATTTAGCCAAAACTCTGTTTTACATATTGTGGTATATTTCTTACTCAGTTTTTACTGATAAAATGTTTTGCTGCGTCGGCTTTTGCTATTTTAAAACCGCAGGTTTGACTAAGCTAGCTGGGTGGAACGCGCGCACGAGTTAAAGAGTAGGATTGACTAGAATACAGATTTTAGTAAATGTTTCCTCTAGATTAAAACATTGTTTTATTATTTCTGTACAAAAATTGTTGGAGGTTTCCTCCTTTTATTTTAATAAATTATTCTTTGGATTATCGTTAAGTCGCGCTAGCAGGAACCGTAGGATCCGGGTTGTTTCAGATGGTATCAGAGCCGACGGTTCCAACGCTAGTGCGACTTTTCGATTTCCATTTAATAAAGATTAATTATAATTGGGAACTTTTTCAAAATTTAAAATGGACATAGGACAACTAAAACCGGAAATTAAAACTAAACAAGCCGGGGATGTGGGTTAGCTTAGCCGTTGTTTTCTAGGTGTGTTGCATGATTGTCCGGAAATCCCTGTTAATTGTGAAAGGATAAATTGCTATGTTGATGCAACTTGTTCATTGTTAGCTATCCATGTTACATACTTGCTTTAGTTGAGTTTATTTACGTCGAGTATTGAGATTGACGCTGATGATATCGAGTTCATGTTCACCACTGATGATGAGGAGTAGATCCACGCCCATCCCACCCTTAGGATTATCAATTCTGCATTTCTTTTACCACGAGAGTGAACGTTTAGCTAGCTTTAAGATTGTTATTCCCCTTTTGAGACTGATATGTTTCATTCAATTGTTATATGGATTATTTGATGGATGAGTAATAAATTTTTATGTGTTTAAACTTATTTGGTACATGTATGTGTATTGAAGTAGATTCTTTTCTACCTGGAGCAATATTTTTTCCTTCATATCATCTACCTTGCTAAGTAGACAGACTTACCAACTCCTAGTCCAATTATCTATCTTCATCTATGCGCTTAGTGGAGAAGTCATACCCTGTAATACCAACTACCTTGAAGTCAACCTAGAAGTCTAAAGGGCCAAACTACCTTTTCATCTGATTCTTTTCGATCTTGGTAACCTAGATATTATCTTAAGTATGGACGGGCTTAGCAAAAACAAACTAACCATAGATTGTGCCAACCAAAAGTTAGATTCCATGGACCCGAAAGGTGAACGTCTATCCTATAAGGGTATAACCAGTGGACCCAAATTCCAACTAGTGTCAACCCTAACCACCCTCTCATACGTGAAGACTTATGAGCCTCTCCTATACGATCCAGCACCTTGAATGGTCCGATGAACTTTGGGCTCAACTTTCCTTCCAGCTTAAAATCACTACCCCTTTGTAGGTGAAACCACCATGAACACTTTGTCGCCATTCTTGAACTCCAATAACCTTTTCTTGAAATCCTCTCAAGTATCTTGTCGATCACGGACCGCCTTCATCCTTTGCTGAATCATCTGAATCTGGTTTGTCGAGTCCTCGACCATTTGTTTTCCAAGAATAATCGTTTCGCTTTTGCCGTGCCAACACAGTAGTGTCCTACACTTCCTCTCGTGCATTGCTTCATAGAATGCCATCCGTAAGCTATCATGGTAGCTCTTGTTATAAGAAAATTCGATAAGAGATAACTTGCCCATCCACGAACCTCCAAAGTTCCAAAATGCTAGCTCTTAGCATGTCTTCCAACGTCTGAATCGTCCTTTTAGTCTTTCAATCCGTAGCTGGGTGAAATGTTGTGCTCAACCTTAGCTCGGTACCCATGTTCTTTTGTAACTCCTTCCTGAATGTGATATGAAGTTTGAATCTCTATCTGAAATAATCAAGCTTGGTACTCTGTGTAGTCTTACCACATTCTTGTTAAATACGTCCGCCCTCTTTTCGATGTTCCACGTTTCTTTCACGGGAATGAACCTTGTCGTCACGTTCAGTCAACCGACTACCACCCAAATCTGGTTCAACCCATTCGTCGAAACAGGTAAAGCTGTAACAAATTCCATTGAGATGGAGTCCCATTCTCCAATTATTGCAATATTCCGCCTGGTCTCTTGTGCTCGAGCCTGACCTTTTGACAAGTCAATCACAGAAAGTTCCTTTTGACAAATCAACTATTTTCCTTCTTCATATCTTCCCACCACAAGTACTATTCCAAATCCTTGTATAACTTGCCTTTTTCCTGGATGTACCGATTATGGTGTGTTATGTGCTTCCTTCATAATCTTTCCTTTACTTCCGCGATTTTCATTGGCCCACACTATTTTTCCCTTGAATTTCACTCTACCATTTGCCTCCACTTTGAAATCTAGTGCTGCGACTTTGTTGATTCTCTCCTTGATCATTTATATGAAAACGTCTTCTTTCTGTGATTCCTTTGCCTCTACGAAGATTTCCGGTACCATCGTTAAATTAATCGTGGTTCCCTTCGTACATATTTCAATCTCTAGCCTTCGAAACTCTTCGCAAAGCTTAATTGGCAAAACCATATTGATTTTACCGTATAATTCGTATTTCAACTCAATGCATCCACTACTACATTTGATTTTCGTTCGTGGTATTGGATATTACTGTCGCAGTCCTTCAATAACTCTAGCCAACTTCTTTGTCGCATATCCAACTCCTTTTGAGTTAATATCCACCTCCAGCTCTCGTGATATGCATATTTTTGCAATTCGTACTTCTGATATAATGCCTCCTGATCTTCATCGCAACACAAAGACTGCCAACTCCAAATCATGAGCATGGTAATTCTTGTCATAAGACTTTTGCTGCCTAGAAGCATAAGCGATCACCTTGCCAGTTTTTCTTTGCATTAAAACACATCCTATCCCAGGCTTGAACGCATCGTTTTAGTTTTCAAATTCTTTTCTTCATTGGTAACATTATCACATGTGCTGACTTCATCATATCCTTCAGCGTTTGTATTGGGTAGACTCTATAACGTTTTTCACAACCCAAACTCAAAAGCTTATGTTCCTGACCCGAATCATATCCTCGTTGCGAGCACGTCGAACTTGATCTCTCCCTTACCCACACCTCTTCGCCCAAATTCGACTCGAGTGACGGGGACGTCACTCCTTTTAAGGGAGATGTGATTTAACAACCCTGCGTTCAATTACCCGCTTTTGTCTTGTTACATGTTTAACAGCCCTGCATTGAACCACCCGCGTTGTATTGTTATGTGTGCACATTAGAACTGCATACTTGCATTGGGAGATTGGATTTCTAGGGCGATTTGATTTATGCTTGGGCGCTTTGATTTATACCTGCGTTGGAAGATTGGTTTACCTTAAGCTTCGGGGACGAAGCTTTGTTTTAAGGGAGATGTGATGTAATACCCCGATATTTTCGGGGGTATTTTTGGGAGTTTTACGAATTTTCGGGGCCATTGGTGGGTATTATAAAAGTAGTTTATTTACTATACAGTTTTTGTTTTCATAGTATGATTATTATTATTATTATTATTGTTATTATTATTATTATTATTATTATTATTATTATTATTACTACTACTATTACTACAACTACTACTATGTTTATTATAATTAGTTTTAACAAAAAGTAATTGTGTTTCCTTTAGAAGATAGTTTTTCTTCCTATTATAATTATCATTATTAGTGTTATAGTTATTATTAACATTATTATTATTACTTTTATTTTATCAAAAACTTTTGTTTTTAAAGATTACTGTTGTTTTAGTTAGTTATGTGTATAGAAGTTGGTGAAGTGTAACGGGTCGGGTAATGTTTATAACGTGACCAAAAGTGTGACTTTTATTTTATTGCGTAGCCTACCACCGCGTCAACTGGTGCACCCGCCACACCACAGTCGTCCTCACTTCATCTTCTCCAATGGTATTTTCCAATTCTTCCGGCAAAGACCATGGCATCATACCAAATTGACCCATCCTTCTTGAAATTTCCTTTCCGAATTCCCCCAATCGCGCCACAAAATCAGACCCCTTTTCACACCCAAAATCAAAATTATGATTTCCCCCATTTCCAAATTAAACCCAAAATTTCAACTGGGTTTCAACCCAGCTCTTCCTTTCTTTCTCTCTCGCCCTCTGTTGCTCTGCTCTCTCCCTCGTCTCTCTCTCTCGCTCTCTCCCTCTGATTCTCTCCCTCCCTCTGCGTTGTGTGTGTGTGTGCCGAAGGAGAAGTCGGCCGAACCCGAGCCCGGCAGAGCCGAACCCAGGTCCGGCGGGGAAGACCCAACAGCGCCGCCCCCTCTCTGCGCCGACCCACCACCGTCTCCGTCCCCCTCTTCCTCTCTTCGTCGTCGTCCTCCCTCGCCGGCGAGCCAGAGGACCGAAGCCCAGGAGCCGCAGCAGCGGCGGTTTGATCCCGACGACTCTCCCACCATCACCGCCATCATCTCCTTCGGTTCTCCGATCGGTAAACACCCCAAGCTCCGTTGACTACTCCAATTCAATTCCCTACTTTCAATTTCACTTGTGGGTCATTGCATATCATTGTGGGTTTTGGGTTGATAATGTTTGAGGATGGTGTTACAGTAGTGTTTGGGGAAGATGTTGAATTGAGTGTGGGTGTAAAAAGGGGGGTGCCAAAAGTGTTATTAGTGAAACTGGTGGGGGTGGCTTTTGTATGATATGAAACTATGTGGGTATGTTCTTGTAGTTAAAACAATATGTTTTCTTTATATATTGACAAAGTGTAAATCTAAATTGTTTTAACATAATACAAACTAGTTTTTTTTATTTTCCTATATATATGTACACTATTAAAAATAAGTTCAACAATCATTTTTATGAAAATAAATTTATATTATTATAAACGTTGAATCGATATTTTATTTATATTATATGTTCTTGACGACTAAATGGTCATTTTGTATATATTCGGAAAATAAGACCTTTTCACTTAATAACATTGTTGGTACTAATATGACTTTTATAACAATATTTGACCCTTTAGATTTTAATGAAAGTTCACATTTATTTTTATAACGATATTGTCAAATTAGAATAACTACCTTTTTATTTATATAAAGTAAATCGACCTTCGTAAATAAATATTCTAGATTATTAAATAACGTTTCTTTACCTCAATTATTCTTTTTATATTTATACACCAATAATTTTCTTAATAAATATATATTCAAAATGTGCAACTCGTGACTAGTAAAATATAGGACATTTGTTTGGGGGAATATTTGGGGGTTGCACTTGCATTCATATAGGACATTTAATTGTAATTGTTGCGTGAACGAAAATGTGTTAATATAGGATTATGTGGTATTGTAGATTCAGAATTCGTAGGAGACGAATTCGTTGAGGACCCCTACTACTAGCTGCTTGCTTGTGTGTGAAGCTCTATCTGTTTTCAGGTAAGTTTATGCGCACAATACTTTAACTATCAAAATGTTTCTTGGCGTGTGTACTTGTGTTTCAAACAACGGTTTAAAGTCTTGAAATTTGAGAATCTCTATTGCAAATATTCTTTTGAAAGATATGTGGTTACTTCTGAATTTCGAACCGATGTTTCTAAAATGATCTTGTGGAATATAAATGAACGATAAATGATATGGGGCGATGTACAGAGGATGTGTGTGAAGGCTATGGCCGGAGACGCACGTGAGACGACCTCCTAGGGTTTCATACCCTACCCTATACGGGTTTATAAAATTGTGAAAGCTATAGAGTACTACCTATGCATGTGTGGGTCACAACTGTATAGGGGTGTCGACACTTAAGGTCTTTTAGCTATGTGATGGGCGGGGTAGTGTCGGGCTACCTACAAACGCTCTGGGTGAATTGGGATGGACTGTGATATCCCAAGAGGTACCTCTGTGATGATATTATTGCATCGTGACCTCTCTGTGGGCAATCGTTACCCGCTGGGCTCTAATACGCCTCAGCTCAACCAATAATTTAAAATGTGGAATCTCTTCAGTTACATTCTTTTTATTTATTTAGCCAAAACTCTGTTTTACATATTGTGGTATATTTCTTACTCAGTTTTTACTGATAAAATGTTTTGCTGCGTCGGCTTTTGCTATTTTAAAACCGCAGGTTTGACTAAGCTAGCTGGGTGGAACGCGCGCACGAGTTAAAGAGTAGGATTGACTAGAATACAGATTTTAGTAAATGTTTCCTCTAGATTAAAACATTGTTTTATTATTTCTGTACAAAAATTGTTGGAGGTTTCCTCCTTTTATTTTAATAAATTATTCTTTGGATTATCGTTAAGTCGCGCTAGCAGGAACCGTAGGATCCGGGTTGTTTCATTTTTACTATGCAAAAACAGATTATTGGAATATTTAATTAAAACAAGGTATGCTAGTTTACACTAAATAGATAAGAAACTAATGTTACAACTAGTATCCCAAAGTTTTCATAACGTGCAAAATAACCCCCACAAGTTACAACACAACCCAATTCAGTTTCTTTCCCCTTTAAAACCCACTGTAACAATTTGTTTTCTCCAAATCAACACCACTGAATTGAGTTCCAACCAACATCATTCCTACTACTAACATATTTTGTAATGGAGGCATGGTGTAATTGAAAACAAAGCCAAATAGAATTGGAATTCAAACAAGGCTCTGGGTGTTTTTACCGAATGAAGGAAACGGAGACGACGGCGACAGAAACGATGGTTGCGACCGGTGACTGGTGCTGCTGCAACTCGTCTGACGACAAGGATGGCGTCGGAGAGGATGACGGAGGGTGGCGGCGCTGGTGAAAACGGCGGCAAGGAATCGACAGAACCGGGCTTCAGCTGCGTCGGGCCGGGCTCCGGTCCGGCGCTGGGTTTTCTCGACAAACCGAGCAGAGGGAGAGAGCGATTGGGGTTGGTGATTTGGTGAACAAAATCTGAGTTTGGGTTTGGGGTTTAAATCGGGTCGTCGGGAAGAGTTTGAGAGTGAAGGGGAATTTGCCGGAGGGAATATTTGGGTTGAAGTGGGTTTCGAATCGAGCCACGATTTCAGCAAAATTGGGTTGCTTGGTGAGCAATAGTCGGGTCTTTGGCGAATTGGAGTGAACCGGGACGATCTTTTGGGGAAGGTGGTGGTCGAATTGGTGGTGTTGCGGTTGGAGGCGGTGTTGGTGTCGGAGAAGGTGACGTTGTCTCCTGTGCGTGGTTGAGGTAGAAGATGACACGAGGATAATTACGGTGTGGCAAGTGCACATGCCACTGCGGTGGTCCGTTACATAATAGTTAATTAAAACATGACGTTCTGACATGTTAAAAATGTTATACGACCCACAACTTTTAATAACTAAAAACTTATCTAATTTTATAAATTTTACTAAAAATAATATATAAAAATAAAAAGTACAAAAAATATTTTTCTTAACGTATAATTATATATATATATATAAACATATAAGTAATGAAAAAAAAAACTACTTTTATAATTCCTACTAACGGCTCAATATATTCAATAATCTCCTAGATTTACCCTAAAAAATTACGGGGTATTACATCACATCTCCCTTAAAACAAAGTTTCGTCCCCGAAGCTTAAACTAACTCCCCGATGCAATGTATGAAATTCTAATGCACAAGTAATAGCAAAACATGTAATACGAAACAGGACAAGAAATTGAAATGAACGGCTGTTAAATCACATCTCCCTTAACAGGAGTGACGTCCCCGTCACTCGACTCGTACCTGGTCGAAAAGGTGTGGGTAACGCTTTTGCATGTCTTCTTCGGCTTCCCACGTCGCTTCTTCAGTGAGATGGTTCGACTAAAGAACCTTAACCAACGCAGTTGACTTGGTACGGGTTTCCCTAGTCTTTCGATCTAAGATTTTGATTGGTTGCTCTTCATAAGTGAGGGATGGATCAAGTTCAACTGGTTCAGGGTCAAGGATAAGGTTTGAGTTGAGAGACATGAAAAACATTATGGACTCGTCCTAGGTTGTTAGGAAGGTTAAGGCAATAGACTACCTCTCCGATTCGATCCAAAACTTCATAGGGTCCAATGAATTTAGGACTTAGCTTTCCTTCATGGTTAAACCGCATAACCCCCTTCGTCGGTGAGACCTTTAGGAATACTTTGTCTCCAACCTAAAATTCAAGTGGTCTTCTTTTCGTATCCGCGTAAGACTTCTGTCGATCTTGCGCCGCCTTCATCCTTTGCTGAATCATCCGAATCTGGTTCGTCGACTCCTCTATCATTTGTGGTCCTAGAATGACTGTCTCACTAATGTCGCTCCAAAACAAAGGTGTCCTACACTTTCTTCCATACAACGCCTCATAGGGTGCCATACATATGCTGGCATGATAGCTGTTGTTGTACGAGAATTCGATAAGTGGTAACTTTTCCACCCATGAACCTCTAAAGTCCAAAATGCAAGCTCTTAGCATGTCTTCCAGTATCTGAATCGTCCTTTCGGATTGTCCATCCGTTGCTGGGTGAAAAGCTGTGCTAAATCGCAACTCAGTTCCCATATCTTTCTGCAACTCTTTCCAAAAGTGAGACAAGAAATTCGGGTCCCTATCCGAAACAATTGAACTCGGTACTCCATGTAACCTTACAATGTTCTTTATGTAAGCATCCGCTCTTTTCTCCATATCCCATGTGTCCTTCATTGGAATGAATCTAGCTGTCTTCGTCAGTCGATCGACTACCACCCAAATCTGGTTCAGACCATTTGTCGAAACGGGTAAAGCCGTAACAAAGTCCATTGAGATGGAATCCCATTTCCATACGGGTATTTCTAAAGGTTGCAACATCCCTCCTGGTCTCTTATGCTCGAATTTACCTTTTAACAAGTCAAACACCGAGATACAAAGTCTTCTATTTCCTTCTTCATACCTTTCCACCAAAATTTCTTCTTTAGATCTTTGTATAACTTATCTCCTCCTGGGTGTACCGAATAGGGCGTGTTATGAGCTTCCTTCATAATCTTTTCCTTCACTTCCGCACATTTCATTGGTACACACCATCGTCCTTTTAACTTTATGCTTCCGTCTTCCTCTACTTTGAAGGCAGTTGCTTCACCTTTACTGATCTTCTCTTTAATCTTTTGTAGAAAGCATCATCATTCTGAGCATCCTTTATTTCCATGAAGATATCCGGTACTATTGTCAAATTGCACAACATATTATTCGTGGATCCACTTGTCAAACCTCAATCTCCAACCTTCGGAACTCCTCGTAAAGCTTAGGTGGTAAAACCCACATTGTATTCACCGTATGGTCCGTCTTTCGGCTCAACGCATCCGCCACTACATTGTTTTTTCCTTCAACGCATCCGCCACTACATTGGTTTTTCCTTCATGGTATTGGATCTTAACATCATAATCCTTCACTAACTCTAACCACCTCCTTTGTCGCATATTCAGATCCTTTTGCGTGAACATGTACTTCAAACTCTTGTGATCCGTGAAAATCTTGCAAGTTGTTCCGTAAAGATAATGTCTCCAAATCTTCAGTGCAAAAACGATTGCTGCTAACTCCAAGTCATGAGTGGGGTAGTTCTCTTCGTAAGGCTTCATTTGCCTGGAGGCATAGGCAATCACCTTGCCATCTTGCATCAGAACACATCCTAGGCCATGCTTCGAGGCATCACTGTATACCTCAAATTCTCCTCATCCGGTAGGTAAGGTCAACACAGGTGCTGACGTTAACCTATCCTTCAGTGTTTGGAAGGCTTCCTCACACTTGCTGTCCCACACGTACTTGCTCGACTTCTTCATTAATGTCGTCATGGGTTTCGCTATCTTAGATAAATCATTCACAAATCTTCGATAGTAACCCGCCAATCCTAAGAAACTTCTTATCTCCGTCACGCTCTTTGGTGTGGGTCAGTTCTTTACTGCCGAAATTTTCCCTGGGTCCACTGACACACCTTCCTTGGATATAATATGCTCTAGGAAAGGCACTCTATCCAACCAAAATTTTCACTTTGACAACTTTCCAAACAAATTTTCTTCCCTTAGGGTTTCCAATACCTCCCTCAAATGTTGTTCATGTTCTTCTTTCCCTTTTTTGTAGATTAAATGTCGTCGATGAAAACGACAACAAACTTATCTAGGTATTTCTGAAGAACTCGGTTCATCATTTCCATAAATGTTGCTGGAGCATTGGTGAGACCGAATGGCATTACCGTAAACTCGTAGTGGCCATATCGACTCCGAAATGCCGTTTTAGGAATATCATGTTCAGCGATCCTAAGCTGGTGATATCCTGACCTTAAATCGATCCTCGAAAAGGTATCGGCTCCTTGTAACTGGTCGAGCAAGTCGTCGATCCTGGGAAGTGGGTACTTATTCTTAACGGTTACACCATTTAATTCACGGTAGTCTATGCAAAGTCTTAAAATTCCATCCTTCTTCTTCACGAACAAAACTGGTGATCCCCACGGTGATACACTAGGTCTGATGAATCCTTTGTCTAATAACTCCTTAAGTTGTTCTTGTAGCTCCTTGAGCTCGGCTGGTGCCATCCTATATGGTGCCTTCGATATTGGTCCAGTCCTTGGTACTAAATCAATTTCAAAGTCTACGGCTCTCTTTGGTGGTATTCCCGGAAGCTCTTCTGGGAAGACGTCTGGAAATTCTCTCACCACTGGAATATTGTCTAACTTTTCCTGTTCTTTCTCCTGATTTTGGATCGTACAGAGGTATGCCATATGCCCTTTCTTCACATAGGATAGGATGGATAAGGCTGACACGATTTGGATTTTGGGTCCGCTGGTTATACCCCTATCGGATAGGCGTTCTCGTTTCGGGCCACGAAATCTAACTTTTTGGTTGACACATTCTATGTTTGCTTTGTATTTGCTAAGCCAGTCCATACCTAAGATGACGTCTAGGTTTCCTAGATCGAAAAGAATCAGGTCAGAAGGTAGCTTGGCGCCTAGGATCTCTAGGTTGACTCCAGGATACATGGTTTTACAATGTGTGATTTCTCCACTAGGGGTAGAAATGGTAATAGATATTGGGGTAGGAGTTGGCAAGTTTAACTTCTTAGAAAAAATAGATGATATTAAATAAAATGTGGCTCCAGAATCAAATAAAACTAAAGTAGGGGTGGAATGGATTAGGAATGTACCAGTCACCACGTTGGCTTGCTCTGCTTGAGTCTCATTCGTAACATTGATAGTTCCAGCTGCGCTACGGGTTGTGGCAGCTGGTGCTGTAGGAGTTGTTGTTGCTGTGGTCACGGATCCAGAAACACTTCCTTATGGCTTGTTGTTATAATTATTTCCTCCTTGTCCATTATTGCCCTGGTAGTTCCTTCCTCCATTGTTGTACCCACTGTTGTTCCTCCAGTTGTTGTTGCCTCCATTGTTGTAGCCATTGTTGTTCCTCCAGTTGTTGTTGCCTCCATTGCTGTAGCCTCCTTGGTTATGTCAACTATTGTTTCCACCGTAGTTGTTGTTTCCACGGTTGAATCCTCCATTTCCTCCCTGATTTCCACCGTTGTTACTTATTGCGGTTCTTACTCGGCATTCATACCTTCGATGGCCTAGCTTTCCACATTTGAGGCAAGTCACCTTCATGCCTTGGCAGTTCACCCCTGGGTGATTTCCGCCGCATCTCTTGCAGTGGTAAGTCCTTACCTGGCCCTGTCCACCTTGACCTTGGTTCCCCAACTGGTTGGTGGGGGCTGGGTTGGGACGAAACATTTTATCTCCACTATCGTTTCCTGTACCACAATTCTGGGATCCAGTTGCTGCTGGTACCTCGATCTTTCTTTTCTTAGTCTCTTCATTGTTCTCGTCAATCAAATTTTGGGCGTCCTGAGCTGCCCATAAGCATCCATGATGGTGTCGAATCAGATCACAATCAAGGCCATAGAAGTAGGAAGTTTAAACCTTCTATAAACCTCTTGATCTTCTTTGCCTCGGTAGGCACCAGTTCCCTTCCAAACCTCATCAGCTCCATGTATTTCTGATGATAATCATAAGGGCTGTCACTTCCTTGTTTCAAGTTCATGAATTCTTTGAACTTCCTATCCTTGACATGGTCAGGATAGAAACGTTCTCGTAGTGCCGCTTTCAGCTGTTCCCAACCAAATCCCTGTTGGACAAGAAGTTCTTCTCCCTTGGATGACCACCAGTCGTCAGCCTCTTTCTTGAAGTAGAAGATGGCTACTCCAACACGCTGATCCTCAGGTCAGCGCGTAGATACTAGGACTTTACGGAAGTCCCTGATCTAGTTTTTCAAGGTAGTGGGGTCATCCGTCCCATAAAAGAAGTCCGAGCGGAGTTCAGCTACCTTGCTCATCACATTTCCCCCATTGTGGGTATTCTGTAGAATTTGAGTGAGAGCTAGAGTTGCCTGCCGCATCTCCTGGAATTCAACTAGGTCCACAGGTGGAACTTGTCCGCCTAGTTGACCTTGACGACCTCCTTGATTCATGGTTCCTACATGTCTTGAACGACTCCTGGTATAATACTGCATGGTACCTTATAAATGTGATCTTACATAATACCATTCTGACATATGGAATTCATACACGCAAAACATAGGCTTAAAATAATCATGCAACGCCATATGGAGAGTCTCCAGGTCCAAAGTTTGGTGAAGCGGGTGCGGGTAGTGCGACCATATGAGAAGTGACAAGAGAGTATCTGAAGTGTTCTAAACCCACGCGTACACCTATATTCTTAACAAAATTAATCTAAATAATATAAAATAGTCAAACCACATTGATCACATATGCAGAGCAACTATCACAGTAATATCCATAGCACACAACAATCCTTAAATCCAGGAATCAGGGAAACTCAATAGGGTAGCTAAGAATACATCTAAACTATCCCATAACCCCGACTTGTTTGAGTTTTACCAATTTTAGTTATCCTATATCCATTTTAAATTTTTGAGAAATAATTGATTAAATTTTATATTTAGTGGAAGTCCTAAGGTAGCACTAGCGTTGGAACCGTTGGCTCTGATACCAACTGAAACAACCCTGGGACCTACGGTTCCTTGCTAGTGCAACCAAACGGAAATCCAAGTGCATTTATTTAAATAAAATCGGAGAAAAACCCTCCAACAATAGTTTGAACGAAATAATAACATTGTCTAAATTCTCTAAAATAGAATCTCCTACTCAAATACTAAATGATTCCTAGCTTCCAGCTTACGTGTGCGCGTGCGCGTTCCCCCACTTTATTCATACCCTGCGGGTTTTCAAATAGCAACAACCGACCGCATAAAACGTTTATCAGTAAAAACTGAGTAAGCATACATCACAACATGTAAAATAGAGTAGGCTAACAATAAAAGAATAACCACATTTTAATCGTTGCTTTGGTTGAGGCGTAGCCTACGAGCCCCAACAGGTACGATGTAAAAAGAGAGGTCGCGATGCAATAAATCCAATAATGGGGTACATTCTTGGGTATACCAACTTCTCCCCGGACGTTAGTAGATAGCCCTTCGCTATCCCACCCTAACCATTCTAATGGGACCTTAAGTGTCGACACCCCTATACAGTCATGACCTAAACATGCATAGGTAGTACTCATAAATTCCACGATAAATAAAAAGGGTATGTACCCTAGGGAAATCACTCAATTGTGTTCCCGGCAGTAGCCTTCACGCACATCCTCTGTACATCATTCCCAATTCCATTATCATTCATTAATCATTCCACATGCTTCACACGAGTACTAAAAGTTTGAAATCCACATGCTTCTCAAAATAGTTTCACAGTATTAAAGTAACTCACACAAAGCATCACACACATTTTGATAGTTGAAAGTGTTGTGCACATAATACTTACTTGGGTTGGTAGAGAGCTCGTCACACGAAAGCAAGTACTCCTAGTATTCGTAGTATGGATCCTCCACAAATTCACCGTCTATGAACTCGGTGTCTACAATAGCAAATATTTTCCTAATCAATATTCCGCTAACTACAATAGTGCACACGGTCCTATATGCAAGTGTAACCCCCCACATGTTCCCAATTAAATCTTATAACGACCTCATCACTTATGAGTACTAACCTATTTAAAATTTATTTTCTTATAAAAGAAGTAATTAAAAACAAACTTAGATTATTTATTTATTGACATAGTAAAGTTAACTATTTAACTCAAAAGATTAAATTAAAAGCTAAAGACTCGTTTATTATTATTATTATAAAAGTTACATTAAAACAAAAATGTTATTAACTAAGAAAAACCTTTTTTTCAATTTACACAAAACTATGTTATTTAGTCGCAAACAGATATAACTAGTACTTATTTGCATTAATGATATACTATTAACAAAACAATGATATTTTTACTATGCAAAAAAAGATTATTGGAATATTTAATTAAAACAAGGTATGCTAGTTTACACTAAATAGATAAGAAACTAATGTTACTACAAGTATCCCAAAGTTTTCATATCGTGCAAAATAACCCCCACAAGTTACAACACAACCCAATTCAGTTTCTTTCCCCTTTAAAATCCACTGTAACAATTTGTTTTCCCCAAATCAACACCACTGAATTGAGTTCCAACCAACATCATTCCTACTACTAACATATTTTGTAATGGAGGCATGGTGTAATTGAAAACAAAGCCAAATAGAATTGGAATTCAAACAAGGCTCTGGGTGTTTTTACCGAATGAAGGAAACGGAGACGACGGCGACAGAAACGATGGTTGCGACCGGTGATTGGTGCTGCTGCAACTCGTCTGACGACAAGGATGACGTCGGAGAGGATGACGAAGGGTGGCGGCGCTGGTGAAAACGGCAGCAAGGAATCGACAAAATCGGGCTTCAGCTGCGTTGAGCTGGGCTCCGGTCCGGCGCTGGGTTTTCTCGACAAACAGAGCAGAGGGAGAGAGCGATTGGGGTTGGTGATTTGGTGAACAAAATATGAGTTTGGGTTGGGGGTTTAAATAGGGTTGTCGGGAAGAGTTTGAGAGTGAAGGGGAATTCGCCGGAGGGAATATTTGGGTTGAAGTGGGTTTCGAATCGAGCCATGATTTCAGCAAAATTGGGTTGCTTGGTGAGAAATAGTCGGGTCTTTGGCGAATTGGAGTGAACCGGGACGATTTTTTGGTGAAGGTGGTGGTCGAATTGGTGGTGTTGCGGTTGGAGGCAGTGTTGGTGTCGGAGAAGGAGACGTTGTCTCCTGTGCGTGGTTGAGGTAGAAGATGACACGAGGATAATTACGGTGTGGCAAGTGTACATGCCACTGCGGTGGTCGGTTACGTAATAGTTAATTAAAACATGACGTTTGTACATGTTAAAAATGTTATACGACCCACAACTTTTAATAACTAAAAACTTATATAATTTTATAAATTTTATTAAAAATAATATATAAAAACAAAAAGTACAAAAATATTATTTTTCTAAACGTATAATTATATATATATATAAACATATAAGTAGTGAAAAAAAATAATAAAACTACTTTTATAATTCCTACTAACGGCTCAAAATATTCAATAATATCCTAAAAATACCCTAAAAAATTACGGGGTATTACAAATCTTGTACTCTATACTACCCATCCAAGCCACCTGAATGCTCGACTTCCACGAGGCATCAACCATAAAATAGGAAAGGATGTTCCTTTCACTTCCCAATGCCCAGATTTCTGTCGTCTTTTGGGTTTCCAGAGTTGTGATTGAATTCATCCTGTGGGTGGATAGTCTAGATAAGCGAACATAGAGTGACTCTAAGAACTTACCGGGAGTTACTAATGAGAGTTATGAATTAATGAATTCTTTATTCATTATAGCCTCATTTCCAAGTAACCAAATGTATCGCGTTGTGAGGAGGAAAGTAATCATGTTCTCGTCTAAGGGGAGTGAATGAAAAGATCCGGGACTAAAGATGAAAATGATGTTGACAGACTATATGGGCGACAAAGACCCAATGTAGATCAAAACCAGACAACACGATAGACTTCACAGGAGACTAAGCACCGGAGCAGAGTTTCTTTCTCCATGCCCTTACATCGAGGACTGAGGGAAGAAAAAATCAGACACTTGCTTGTATCCAAGATATCAAGAACTGGGAGAGAATTTGACAGAAGTTTCCAGAAGAAAACAATGATCTTAGGTTGTAGACGAATGAGGCGATTAACTTTACATAAGGACGGAAGTGGGAGAGACATATACGTGGGAGAGTTACTATTTATTTTCAAGCATAAGATATCCCAACTTAATTGTGTATTATCCGTTCGGTTGATGGGGGAAAACAAGTTTATCTTCTTGGGAAGCTTAAGGAGGAATACAGAACAAATATTTTCATGAATCTGCGGGCCATAAAACTGCTAGAAGACGTTTGGTTTCCAACTACAATTTACATGATCAAAGAAGTTGACAACATTATTTTTTGAGCAATGTTGACAACCTTCAATCTAGGATAAAAGTTGATACGAGAAGGAGGAAGCACTTGTTTGTGTTTCAAAATATACGAGTCAATAAATGGACATATGAGTTGACCCATTCGAATGCTCTAAATCATATCGCCCTTAAGAGCAGAGATTTGCCCCACATTATGTATTTCCAGTCCCAAGTGGGGTTAGAGGTATTTTTTAATGTTGAGAAAGTCGTTGTTTCGCCTATATTTTCAAGTAGAACTTTAGCTATAAGAGAATTTGGGTTGGTCAATATTTGATGAGTTGTGTTGGCTAAGAGGGCCTGATTTCGGATTTCCAAATCCCTGAATCCCAAGGCTCCATCAGAAATGGGTTTACACAAGAGTTTCCATTTGAGACAACCCCACTTACTTTGCTGCTACAATTGGACCATAAGAAGTTAACCATGTTCGATTTAATCTTGTAAAATACAACGGAGTGCGGAATACGGAAAGTACGTAAGTTGGGATTGCTAGGAGGGTTGATTTTACTAAAGTGCATTTTTCGGCATACGAAAGCGAGTGCACTATAGGGCACACCCTTTGGGTGGTACACATTTTGTGTAGGAGGGAGGACCTAGCTATGGTCCGAACCACTACCAAGGTCGCGCGCGCCGCCGCCGCTGCTGGCTCCGCTCGGGCACGGGCCGGGCCGTGGTGTGGGTTTGGGCCTGATTAAGCAATGACTTAATCGTTTTGGGCCAGAAAACAACTCCTAAATAAATTTTTCAGCCCGGAATTAATTCTTCATCATTTAGTTTTTGTAACTGCTCTTTTTGAACAGTTGCAACCGTTTTTTTCGTTCCCGACAGTGTCCAACTCTTCCCAACGGGTGTCTGTCTTCTTTAAAAGGCAAACACCTTCCTCTGTTTCTCAATTCCGAAACCAGTCATCTTCCTTCTTCAAACAGAGAGGTATCACACCAATTATATGTTCGGCGGGTGCAATCCTGACGGTACTTCTGCTTGCACGGTGTGCGGGGATTATCCTGGGAGGCCTTCGCTCCGGATCAACAATACCTATTGGGAGCGAATAAAGCCTTAAGTCCATTGTGTCTATGCACGAGATCGTCTCTACTTTACTGCTGCAATTCTCCAGACTCTGTAAGTTCTTTTCTTTCAGTTTATTTAATTTTCGGGTCAGATTCTTGTACATGTTCGTTCTAACAATCTTAAGGTTTTAGACAAAATATGTTCAAGTTTCTGATTACTTCTTAACCAGTCTGTTTCATATTTCTGTAGTAGGAATAATTTTCTGTTATGAGTTTATTTTCAGTTTTATTGTCTGCTATTGTTCAATTTCTTCGTGAATGATTTTTTTTTTTCTAAAATTATTTCTTCGCCAGTAAAATTCTCAGTTTCTGTTACTATTATTCTGTTAATGTTAAATATTTTTTTTTTGCATTTTATATTTTCTGTTACAGTTTTATTTCTTCAATTTTGTCAAAATTTTCTACAACAGTTAATCAGACTGCTCTGATTATTTTCTTTAACATATAATTTTTTCTGTTTCTGTCCAAGTTTTGCTTAACAGTTAGATTATCTATTCAGCCTATATCTTTCGGAATCAATTACTCAAAGAATCTGCTACCTGGTTTAATTTTTCAGTTTCATTATTTATACTGTTGTAGATGGTGCTTTCTGGACAGGCAGATCTTAGCCACGTGACGATCATCTAGCACACCTAGCTGTGCTCCACACACACTGGATCACCAGCTGCGCTGATCCACGTGGGGGCTGCGAGACAGGGCCCTCGCATACCACCGCACGGGACTTGTAGGGACTTAGTGGTTTGGAGGCTAGAGTAAGTCCTGTCGCGTGCGAGCGACAACCAAGCCCGCACGCGACCCCTAGTAACTGCTTTTGAGAGATTTATGGCATGAGCTTCATAGACCCGGTCAAACCGGTCAAACCCGATCAACCCCATAACGGTTCCGGTATACGCGGATAACGTGCTGTAACGGTCGCTATATACGCGGACGAACGTGCCGTTGTAGTTAAGCTAATTAAGCCGCCATTGATGGGCGCATTAACCACACTACAACGGTCACATTATCCGTTATATATATAGGACGTTAACCCTTCCATACAAGAGAGAACGACCCGAGATACGCGAAAGCTCTGCCAAAATCCTGTCTCTCTCTCACACAGTACTATTGCCTTACTCTCTCCCTACACACAACCCAACACTTCCTGTGCAATTTCTATTCTCTGTCCTTGGTGTACATAGATTTCTCTCTGCAGGATTTTCTTGTACACATTTTGGTGAACCCGACGTGAACTTACCATTGCAAGCAACCATGTCTCATGAAGATGATGTCAGCAACAGATCGCCTTCCACGGAGACCACCTCGGGAGAGGAGGCCCGTCGTACTCCTACAGCTACCGGTGAAGCTCCGACAATAGAGGCCTTGGATGCCACCATCCAGAACCAGGAAAAGGCTTTCAAAGCTCAATCTGCACAACTGGAACGTATAATGGCTATTCTGGGGACTCTCGCCCCAAATCCCGCATCGGCCACCACCGTCTCTCAGGGAGGAGGAACTTCCACCACTCAAGGATTGGGAGTGTCAACCACACCACCCAATCATAACCTTCAAACCCCACCAACAACTACACAGTTACCCTCAATTCAGGGGCCAACAGCCCAAATGTTGCCTCTTGCCACTCACACTCCTCAACCTCCAACTTTGGTACCCAATCCGGCCTCACAATACCCCTTGCCTCCTCCATCGGCAACGTGGGGCAACGTGAATTCACAATATGCTCCTAGCCCTCCCGCGGCATATGTGTCGCCTCCGCCTGCAACAACTCCTCCTCCTGCTGCTGGGGGAAATGCGCCGGAGTGTATGACGTCGCTGCAGTGGCGCATAGAAACCATCCTAGCCAATCAATCGTTCGCGGACACCATCATCCCGAAGCTCGACAATGATCCACCTATCCCACGCGAGATCTACCTCATGCCTAACCCCGCTGGGTACAAGGCTCCTAAATGGGACAAGTTCGAAGATGTCAATGGAAACGCTCACGAGCATGTTATGCGTTTCATCGATGTGATGGGGCCATACGGGGCTGATCCTAAGTTGCTGATGCGCGAGTTCCCTAAATCCCTGGGGAATGTGGCCTACAAGTGGTATAGGACACTGGAGGCTGGATCCGTGAAGACCTGGGACGATATGGTCCAGAAATTTTATACTAAATTCTTCCAGATGGAAGAAAAGGTGACAATAATTCATCTTTCGCGGATGTACCAGAAGCGCGAGGAGGATGGAGTGACATTCATCAAGAAGTTCAGGGCCAAGTCCTTGGAATGCAAAGATGTGATACTCGAGAGCAGACTCGTGGAAATATGCCTGCAGTGCATGCGAGACGAGTACAAAGGTATGCTTATCAACCTGCAAACTCCTACATTTTCGAAACTAATCGAATGCACAAAGAACATAGAGCCTATAGTGGAGAGGCAGAAGAAGAGGCACGCCTCTGAGAGGTCCCCGAGCGAGACTACCTTTAAAATTGGGAGATTCAGCTACAAAAGGGGACGTGAAGCTGAGGTGGATATGGTTTCACCCCAAAAGCAGTCGAAGGTTGCAAACTTCGATGCACCACCTCTACCGTGTTCGGTAGAGGAAGCGAGTGACTTGTGCAGACAATGGCGTAAGGACGGGATCTTGTCGCTGCTTGAAAGGACACCCTCCAAGGAGATGGTAAGGGACCCAAAGTGGTGTGAATGTCATGGAATGGTCATGCATCCCACGGCCGACTGCAAGAAACTCAGAATCATGGTAAGCCAAAAGATGAAAAATGGCGAGCTGATTGTCAGCGACCAGAGGAAGGATGTGCGAAACAATCCACTGTCTGCTCACGCGGAGCAAGAGCCGAAGGGAAAAGAGGTTGCCATGATCTCTATTATGGACCTTGAAGAGGTTGCAGAGGATGGTCTACCCATCATTGCCGAGATCCACAACGACGAGAATTACAGCATAGACACGGAGGACGAACGTGCTGGTCGGATGAAGGGGTCGCACGGGTTCAGCAGGTTCTTCGATGAAATGATCTTCTCGGAGAAGTGCCGGAAGGAAATGACAAGGGCAATCCTCAGGATAGCGGAAGATTACGAGGAAGATATCGTAACCTCCAACGGGAAGGTTGTTAGGGCATCTCGCTCTACAGAAAAGGTCATAACCTTCTACGCAGGCGACAAGAAGACAGTGCGAGCCACCAGAAGCCTCTGTATGTAACGACAGTCATCAATGGTGTGGAGTTCAAAAGAGCATTTGTCAACGGAGGAGCAGCGGTTAACGTTGTCTCGCTCAACACTCTGAAGCTAGCAGGAATCCCAGAGCAGAAGATTGTCAGGCGTCCATCCCCGCTGATGGGATTTGGAAGCGACTCCAGGATGACGATCGGATGGATCCGCCTGGGTCTCCAGATTGGTAAAATCAAATGTTCAGCCAAGTTCTATGTCATTGATGCGAACACTACGTATCACATGGTTATAGGTCGGGCCTGGATTCATCGCTTTGATGTTGTCCCTTCAACAGCTCACCAAGTGATGAAAGCTATCTGGAATGACAGATAGTTGAGATACCAGCTTCGATTAATCCTTTCAACATGGATGAAGCGCATCTCAGTGAGGCGGTATGGTTCACTGAGATGGCAGATGAGCAAACGCCGGGGCCGTTCAACCCCACTCCTTTGCCCCGATGGGAGGACATCAAAGATCAGTCACCCGCAGGAGTAATGGTGACAAGAGAGGAGGCCAAAGAAAAGTCGTCTACGCGAGAAAAGGCGCCGCGGATTGCCTACCAGCGAAAGAACGTGTATACTCTGAAAAGGATAGCAAAACATGATCTTGAAGGCAAGGAGATAGAGAGTTTCTACGCCAACGGGAAGAAATGTTACCGCATATGAAGGTGCGCGGGGGTGTCCTCGCGCGAGCACAGTTTTAAAAACCGGACCGGCCATCGAACCGGTGAGGCACCGGTTCATGGTCGGACCGGTGGTCGGACCGGTTCAATTGCATGTTTATTTAATAATATATATCTTTTTATTTTTTTACAAAAAATAGGAAACTTAATGTAAAATAGTAAAAAAAAAGTTATTTATATGTAATAAATACGACAAATCTTACTTTCAATTGACTAGCGTTGTTTTGAATTTTCTTGTTGCATACATTGAATGGAATTTACATATTTTTGAAATGAAACTTACATATTTGATACAATATATGTAATAAATATACATATTTGATTTGTCATATAGTGAATTGTAATATGGTGCATTGATAAATGTTTTCCATAAAATCAAACCCAATTTTAAGAGAAAATAAACATTCAAAATGGAAACAATAATTTGATTGCCTAAACGAATAAAAAAAAAAGTCAATTGATTTTTTCGTTTGGTAAGAAGTAAATAGATTTATCTCTCAAAATAAGTAATTAAATTGAACTGTAATATGGTGCATTGATAAATGTTTCCACAAAATATGACCCTATTTTAAGAGAAAATAAATATTCAAAATGGAAACAATAATTTGATTGCCTAAACGAATAAAAAAAAAGTCAATTGATTTTTTCGTTTGGTAAGAAGTAAATAGATTTATCTCTCAAAATAAGTAATTAAATTGAATTGTAATATGGTGCATTGATAAATGTTTCCACAAAATGTGACCCTATTTTAAGAGAAAATAAACATTCAAAATGGAAATCAATAATTTGATTGCCTAAACGAATAAAAAAAAAGTCAATTGATTTTTTTCGTTTGGTAAGACGTAAATAGATTTATCTCTCAAAATAAGTAACAAAAGCGAAGTTGGTCTAGTGGTTAAGATCTCTGGTGGAGATGATGTTGGTAAGGGGTTCGAACCTCACTAGCGGCGTTTCTAACATTTTAATTAATGAACCGGGTCGGTCATAAACCGGCCGGTTCGCCCGGTTTACCGGTTGAACCGCCGGTTCTGGTGACGTGGCCCGGTTTGCTTGCATGACCGATCCAATAGCCGAACCGGACCGGTCAGGCACCGGTTCGCCGGTCCGACCGGTCGAACCGGCCGGTCCGGTCCGGTTTTTAAAACTATGTGCGAGCATGGGGATATCCCTGAGCAAATCAATCAAATTGAGCAGGTTATGGAACCAGACAAACCTACGCCAAGTGTTTTAGAGGAAAAGCTAAAAGAAGCACCCAAATGCATGGAGTACAAGCCCAGGCCGCGAAAGCAAGAGCTGAAGGAGGTATTCTTAAGCCCCAGAGAAGAAAAGAAGAGGCCAGCCTTTCTGAGTGCGGACCTCACAGGCGAGGAGGAGGAAAGATTGCTACAACTCTTGACCGAGCACAAAGATGTGTTCGCATGGGAATACGATGAGATGCCCGGTCTGGACACGAGCATCACCATGCACCGGTTGGATGTAATTCCAGGATCCAAACCGGTAAAGCAGAGCACAAGAAGCTTTAGGCCGGAGCTCAACGTGAAGATTAAACAGGAAATTGTCAAACTCCTGGATGCCAAATTTATCGAGCCAAATCACCATCCTACATGGTTGGCCAACATTGTGCCGGTAGTAAAGAAGAACGGGCAACTTCGCCTTTGTGTGGACTTCCGAGACCTTAATCGTTTCTGTCCCAAAGATGATTTTCCACTTCCCAACATCGACTTACTTATCGATTCGACCGCGGGTCATCGCATGTTCAGCTTCATGGGCGGCTTCAGTGGGTACAATCAGATCAAGATGGACCCCGAAGATGCACGAAAAACCGCATTCATCACTCCGGTGGGAGTCTTCAATTACACGGTTATGCCTTTTGGCCTCAAGAACGCAGGCGCAACTTATCAGCGAGCCATGATGGCCCTGTTTCACGACATGATGCACAAGGAAGTAGAATTCTACGTGGATGACTTAGTTGTCAAATCCAAGGAAGAGGCAGACCACCTGGGGGATTTGCGGAAAGTGTTCAACAGATGCAGAAGCTTTCAATTAAAAATGAACCCCATGAAGTGCGCATTCGGAGTAACATCGGGGGAATTCTTGGGATGTGTGGTACATCGTCAAGGAATAGAGCCTGATCCTGCGAAAGTATCGGCCATCACTAGCATGACGGCGCCGCACAACCAAAGTGCCTTGAAGACCTTCTTGGGAAAGCTATCCTACCTGCGAAGGTTCATCCCAGCGATCGCCGAAATCACCTTATGTTTCAGCGATCTTCTCAAGAAGGACGCTCTATATAACTGGACTACGGAGCACAAAGCTGCGTTTGGAAGGCTAAAGGACCTGTTGACATCGTCAAATGTAATGATCGCACCTCAGCTCAGATCACCACTCTTGTTGTATCTGACGTCGACGAAGAGGTCTATAGGGCACTCCTGGCTCAGGAGTATGAAGGGCAAGAAAGACAGATCTACTACATTTCTCGCATAGTGCAGCCGGCAGAATCAAGGTACACGGACATCGAATGTCATTGCCTTGCCCTATTCTTTATAATAGAAAAGTTAAAGCACTATTTTGCTTCGCACAAAGTGGTAGTGGTCACAAAGAGTGATCCTATACGGTATCTTCTGACTCACACTACTCCGGGGGGAAGATTGGCAAAATGGTATATGACCATTTCTCAATATGACATCACGTGTGTTCGACCCTGGGCAATCAAGTCGCAAGCGGTGGCGGATTTGCTAGCACAGTTCCCTGATAACAGTCATGAGCCTGTGATTGAGGAAGAATTGGAGGGGCCTGAAATCTACGCAGTAGAGTTGCCTTACTGGACGCTCCATTTCGACGGGTCGTCAACAAGGAAAGGTTGAGGCATTGGGATAGTCTTGACCAAACCCGATGGAGAGGTCATATAGATGTCCACAAAGCTTGATTTCGCAGTCACCAACAACGAAGCAGAGTATGAAGCTCTCATCGCAGGTCTTCGCGCAGCAAGGGCACTAGAAGTAAGCAATTTGAAGGTTATGGGAGACTCCAAGCTAATCGTCAAACAAGCCTCGGGCGAGTATGGTTTGAAGGAGATAAACTTATTGCCCTACCGGACCTTGCTACAGAAACTGGTGCAGCAGTTCTGCGATGTCAGGTACGAGCACAAACCAAGAGCGGACAATAGGCATGCTGATGCTTTAGCCACCTTGGGATCCAAGGTTAGTGCGGATAAATGTCCCGCGAGAATCTCGATTGAAGTGCGAACATCCTCGGCATTGACAGAGGACGCGTGCGACGATGAATGCATGGAAGATGTGGACTGGAGAAAGTCAATATTGCGTGCCATCGCAGAGGGAACGAGCAACGAGAACTGGGCATCCACAAAGGGGTATTGCGTACATGACAACACCCTCTACTACAAAGGCCCTGGCGGAATACTTATGCGATGCGTCTCACAGCAGGAGGGACAAGCGCTGTTAGAAAATATTCACCATCATGCTTGTGGGGAAAGTGAGGTGTCAATCTATCGGAAAGCCCAGAGGTATGGGATTCACTGGCCGGACATGTCAACGGTCGCAGCATTGATCCAAGGAAATTGCGAGAGTTGCGCACTGATCAAGGACTCTTTATCAATTGCTCTGACCGATGATGATGTGGATTGGAGAAAGCCACTCTTTGACTTTCTCACGCAAGGTATTGTGCCTGAGTCGAGAAAAGAGGCCGAGAAACTAAAGAGAAAAGCAGCACGGTATGTGGTGCAAGAAAATATGCTTTGGCGAAGGGGCCATGAGGGTAACCTGCTGCGATGTATAGACAGCAAGGAAGCACAAGAGGTGATGGACCTCTCTCATCAAGTGGAACATCAGGGAGGTGCGAAGTTATGCAGACAGCTCCTTTCAGTGGGTTAATTCTGGCCCACCATGGAAGCAGATTGTCGCGCTAAAGTAAGATGGTGTCAGGAGTGCCAATTCAAAGGCAACCTAGTGCATGCTCCTGCTGTAGATATACATGCGTTGGGAACACCATGGCCGTTTCATACTTGGGCTTTGGATTTTGTTGGCCCCATCCGACCAACCTCGCACGGGAATCAGTTCATTCTCACCGCGACCGAGTTGTTCACCAAGTGGGTAGAAGCAATACCACTAAAGACAGCCAATGCGCTAGCCGTGGTCCATTTCATCCAAGAGAACATCATATACAGGTTCGGAATTCCAAACACCATTCTCTCGGATAATGGCACCCCCTTTGTCAATCGCCAGGTAGCTGCGAAACTAGCAGAGTACAACATAAGGCAGATATGTTCTACTCCCTACTATCCGAAAGGGAATGGTCAAGCGGAAGTAACCAACAAGACGCTATTGAGAATCTTGAGTAAGATGGTTGCAGACGACCACAAGAAATGGGCTGATTCCTTGAACATAGCCTTGTGGGCGTATCTAACTTCTCCAAGGACGCCCACAGGAGTCTCGCCATTTCTTTTATGCTATGGAGCTGAAGTTGTGGTACCTGCGGAGGTGAAGATCAACTCTGCAAGGTTGGATTTCCATGCATTATACGACAATCAACGCGATCATGACTTAGTCCTGTTAGAAGAGAAGCGGGAGCAAGCTAAAAGGACTAACAAACGATACCAAGAAAGGATCGCTCGCGCGTACAAAAAAACAGTCCAACATCGAGATTTCGCAGTTGGAGATTTGGTCATGCGCGCATCGGACCACTGCATGCGAGAAGCGGCTCATCCAAAACTCGCAGCCAACTGGGAAGGACCCTTCGAAGTCACAGAAGTCTTTGATAGTGGCTAATGCAACATACAAAGGCTACATGGGACGACCTCAACCCCAAGCTCAGTCAACATGCGCTGGATTAAGAAGTATTATCCTTAACTTCTCTCATTATATGCGTTAGATTACAACTTTATGCTTTGTCTTACTAAAATTCATGCATCTTCTCTCCCATACGAGGGAATTGTAATCTCACCTCTCCCATATGAGAGTATTCTATAATAAAAAGACTTCTCCCAAATGGGAATAACTTTATGATTTCAGCTGTCTTTATCGCTTTATTTATTTCTTCATTTCTCAATAGCAAAAGCCCATCCGCCGCGATGGCAGCATTATGAAAATATGATCTTAAGTGATCTCTAAGCCTATCTGCCATGATAGCAGCACTATGATCTTAAGTGATCTTTAAGCCTATCTGCCATGATAGCAGCATTATGATCTTAAGTGATCTCGAAGCCTATCTGCCATGATAGCAGCATTACGATCTTAAGTGATCTCGAAGCCTATCTGCCATGATAGCAGCACTATGATCTTAAGTGATCTCCAAAGCCTATCTGCCAAGATAGCAGCCGTACTAGAGTCCTATCTTAAGCGATTCTCAAGCCTATCTGCCAAGATAGCAAAGCTATGCAAATGCGATCTCAAACGATCTAAAAACTCATCTGCTAAGGCAGCAGTTCTCATAAATGATTCTCAACCTGCGAATCTATCTGGTGGATAGTAAATCGTAGCGATAACACAGTGCGAATATGACACTACAAAAAAAGTGAAGCTTGCCAATATGCATGCGAAAATTGCAATTTGTTGTAACAAGAACAGCAAATCAAACAAAGCGATTTATTATTATGAGTCAAAATGACTTACAAATTATCTGTCTAGATAGCAGCTTACAAGCGGGAAAGCTCCGACTGAGCTAATTATACAGCCAACATGGCTTACAATTCATCTAGATACCAGCTTACACGCAAAAGTTACAAAGAAGGAAAATCCTTACTGTAAAAGGATCGGCCTATCGCTCCTACACGCGACCAAAGATCTGTAGCAAGTAGGGTGTTCCTATAAAACGAACGACCTACCATGTCTACAAGACCTATGCGACGCTACGTTCAAGATCCCAGGATCTGACAAGGCCTCTGTCTGATCAACACCCCAAGACATGTGCCTGAGGAACCACCTGTTCCGGCGTATGCGGCGGGGAAGAACATGCAAGCAGCAACTCCTAGGGCAAGAGGCTCCTTGTCCACGGAGACGAGCACAATGGCTCGCCACCCCGAGTTCAAGAACATGGTGGCGAATGATCCTCCTCCGGGAAAGCTAGAGGAGAAATCCGCCGTTCATCACGAATCGGTAGCAAGGTCAGTACGGCGCTGCACCTCGCCGGGAGGCGGCCGGAAACATGACCTGCAAGCATAATAGACGAAGAAAATTCTTCGAGCAAGCATGACACATTATGTGCACCTTCTTTATGATGGTTATGAAGATCAATAAGACTCGTAAAGAAGATCTTGGAAGCCATTTCTATGGCACAAAGCGCAAACTCAGGTTTCACAACTTGAAGTTGCCATGAATCAAAGAAAGACAAGCATTGAAGCCAGCAGTCGTAGGGACTCATGATAAGCCACATTTTGGGATGGAAGACCCAAGCAGTGGAAGGCAGGGTTTATATAGACCCGACGGAGACCCTTCAAATCTCCAGCTGAGTCAGCAAAGCTTGGAAAAGGGGTAAGCATCAATCACTTACGCCTTGAAAAGAGGTAACATTCAATTACCCTACTAAAGGCTACGACGATTCAGTTGCGTATCCTAATTAATGACGGAAGGTCATGATACGGATGGACTTCCAAAGGAAAGTGTGCTTATCTAATAAGTAATTAGTGCGAAAATCAAGGCAGAGTATCAATAGCTGACGTCATAATCGATATGCACAGAGATATTCGAGCAAATCCCGGGAAGGGCAAAACAGGCATTCAATTTTTTTTTTTGAAAAAAAGGGGGGAGAAACCCTAGCAACATTACAGTAATGTTTTAACATTTTGTTCAAAACAAATTTGTTACTGTTCAAAATAAGCCTTTGACCAGGGAGTCATCCGGAGTAAACTGACGTGACAAATTTTCCACTTGCTCCACTTCTTGCTTCAATCGCTCGTAGTTGGCGCTCATTTTATGGAAGAGCTTCACAGCCTCTTCAGTTTTCTGCTTTTGCTGCTCTACCTTCTGCTCCTCAGCTGCGAGGTTATGAAAGCCGCGCTTCAAATTCACGGCCGCGCGAATCTGGGTGACTTTGTTGACAAGATACCCAAAACCCAGCTTGCCTTGAACTTTGGCGTGAAGGTTTTGACACATGCCGAAAAGCAACTCCACGCTCTGAGGAGAGATGGTCGCAGGAGTGGCTGCAGATAGCTGCTCCAAAATCCAGATGGCTTCGATCAAAAACAGTCTTCTGTCGAAAGGACCTATCTCCAGAGACCTCACAAATGATCGAGGATAGGAGAGACGCATCCGAACCAGCCAGTCCACGTCAGCTTGCTTCAACCCTAAGCAATGTTAAACCAAGTTAGAATATCGAACTTGTAAATGAAGAATGCGAGATGCGAACAACAATCACAACATACCAGTTCCTTCAAGGATCTCGCGCAAAGAAGGAATGCGCATTGCCGGGGCAGCTGAGGACTGTCCTCGCTCCATTGCCCTCCTGTCAGCTGCGATCTCTAACTCCTCATAGTTGGCAGGAAGGGTATAAGCCGCACCAGGTGCGATTGCAGCTCCGACCTGCGAACTCCAAAAGTTCCACGCAGGAAGAATCACTGCAGGCTCAGTCCTCGCCGGAGGCATGGCAGCGGTAGAAGTTGCAGCTCAATTAGGGATGCCTTCAGATGCGAGAGCATCAGCAGCATCTGCTTCTGTTTCCTCAGCAGCAGCATTGGCATCTTCCTCCATCAACACGGTGTCAGCTTCGGCAAACTTCAATGATGTCCTCGAAGGGCTCTCCCGCATACTCAGCAGCTGCGACGGGCTTCTCAGTGTGAGAACTTGGCACAGGGATATAAGATGCAGAAGGATGATTCCTCTGTCCCTGCATGGCTTCATCAGCATTACCTGCGACACAAGACAAGATGATGTGAGGTAACTTGTGTTAAATAATATTTTATTATTATTTTGATAAGCCAAGAGTTAGCACCTCCACGCGAGGGTGGGATTGCAGCATCTGCGTCGTAGGCTAAGGACGCGGAACCATGTCCTATTAATGTATCTTCATTAAGTATATCTTTAAGCTGAGCGTGACTGGGGCGCGAAGGAACCAGTCATGGTAATGTTTGGGTTATTAAGCCTAGTTCACAAATGTTGTTCAAATGATTACCTGAAGGTTCACCGCACTTGCTTACTAGCCAGCGGCGAATGTCAGCTTTTGATAAGCCATGCTTTAATTCACCAACAATCACATCTCGGTAAGTTACTGCAAGATTAAAAATCTCACCTTCGTTACCGTCTGCGATCTCTTCGAAGTCCGCTTGGATTTGCTCTAGAGCAGCCGCATCTTCTACTGGAGTCGCATCCTCCTCGTCAACTTGAGGAGCCACCTCTTCTGGAACCGCATTTCCCTCATCGGTTGGACGCACTAAGTCGTCGACGTGTTGCTCTTACAAGCTCCTTTGCTTTACGCGTTCAAGCTTCTCTTCTTCTCGTTTCCTTCTTCTTTCAGCAGCCTCCGCAGCTGTTCTCCTGGACTCGGCAAGGATGTCCTCGTCTATGGTTTTACTGGGAACACTAGAGTGAGAACCCCTCTTCTGCCTCTTGGCCAAAAGGTCGCCGATGGTCTCATCATCATCATCTGCAAAGGAACGAATTGGTCAATCAAGACTGGGAAAGTTAAGATAATGAGAAGAAAAGTACGATGGGATACCTCCCGATTCTTCATCTTGTATCTCGTCTCTCTCTCCTTCTCTGACATCTTCGATTCTTTCTTCTTCTTCATCATCATCCTGTTCTCTCGCATCCCTTCTCTCCTCCTCCTCTTCTTCCTGATCAAACGGAACAAAGGTCTCCACTGCGAGCTCTTTCCGTGCCTTGCTTGGCATGCGACCTTTACCTTTGTCCCTAGCAGTATGGGACCTTGCAGGAGGAGAAGTTGGAGCGCTCCTAGGGGAAGAGATGGTGATTCCCCTCTGCCTTGGTCTCTTTGCCCGTGGTGCAACAGTTGCTGGGGGAGACGGATCATCCCAGGGTGGAGGCAAAGCTGGAGCATTGTCTATCAGCGAATCCGCAAAAACATCCATGACTTGGCGAATTCGGGTTTCAACGGCGGGAGCCATTTTCATTGCTAGCCGAACTGGTTCACCTTGTCTTCTCGCAGTAACAATGGTGGTGATCAGCGATTTGGAACGCTCACTAGATGCGAATCTCCTCACATAACACTGCGACGGAAAACGGAGCATAAGTTTCAACATATCGGAATAAGGAAACTTAACACGTGCAAGAGAGATTGTTTACCTTGGCGAAAGTTTCGCTGTATCTGATGACATGCGAATCACCTTTCTTAAATGCGGCCATCTTCTCGTCAAGGATGGTGGAGGGACACAAGTGATTCTCATGATCCAGCAACGAATAGCAGCCATATTCGGAGTCGTCCAGGCTACAGTTGGGACGTAAAGGGAAAGAATTTCTTTTGATCATAGGAGCTTTGCTTGGCCGAGGGGTTGACTGCGTCTCAAACCTTGTCTGCTGGGTATTCCAATAAGCGACCCAGTTCCTGGAGTAGCCACCTTCGCGGTTACCTGAGGGTTGATCGAAGGGGAAGTTGCCCCTTAAGATTGTTTTACACTCCCCAGACAGTAATCGCTTGTAGCAGCCTCTTATGATAGACTGCGGCCAGATTGATGGGGCCACCGCATCAAAGCCAAACTGGGGAGAAACGCGAGTAGGATCAACATCCACGGTAATTCTCTCGTACCTAGGGGTGAGTTCGCGAACATGCTCTGCAAGAGCAGGAAGAGAACCTCTCAGACACCAGCAGAAGAATTCGCGATAGCGCTCGTGGAAATGCTCCCCGCCCTCGAAAAGAAGCTCTTCCGAGAAAGCAACAGCCTTGGAAGGATACATTTTTGGGAACCATTGCACATTCTCAATGCGCGTGGCGTAAGGCCTGGCTATAAATTCTTCCTGATTGTCGCATATCAGGCTCCAAATGCACTTAGGAAAGTTAGTTCCAAACCATCTCGCAGCCCTGCCGCTATTACGCTCTTCCTCCGCACCCGGGACACACCATTTACTGGGCGTAGAGGGAATAGGAGCATAAGAGGGCCATCACTCGAAGACCCACATAGTCAAGAAGGAAATGTTGACATAGTTCAGCACATCGAGGCGACCGCGCGAGTCCTTGATTGCTACGACCAGTTGATCTAATCTGTGGTACAGGGTGCCCAAGACTAAAGGCCCAAGTGCGACCTTCTGGCCAAGGGTCAGTTTCACAGCAAGAGGAAGGACATGATAGAAGACCCCATCATGCGGATGGCCATCGATCAAATACCTCGACAACCAGGCGCAGAGAAAAGCGCATAGGGTCAAGTGATAACCCTTGCCATTCACATAGTTCTTAGCTTTCGGGTTCCGGCTCAGAAGCTTCTTGGTGATACTACTGTTCTTATAATCGCGAAAGAAGTATTGCACCCACTTGTTCCAAGTGTTCTTCGCAGAAATGTCAACCAACTTCCAATCGGGAAGAAGTTCTGTAGGTGTCCAGCGGGTGGAAATTTTCTTCATCTCTGACAAGCACTCCTCCGTCTGCTTGTACAAAGCAACCTCTGCATCAGTCCTCAGGGGACTCAAAGGATCCACCTCACCCACAGGATACATATCATACAACATGTGTACATCTTCAAGAGTGGGGGCAGCCTCGAACTCAGCAAAGTGGAATGTGTGAGTCGCAGGCGAGTAACGCGAGAGAAGGTTTAGAAGCATGGACTGTTCCAGCTTCACGGCAGCACCCTTCATAGCACAGACTGCGAAATATATGCCATCATCGTTTAAAACAATGGCATGATAGGTCAGTACATGGTCAATCCACTCATCCATAAAGTCCAATTTCTGAACAAACGCTTGATTGGAAATCGCAGTATACGGGAAAAACCCATTTTCGACCCCCAATCGAACTACGTCCTTGGAATCGATCAATTCGAGCATGGCCGCGTTAACTGGAGGGGTCAACGTTTGCAATTCTTCAGCAGGGACAGGGATTGGCAGGTTCTTTACCTTAACCCTAGCATGGTAAAAGTCTTTGCCACCCAGATAGGGGGCTTTCCGCCATAAGGTTTGTGGGAGATCAGGTATTTCTTCGACCTCCTTAACGGGTTTGGTTCCTTTTGTCTTTGCCATTCCTGCGGAAAAGCAAGAAAAAAGGGGGAGAAATACACACTCTTTAGTTTGAATTTCAAGATTCAGTTCAAAGCATACGGGGATTTATCGGAAGAAATATGAACAGTCCAGTGTCAATTTTGGGGTTTGAAGTTCAAAATCGTTTGCATTATTGGGGATTTCAGAAACCCTACATTCAAAACCCTTACAATCTGGGGATTAAATCAAGGTTGGATTCAAAGAGCAAGGCCTCCTTTATAGTTTTCAGTGGATAATATGTTTCAGAGGGTCATGGGTTTGCAGATCCAACACAGTTCAAAGCATATATCGGTACATTAAACAAAATTGAACAAGGCCAACCTTGTTTTGGTAAAGCTTGCTTGGATGCGCACAGTTGAAGAAGACGATTGACAAGAGAGAATTGATGATTGATTATCTGAATCTGCTCTTGAAGGCTTCCGGGTATCATTCACTTTGAGAGAAAGAAGTGATACTTTGCAACAATGGAGAACACAGAGTATTTATCCAAAAACAATGAAGGGTTGCGTCCTTTCAGTAGTCGAATCGCAACCGTCACCGTCGAATCGCGCAATCACAGGACAAGCTGACGTCACGCCTAAAACCCTAAAAGACCAGACGGCACGACTCTAGGGGTTTAGGTCATAATGGCACGCACGGGGGCTGAATTTGCGTGTATTTGAATTGGTGCGTGGCGGCGACGCGTACGTTGGTTCCTGCGTATGGAAGCCTATCCGGTTGTGACCCTTCACGCGCAGAAAGGGGGCTAATGTAGATGGTGCTTTCTGGACAGGCAAATCTTAGCCACGTGGCGATCATCTAGTACACCTAGCTGTGCTCCACACACACTGGATCACCAGCCGCGCTGATCCACGTGGGGGCTGCGAGACAGGGCCCTCGCATACCACCGCACGGGACTTGTAGGGACTTAGTGGTTTGGAGGCTAGAGTATATCCTGTCGCGTGCGAGCGACAACCAAGCCCGCACGCGACCCCTAATAACTGCTTTTGAGAGATTTATGGCATGAGCTTCATAGACCCGGTCAAACCGGTCAAACCCGGTCAAACCGGTCAAACCCGGTCAACCCCATAACGGTTCCGGTATACGCGGATAACGTGCTGTAACGGTCCCTATATACGCGGACGAACGTGCCGTTGTAGTTAAGCTAATTAAGCCGCCATTGATGGGCGCATTAACCACACTACAACGGTCACATTCTCCGTTATATATATAGGACGTTAACCCTTCCATACAAGAGAGAACGACCCCAGATACGCGAAAGCTCTGCCAAAATCCTGTCTCTCTCTCACACAGTACTATTGCCTTACTCTCTCCCTACACACAACCCAACACTTCCTGTGCCATTTCTATTCTCTGTCCTTGGTGTACATAGAGTTCTCTCTGCAGGATTTTCTTGTACACAACTGTTAAATTCTGCCAGTCTTTGATTCTGCTTATTTTCAGAAACTGCATTATTTTATGTTACTGTTTTAAATAGAAGTGTATTCTTTACTGAATTTTTGCGGTTGCAACATCTTTTCATCAATGGCAGAAGGAACGAGTTATGGAAGTACCACCAGACCCGCGACAGTGATGGTTATCGACAGACATGGGGAACGTCCAGAAAAGTTCACCGGGAAGGATTTCAAGAGATGGCAACAAAAATGCTATTCTACTTGACAACCCTCAATTTAGCCGGCGTTCTGAATGAAGACGCACCAACGTTGACCGAAAACTCGGAGAAAGAAGTCGTGGCAGCGGTGGACGCGTGGAAGCAGTTGGACTTTTTGGCTAAAAACTATATTCTTAACAGTTTGGAAAATTCATTGTATAGTGTGGATTGTGGTGCCAAAACCGCTAGGGAGTTGTGGGATTCTTTAGATAAAAAGTACAAAACAGAATATGTCGGGGCCAAAAAGTTTGTAGTGGCTAGATTCCTGAAATACGGTATGGTAGACTCAAAAACTGTAGTAAGTCAGGTTCAGGAATTGCAGGTTATTCTCCATGAGATCCACGTCGAGGGGATGGTTCTAAGTGAATCATTCCAAGTCGCTTGTATAATTGAGAAGTTGCCTCCATCATGGAAGGACTTCAAAAAATATCTCAAGCACAAACGCAAGGACATCAAGCTCGAGGAACTCATCGTGCGTTTGTGGATTCAAGAGGAAAACAGCAACTCCGACCCCAAAACAGGAATTGTGCAAGCCAAATCAAACGCGTGGAACAAGAGCCGAAAAAGAAACAAAAGGCTAAAGACATAGAATCCGCCGACGCGGGTGAAAAATCGTTAAAGGTGAAGTGCTTCAATTGCGGAAAAGCTGGACATCGTCGAAGCGAGTACGAAAAGAAGCGCAAACCTCAAAAGAGCAAGGACAAGACGTCCGAGGCCAACGTTGCAGAAGCAAAGGAGGATGATGGGATTCGCTTGTCAGCTGTCGTCTCGGAGGTGAACATGATTGGGAGAAACCCAAGGGAATTGGTCGATGCCGGCGCGACACGTCACATTTGCTCGGACAAATCAATTGTTAACAAATACGAGGAGGTGAAAAATAGAGAACCGGTCTTCATGGGAAACTTCGCCTCGTCTACCGTTGAGGTACAAGGCACTGTCACTCTCAAAATGACCAGGGGATAGATGCTCGTGCTCAACGATGTGCTCCACGTGCCGGAGATTCGCAAGAATTTGGTTTTGTGATCTGTTTTAGTTAAGAAAGGATTCAACCTTATCTTAGAGTCCGATAAAATTGTACTAGTGAAAAATGAGTCGTATGTAGGCAGGGGATATCTTAGCGATGGTATGTTCAAGCTAAATGTAATGACTGTGACGTCAACTAAGGCTATGAATAAGAACGCCGATTCTATTTACTTGTTGGAGTCTTCTAATCTATGACATAGTAGATTAGGACATGCAAATCTTGAATCCATTTGCAAATTAATGTCTATGGAACATCCTCCTAGTACAGAAATAGATAGATCCCACAAATGCGAAACATGAATTGAAGCAAAACAAACAAAGAAATATTTCCAACCAATTGATGGGAAAGTGACATCCCCTCTTGAGTTAATCCATACGTATATATGCGATCTAAAATATACGCAAACAAGATGAGGAAAGAAATACTTCATTACCTTTGTAGATGAAAATACTATTACGTCTATCTTCTTAGAAGCATAGACGAAGCGGTAGATATGTTCAAGCACTACAAAAATGAAGTTGAAAGAAGATTAAAATTGTGCGTAGTGATCGAGGATGTGAATATGAATCGCCACTTAAGGACATTTGTCTTGAAAGTGGGATTATTCATCAAACTACGACACCGTATTAGCGACAACAAAATGGCATTGCCAAGAGGAAAAATAAAACTTTAAAAGAAATGACGAATGCATTACTTATAAGTTCGGGTTTACCTCAGAACTTGTGGGGGGAATCCCCGCTAACCGCTAACCTTATCCTTATATAGGATTCCTCGGAAAAGGCTTAGCAAAACTCCATATGAATTATGGAAAGGAAGAGCACCATCCTACAAATACCTCAAAGTGTGGGGGTGTCTCGCAAATGTAGCGATATCGCAACCTAAAAAGGTTAAGTTGGGACCGAAACGGTGGACTCGTTTTCATCGGTTATGCTCATAATAGTAGTGCATATAGATTTCTGGTTGTAAAATCAGAAATTTAAGATATACAAGAAAATACTATTTTGAGTCTTGTTCGGCTACATTTTTCGAAGATGTATTTCCTTACAAAACCCGAAAGGTGGAAAGTTCTAAACGAACTCGTGACTCCATGTCTGAACTGTCGGAAGAAGAGGTAGAACCTAGACGTAGCAAGCGGGCCAAAGCAATAAAGACATTTGGACCGGATTTTCTTACTTATATGGTAGAAAATGAGCATCAATCCTACAAGGAGGCTATGTCTAGCAGTGAGGCGGCATATTGGAAGGAAGTAGTAAATAGTGAAATAGAATCTCACACATGGGAATTGGTGAGTCTTCCAACGGGTTGCAAACCATTGGGTTGCAAATGGTTTTTTAAGCGAAAGCTTAAAACCGATGGAACTGTCGAAAAATAAAAGGCACGCCTTGTAGCAAAGGGATACAAACAAACGGAAGGTATTGATTATTTCGATACCTACTCACTAGTCACACGGATTACATCCATTCGCATGCTTATAGCGCTTGCCGCTATAAATAATCTCAAAAATTCACCAAATGGATGTAAAGGCTGCTTTCTTGAATGGTGAATTGGATGAAGAGATATACATGGAACAACCTGAAGGTTTTCACGTTCCCCGACAAGAAAACAAGGTTTGTCGGTTAGTTAAATGTAATGGCATGTCAAATTTAATAACGAAATGTAATCAAATGGCTTTCATATTAATGAATGTGACAAGTGTGTTTATTACAAAACCACTCATGATGGTAATGTCATTGTTTGCTTAAACGTCAATGATATGCTAATTATGGGAAGTAATAAGAATATCATCAATTTAACAAAGAAATTGTTGACAACAAAGTTGACATGAAATATATGGGTATCGCTGATGTGATACTAGGGATGAAAATCACTAGAACATCAATTGGATACACATTATCCCAGTCACACTATGTTGGAAAGATACTTGAGAAATTGGACAAGAACGACGGCAAGAAAGTCAAGACTCCGGTTGATCTTAATCTACACCTCGCCAAAAATCATGGGGCCAGTGTAAGGCAAATCGAATATGCTCAATTTATCGAAAGTCTAATATATCTCATGAACTGCACCAGACCCGATATTGCTCAAGCAGTTTGCAAACTCAGACGATTCACGAGCAATCCTAGTGCAAACCACTGGAAATGATTGACTCGGGTGCTAAAGTATATAAAATATACTTTTAACATACGGACTGCACTATACTAGGTACCCAGTCGTACTTGAAGGGTATATTGATGCCAATTGGATATCGGATACGAGAGATTCTAAATCCACAAGTGGGTATGTCTTACCCTATTAGGTGCAGCCGTGTCATGAAAGTCTTCTAAACAAACCTGCATTGCGAGATCCACAATGGAATCAGAATTCATTGCCTTGGATAAATCAAGGGAAGAAGCGTAATAACTTCGACAGTTTCTAGAAGAACTTCCAATGTGGTCAAAACCAATGGCACCTATCTGCATCCATTGTGATAGATTCAAGAGCTTGCCACTCTCGAAACATCAAAGTTCTAAATCTATAAAACTATTCTCCTTCGAGGCCACCAAGCTATCCATCCGTAGTTTTATAGTGTAGTTGCAGTTATGCTTGTGGTCTCACTGATTAGTCGATGTACGTGTTAGACGACCAGACAACCGAATGAGGAAGACTGGATGAAACTCCCGAGTAACCGCGTCAATGAGTAAGTTTTCTGAAGTTCGACACACCAAAAGGGTGAAAGAGTTATTTTCCATAGAGCAAGGGGTGAAAGTGTCCTTCTATCAAGCTAGAGATGGTAAAAGTCTCTTTTACCCGATTTATATTTACTAGGGATTGCCCGTGCCCGAGGGCACTACCCAAAAAACACGTTTCACGGCCTGTTGTAATGTCATTAATAAAATGAGTATTTTCATCTACAAACATGAGCAGAAAACGAAGACAACATAAATAATTGTATTAAATACTCAGGAACGAAGGAAGCCCTTTTTATAATTATGATAAAATGAGCGAGTAGTTGAGTAGGTAGTTAAGTAGTGGGTAGTTAAGTGGATGGTAGGTGAGATCTAAGGATGGGGTTTATTCAATCTAACGGTCTAAAAGACATTTTAAAGACAACCATGCTAATTTATAATATAGATATTGAAGGACAGAAATGCAACTATGTACAAATGGCAAGGGCTCAAACATCATTTAAGATGGATACCATTTGAAGACAGATAGATAGATACACTGATTACGCTTTAATTTTGGAATTCTTATGCAGGCGCGTACAGGTTATGAAAAATACGCTCTCAACAAATCCAGAGAGAGAGAGAGACTCAGCGAGAGAGAGAGAGAGACTCAGCGAGAGAGAGAGAGAGATGCATTCCATGTTTCTCCATTGATGAATCCACAATCCGGGTTCTTCTTCATCCATCCCCTTCAGATCTAATCGCAGTTCCGTTTCAAAGACACTTCGATTCAAGTTCCCAACAGATCGCGGTTCAAAAGCAACTGTCAATCTTCCGCTGAATCTGGTACTCTTTGTTCATCCACATCTCTCTTATTCGATGCATGTAAGACCATATTCGTCCTTAATTGCATTTCTCAACCGTTTATATTTTAGGGTTCGGATTCAATTGAATTTAATTACCCGCATTGGACGGTTGATGTGGATGTGAAGCAAGCAAAGTCATTGACGGATTTGATTTGAATTCCGACTCTCCGGTTCTCGGTGAGTATAAATTGTAGTTGGATCTTGAGATTTGTGGGGTTTGTGTTTCTGGGTCGTGTTTGAATCAGTGGAATTGTGCATGTGTTTTGTGGGTTTTTGTAGGGCTTGTTTAGTAGAGAAACAGAAAGCAAAGTTGGCTCCTCAACGCCGATCACAGCGCCACATGGGTGGTCAGACTCAGCAGAGCAATGCTGCGGCGACTGCTCTGTATGATCACCCTGGCGCTGGACCTGGAAACGACGCGGGCGATGCGGTCATGGCAAGGTGGCTCCAGTCTGCTGGGTTGCAGCATCTGGCCTCACCATTGGCTTCGACTGGAATCGATCACCGCCACCTCCCCAACCTTCTCATGCAGGTACTTGGAACTCGATCTATTATGTCGATTTAATTCGGTGCCGGTGCGGTTTATTATGAAATGCAATATTTATAGACACCTGTTGGAGACTAATGTTTATATGTTTTGTGGTTTCTGGTTGAATGGAATTTTGTGTTCTATCATGATTTTCTTAGTTTATGACTTGAAAGGCAATGTGATGAACTCACATGTCTGCTTGTTCATCCCTTTTGCTCTTTGTTATGCAGTTTGGAATTTCATGCCGAGTGTCTGAATTTGCTTGCAGGGTTACGGAGCGCAATCTGCTGAAGAAAAGCAAAGGCTCTTCAAGTTAATGAGAAACCTCAATTTAAATGGAGAATCTGGTTCTGAGCCATACACCCCAACTGCCCAAAGCTCGGGAGGGATGGGTGCGTCCGAAGGTTTCTACTCGCCTGAGTTCAGAGGAGATTTTGGAGCGGGATTGCTGGATCTTCATGCTATGGATGACACAGAGCTTTTGTCTGAGGTATGACCTAAAATCTGGAAGATATTTATGCTGCCACTGTGTAGTAGTTCTATGCCTCAGTCATCTACTCTAGGACTGAAGCATTTACTGCTTAAGGGCCTTTAGTTTGGTGTAGGAGTAATAGAATGAGTTTGCCAAATATTTTTCTTTTTAACTTGTTACCAGTTGACAGAACCCTTTTGCTCAGTCAGAAACTCAATGGATTGGTTGTTTGAGGCGTGTTTTCCAATTTCTTTCGTGGATGATGGACACGGAGAAAAATGCTATCGGACCATTATGGATTACTGATACGAGTTGTGGAGAATCGTGCTGGTTTGTTTTGTTAGTTGGATTGAGGGTTGTGGAAGGATAATTTCTTGTACGCTTCTACTGTTGGGTAAACCTTAAAAGCTACAAGCTTTAGTGAGAAAAATTGCCCGGTAAAAAGCTAATAATGCTATGTCATATCTCATGGGATTTTCATCTCCAATGTATCCCGAGGGACCTATAGGTCACATTTTCGACTTGCTGTTGTAACAGTAGCACTGCAGGCCATCCACACTTGATCATAATTCTAGTTCGTTACAAATTATCGTCTTCATGGAGTTGGGAAATATTTAAGCAAATTGGTTTGGTGATTGTTGGGTAATATACCTAAATGAGGTTTGAGTTTTTTTTGGCTTCTTGCATAGTATTGATTACCATTGTTTCACCCTGCTTTTGTTGTTCTTCTACGAGAATTTTTGAAGGTACATGTTAGCTGATCATAGACTTTATTCTTTATCTCTAGTATTACAAATACAGACACCCATGAGGTTGGGTAACTTGTTCCCCTTTCAACTCTTAACTGTATATCTCTTGAGTACTAGGAAGATCAATGCACATGGTTGTTTCCTTACGTGTTGCTAGAGGCCAGCCACAGAATCTGCTAGTAGCCTTGGTACTCAAAAACCATGTTGCCAGGGCTCTTCATTTTGGGTGAAACTTGTATGTGGAACTTGATATGACACCGTGCAGTTTGACAAAAAAAATCTTAACTTAGAGCGAACCATTTAGGAAACCAAACTGAATGAAACCAAACTGTGGTTTGAACCTGCTGATTGAAGGTTAAAAAGAAACAGTTAAAAGTGTAATCAGAAACTAAATTTCATATATAGATCACAAAATTACAGACAAGATTTGAATTAGGGAAATAAAAGTCCATAATAGCAGATTTTATTGACAACATAAAATAATAGAACATCAACTAATTGCAGATAATGTGACAACAGGAGAAATAAAAATTCACAGAAGGCACATTTAGAAGTAATCTATCTTGAATTATCAACTATTGAACCTACAGTCCCCAATTTTGGTGTACGTCTGCGTCAGGCTTAGCCAACAGCAGATCTGGTGGTGGGGGACCAGTGGAAGTCGTCAGCTGACTCATCTCTCCACAAAACAGAATGATTCAACAGCAGATCTAGTGGTGGGGGACCAGTGGAGGTGGTCGGCTGACTAAGTCTCTCCGGGAAACCGAATGATTCAAGCTGAGAAAGAGACTAATATGTTACAGCAACGTGAGATGTTGAGGGGGCTTCACGAGGAAGGCACTGCCTGGTTTGGTCACTGTCTCCTCTTCCAGTGGTCAAGTGGGAACGAGAGGGAGTAAGGGAGGGGTGAGCGGGAGAAGGATAACAGACATGATTCTGAAACCTTAGTGAAGAGAGTTGTTGTATGAAGGGGTAGTTATATTGTGTTTGGGTACACTGTCGTATAACTAAACAGTTCGGTTGACATGGTTTGGTTGTATAAACTCACGTCAAATTGAATGTGATTGTTTGGAAAATTTTGTAACCCTAACTGAACTGTTAATTGGCCAACCGAACCAAACTGAATCCAACCAATTAACACGGTTCAGTTTGCGGTTTCACCGGTTCAGACCCTGCAGCCGTAGAATACACATGCCTTATCTATTTATTTTCAAAGAGGAAGTTTTGTTAGTATTCCTCATTAGTTTTGTTGCTGGGTAAGTAGGTGACCCAAATTTGTCTGTGTCAGTGTATGATTTTGGGAAACTTTTAAATAAGACATTTTTTTGATAAAGAACTTTTAACTAAGACTGATAACTGACAATTTCTGTTGTCACCAGATAGGCAGATATGTATCTACAACAGAGGGAGCAGTGTGAATAATTAACATGTTAACTTTCTGAAATCATCGTTTTTTATCTCACTTTGTTATTAAAGTGGTTGTCAAGCTTTCTTCATTAAACTTCAGCACAATCGATGGATCAGTTACTTCAGGACAGTACTGCATGCGGAAATTCTATTAACTAACAATATATGTCAAAATGGATGGAACATTGCAATGTACTTAGTAAATTTTGCCAGATAATCTTCCACACACTCTTTCCAGTCATCACTATTTCAGCGTGCTTAAAAAATCATGCACAGTGTGGACTTGATGAGACTCTGCATCTTTCTGTACCATTGATAAAGCCAGTGCAGTTTTCTGCCTCCAAACACTCTAAAGAATTCCTGAAACATGACTGTAAACAAGTGTGGGTATGTAGAAGCCCTCTAGCACACATTATAAACTTCCATATGTATTTTTCGAAGCTTGTTTATCTATTCATTCCTACCAGAGGACCATCACCTCTACTGTGGAGTATGGGACCTATACCGATGAGCCACAACCATGGTGGGGTTCAGTTATATTTGACGAGACTCGCACCATCCTCTGAGCTAAATCCAAAGCCGATTCCTCAAATTTTTTTTTTTTTTTTTTACCTCTGTGTCTATCCTGATCGAAGTTCTAATATATGGTTCGCCAGTCACATAGTTTGATTTGGTGTTTGAGGCCTTCATTGTGGTCTTTGGCAGCTGTTGGATTGGTTTAGTGGTGAGATTTGGTTTGGTGGAGTTTGGGGATGAAGGTTCTGGTTCTTTCAATTGACAGCAGATACGGCAACTCCTCAGTTCAACCACCGCAACCCGGCACTGCCAGTCAGCTGTCACTTCCTTTCTCTCTCCGACGCGACATCACTCGCAACCCCAAAATTGAACACCAAACACTATGTCACCATAACCAAACTGTACAACCATCTTCTCACTCTGCCCTGCACCTCTCTTCCCTATCTGCCTCATTCTCAATTCAATTAATCACAACATTGGTTTCAATTTTCTGATTTCTATATATTTAAAATCATTTTTAAAGAAATGGAAAGAATTAATTTGTCCACCACCTTCCCGATAATCAGGGCTTTCCAATTTGTGGTTTAAGAAACTGTATAGAAGAAGTGAAGGAGTTCTGTATAGTTTGTTTGTTGTGGCGGTAATTGGTGTTGATGGGTTGATGTTGTTGCTGGTTGTGATGGTAATTGGTGTTGGTGGTCGTTCACTGTTGTTGTTTGTGGGTTTGGTTAGAGAAGAGGGAAGCATGCTGGAGTAATGTGCTCACTGCTCATTATGGTAACAGTCGGCAGGGGTTTTAAAAGAGTGGTCAATGGGAATAATACCAACATTCTTATCTTTTAGTACCTAAGCATCTGAACAGATGCTGCTCGACTCAACGGACTTCTCTTTGTAGTTTGGTACACTTTCCAACACTGTGATGTCCCTGGTGTTATCTTCTTCGTAGTAGATTCTATTTTTCATGTGGAAAGCTCTAGTAAATTAGATAATATGTAATGAATGTGCAAATTAGCAACCTTCTTATGTCTCATATTTGTTTAAGGTTTATTTGTTTGGACTGGTTTTTCCTAAATGTCCTGTACTGGTTTGTTAATTTGTATGGGGGCTGGTGAAGTTTAAAATATCGCGTGCCTTCCTATTCTGCAGGTTATTATTGTTGTTTGTTTGCTGTTTCGAGTGGCCATTATGTTAGAAGCTTCTTCTTTCATCACCAACCCTAACAATGTTTTTTTTTCAGCATGTAATCTCAGAACCGTTCGAGCCATCTCCTTTCATGCCTGCTGTTACTCAAGAACTTGACAATGACCCCAATGTGACTTCCAGTAAGCAGGAGCGAGGGCAAACATATGTAGATGCCCCATTTGGATTCCCTAATGAAAAGGAGAGCAGTTCCAGGGAAAACAATGTTGCCAAGATAAAAGTTGTGGTATGTTAATCGACTCAGTTGACTAGACCTCCTTTCTCTGTATGTGCCATCCACTTATTGTGATGAAATTATTGCATGCAGACCTACTGTTGTTTAGAATTTATTTTGAGTGTTTCGTTGCTGGCTTAGTTCGGTGCGTTGAGCAAATTCATTGTTTATGGACCTGGAAGATAGGATTTTGGACTTTCATTTCTGTAGGCATCACTGAGGAGATGGCTTGTCTTTAAGCATATGAATATCATTTCCTATATCAAATTAGATTTACAATATAGTAGGGTGCCAAATTTTGAAATAAAGGGGGTAAATTATTGAATTTTTAGTATTATTGTTCTAAATCTAGTTTTATTTCTTTTTTCTTGTTACTGTTCACTACATTTTTGTTCACTAAATTGCTCCCTAGTTTTTCTAATTGTATAAAATCTGAACACTGAATCAAAATTTTCACTTGTTTACCTGACTAGTCAGGTAGTGGAGAGAATGAAAAGCTATTGTTTTTTCCTTTGAAAAAACATATTGTGGGTTTTTGAAAGGAAAAAACAGTAGCTTTTTTCGGTTCTTCTAATAGAATACCGCAGGGTCTTCCACCCGTTAGCCGAATAGGTAAAAATAATAGAAGGGCGGAACCTCCTGACAGAATGCAGTAGTCATGCCCTAGTTCTTTCGTGCACTACGTGGGCTGTATTTGTGGTCTGTTTAATTATGGACACATGGGTTCACACTGGTAATTTATGGCAATGATCACTTGCTACATCTCTACTACATCAGTTCAATAGTTCATTAGTTACATCCCGATACGTGAATTCATATTAATTTTGCTCTCGTAAAATAATTAATATATTTTCTCTTGGGTTGAAATCATAATTATGCTTCCTTCAAACTAATGAAGCTTGAGTTTTTCTTTGCACAATTTTGTTGTTTTTTCATCATTTGTCATTTTTGTATTTTCATAAAAGGGGAGCACTGTTCATGGTCTGTAAGATTGTAATATTTTCAGTAGTGATTAGTATTAAGACACTATAGTTGCCAAATAATCTAGAGGTTCATATGAAAGTTAAGTCTTGCTGGCGTTAAACTGAGGGAGATGAGTGTTTACATATGTGTTTTAGAGACATAGGTGGGACCGACTCCTGTGCTCGAGGAATCAAGAGTGTTTGAAGAAAGGGGAAGATATTCTAAGTTATTGGAATATGGGTTCTTACGATAATAATTCATTTTCACTGCCATGGGTTTGTTTTCAGAAGTGGTATTCAAGACCATCCAAAAACGTGAACAGTTTTTATCAATCTCCCATTCCAGTTATCTGGACAGGTTTTTGAAGTCATGATCTTTTGCTCTGTTTATAAGGTAATTTTATAGTCATGAGTGATAAATCTGTTAGCACAGTATATCTGGTGGAACTATGGCTCTCTTATTGATCAGTCGTTTCTTGGATTATAGTGCTTAGTTAAAGAAATCAACTAAAACAATTACTGCTTGGACTGAAGCAATATCTAACTGTTTTGCAATTAAATTGTGGTACTAGTTTCATTCTCCTCACAGCTTCCTTTACGCTGCCATTTTCCTCGCTAATAATCTTCAGCTCCCAAATTCATCTGGGACTCAGAGATATTTTTTCAATGTAGTAATTATTTTAATCTTCCTTACCATACCAGAGGTCATCCTTGTTTGGTTCCATCATTGTAATTTGCGTGGTGGGGGTTTGATGTCGGTAAAAATAGGAGCAGAGGATAGCTACTCGTTATGTGGTTGTGATGTAGTGAAAATGGTGGGCTATTGGAAGTGAGTGATTGCAACCATACCATCTCTAAGATTTAGTATCGAAGATGTGCCATACACGATATTCTTTTGAGATTGCTGACAATGCCGAGTCCTGAAATTTTCTTACCTCCTTTTTGGGGCCCTTTATTGATGACGAATATTCTCGTTTCTCATTTTTATTTTGGTAAGATGTTGTTTTTCTTAATCTAGACCAAACACTATTTATAAGCTAATATTCTTTGATTAGGGAAACATTTTGTTAGTGACACCAAGAAAGCATTGTTGCCTTGTAGTTGGAGATGGTGGTTGAAAGACCTTAAACAGTTAAAAGAACAAAATACTCATAAAAGAAGAGACACCCCTTAAACGAAGACAATCCTTCAAATCCGTTATTTATTTTATTCCATAAGTTCAGAAGGGTGGCTCCCTGTCGGAACGCGTGTGTGTATTACCTTTTGATCCGTTTTCCTCCCTGAGAAAAAAAGGGATGAAATGGTCATTGTGCAGTCTTCTGTTGACGACCCTCAATGTAAGATTATCAATCAACCAACAAATATTTTTCACTAGGAAAGCACCATTGGGACAAAAGTCACTTCTGTTATGGGATCCACTATTCTTTTTTCCTTACATGAGAATGAGATTGAGATCTCCGTGATCATAGTAGATAAAAGGGATTATATTGTCCACTTAAGAAAAGTTTTCCTGATTCCTTTCCTCACAATGGCATCTTCCATTCTTTCATCAATTGTCAGGGAAGAATGGATTTACAAGTCGTGACTTACTCAATCCCTAAGTGCCACGTCCAAGAATATTGAACACGGCACATTGGATACATGACTATTACTAAGTGGAGGCATCCTCTATTTGTAAGATAAAATACTGAATGGAACAATTTAGAAACATTACCTTATCCATATGAAGTACTATTTACAGTTCTTTTTTCTGTCTCTCGACTTGGACGCAACCAGATGTTCGAAATTCCGACCTTCTGTAATTTCTCTCCCCAACCACAATTCTCCTCTCTTCTCCCCATATCTAGTGGGTATTGCCATTCAAAAATATCTCCAGTCAAAATCATGATGTTGTTTTCCTAACCACGTATTGTTAAAGATATTTTTCCTCTTAAAGCCTAGCCACTGATAGAATGCTTTAGGCAAGGTTGTCCAATCCACCAAACTAGATGGATTGGACTGGGTAGGGTGAGAGTACATCCTGTTTAATGAGGTAGACATGGATCCTCTAATCAAGGATATTAATACGAAACATTAATAGTATCAATATAAATTATATTGTAAGCTCCATAGTTATATATCTTCATTTTTCTTGCTGAGTTCTGAACCACTGATGTAGGATCTAAATCTGGCTCTTTGAAGGATGAAATGAAGCTCTTTAAGAAAAACACCAGAATCACAATATCATTAGAAAACCCATTTCACCTCTGTAATACAGACTACATGTCCATTTGAGCTAGCCTTTAAGCCTTCATTAGTCTCACTTGCGAGGTTATACTCTTTGAGCACCTAACCCAATATTAGCCAAAAGGTCAGAGACGACAAATTGTTGTTTGATAGAATTGATGTGTTTTCAGTATATTTTCATTGTACAACATATATATGGAATCTTTTATCTTACTTGATCCATATTTTTGGCAGTTGAATTCAGATGTTGTTTCGAGTATGTTTCTCCTTTTACTTTTCATGGGGCATCTCTTACCATTATTTGAGTTATTGAAAGCCCAATTCTTACATTGGAAGTGTCGACTTAGCAAAATGATGTTTGTCTCAGGTCCGTAAAAGGCCGTTAAATAAAAAAGAGACTGCACGGAAAGAAGAGGATATAGTGAGCGTCTCTGACAGTGCTTATTTGACTGTATACGAACCAAAGCTCAAGGTTTGAACGCGTTCCCTTCTATCAATTATGCTATTTGAATTGTGTTTTGATTCTATTTTGTTATGTTTTCGATATTCCATCTTAAGTTCTCGTTCGATCATTTTATTGTGTTTTTGATAAGGTGGACCTGACTGCATATGTGGAGAAGCATGAATTCTGCTTTGATGCCGTTCTGGATGAGCACGTTACTAATGATGAGGTGATATGCTTTTATAAATTTGATATAGTTGTTTAAGCTTGATGTAAGTCAGAAAAAGTTGAGAGTATTTCACATTGCAATTCTGATTTAATTTTTGTGATGAGAATTAGTTGCCACTTCTGTTTCAGGTTTGCTCTAGATAGGCTCATGTAGTTCTTGATTGTTGACCTGACTTGATGTGCAGATATTTCTGGTTTAAAAGCTGAAAATACTTGTGTTATGTATCTTCAGTTTTTGATTGCTTATAATGCTACGTTGATCAGGTATATCGTGCAACTGTGGAGCCCATTATTCCCACCATCTTCCAGCGAACAAAAGCAACATGTTTTGCATATGGTCAGACAGGTACGTGAAGTACCATACCACATCTAATGTAGTGGGTTCTGAATATTTGGTCATCTGAAAGGAAACTATAACTGCTTTACCTGATCTTGTTGGTCCATGAGCACCTCTCCGAACCACCACTACTACCACCACCACACGAGGATTTCCTCTAGGGATACTAAATCACAATATATCACCAAACCTCAATTACTACCTCCCCTCTGAAACTTTGGAGCGCACGGCTATGCAGTGTACGTTCCGCCGATGTCTATTTTTACCTTAAAGATAAAAAAAGATAGCAAATAATGATGTGCAGCCGACCCTTTTCAATAAAGTAACCGATAAAAGTTTTCCTGCCTTTCTTGGCTTTGAGCATTTACTGACGGCCGGAAAAAAAAAATTTAGGCCAAAAAGAGGTTTGCTTGCAGTCACTAACATGGTAGACAAATTAAGACAATGTATTTCAGTTTTCCTTTGTGACATGCTAATTATTTCACGGTGCGTAATGATATATTTCTCTTAGATTCCAAAGTTCTTCCCTTTCAGATATCAGGTGGATGGTTGACATAATACTTATTTTTAACTCACAGGAAGTGGCAAGACATTTACTATGCAACCATTGCCTCTCAGAGCTGTTGATGATCTCGTCAGATTATTGCACCATCCTACTTACCGCAGCCAGAAATACAAGTTGTGGCTTAGCTTTTTTGAGATATATGGAGGAAAGCTTTTTGATCTCCTAAGTGACAGGAAGTCAGTATTCTAATCTGCTTGTCCTTTATTTCTGATTTATGGATTTATTATATACTGTCTCCTTGTTCATCTAGTTTATATTGTGAAATTTTCCTGTATGAATGTTTATTATTGAACTTTCACGGTTGAGCTTATTAGCCAGCAATTTTCTTGAGTCAGGATGCACACCTGTATTTATTTTTGCATGAAAAGAAGATAACTCGTGGTTGACGTTGTAGTGCTTTTGGCTGGATAATTATTGTCCCCGTCCTCCAGTACTTTCACCTTCCCTTCTAACAGATGCACTAGATTTATGTCTATCCTTACAATGAATGTTCAAGTAATGCTCTACGCTGCATCTCTGGCGGGTTTTAATTTGTTATTAACAGCTACTCTATTCTTTCTGTAGGAAACTCTGTATGAGAGAAGATGGGCGACAGCAAGTATGTATTGTTGGGTTACAGGAATTTGAAGTTTCAGATGTGCAGATTGTTAAAGAATATATCGAAAGAGGAAACGCCTCCAGAAGTACTGGCTCAACTGGTGCTAATGAGGAATCTTCAAGGTCACATGCTATATTGCAACTGGTTGTTAAAAAGCATATTGAAGTAAAAGACATGAGGAGAAACAATGACACAAGTGAGAAGACTAAAGTTATAGGGAAAATTTCTTTCATCGATCTTGCTGGCAGTGAAAGGGGAGCTGATACCACTGACAACGACAGACAAACAAGGTACATATATGCAAAACTTGTACATATGCAGTTCTACACACTTAAGTACACCATGTGCATTATGTGGTGTAGATTGCAGTGCACAATGCTCTCTCTACGTAGAGGCCTAGGACGTGTTTCTGAATCGTGAATCATAAGATTTGATTGAAATATTTTTAGACATAAAATAGCTTATTTCATAAAACTATAGGTTATGAGAAAAATATAATCGTATTTTAACTATAATCAACCTCAAGTTTTTAGAAACGCGCATCTGTAATTAGTGATTAGGAGTTGCACATACCTAAATCATACGAACAACAAAGATATAGAAAGGTACGCAGAGCGGGGAACTAGTATAAGATACCAAGAGAATGGGAAATAAATAGGAAACTGTTAGCCTTGGACTTGAGAAGAATGTACTAGCCATTTGATTGCTAGAAAAATGTTGCACAACTCGCAGCAAAGTAGAAAATATTAATACTTTGACCGACTCTAACTCTATTAGACCTCTAGCTGAATCGACGGTAAATTGTACGCGTCGTAACGGAATCATAAGATCCGGTCTCTTGAATCAGAACTTTGAATAATTTTTGCCTTTTTAAGATTCATTGAGAGATTCGCATCGTTTGTGGGTGAATCGAATTGAATCGTAGGGTACGAATTGTGAATCATAAGATCCTGGTTACTATGCTTTTCAGGATATGGCATATGCATCTTATATTTGGATAGGGATGCAGGCACGCAATAATAGTTCTGAAGCAATAATCGAGCTAAATAAATACTGCATCTTTTATTATAGTTCATGTAATTCTATGTAGTGGGAGCTTAACTTAAGTGGATTTCCTCTGAATCTGTTATCTCTTCATTTGGATTAAATGATTGATCCACAGTGTGGATAAACGAAAGCAAGAGGTCATCAACAATCTTTCATGTGCTCGAAGACTAATATTGCTTCCGTTTGTTCATTCCTACACCACCTTTGTGGGTGGTGGGCTGGTAGTTTATATTACCATAGCAGTTAAATGTTCTGCCCCCTTTAGTGGCTTACACATCTGTTCCACCCACTTGCTTTCTGTTGGTTTACTGTTCTGTATCACATTGTCCATGTTTATCATGTAGCAGTCAGTTTCTAAATTTGTTCTGAATGCACTTTTCACCAGTGTGCTAATTTTCATCTCAGACTTCCTTTTGGCAGAAGCCTTGTTTTGGTGGATGACTTAAGTATGTTTTGCATTTCAGAATCGAGGGAGCTGAAATCAACAAGAGTCTGCTCGCTTTGAAGGAGTGTATCCGTGCGCTTGACAATGACCAACTTCATATTCCATTCCGTGGAAGCAAACTCACTGAAGTGCTTCGTGACTCCTTTGTGGGAAACTCGAGGACAGTGATGATTTCTTGCATTTCACCAAATGCAGGGTCATGCGAACACACTCTCAACACATTGAGATATGCTGACAGGTCTGGTGAACTTGGAATTTTATTTTATATGATAGTTTCATTTTCTGATTCTTATATGATATCCTTTAGTTAAATGTGGGCTAATGCCATTACAGGGTTAAAAGTCTTTCAAAGAGTGGAAATGCGAAAAAGGACCAAGCTGGAAGCTCAATACCATTGCCACCTGCTAACAAGGAATCCGTATCAGCTTCATATGTTCCTGTTTCCTCTGAAGGAGAGGATGTTTATGCCCAATATCAAGAAACTAAAGCAGTTGATACAGGTAGAAGAGTAGTTGAGAAAGGAAATCTGTCATACAATGTCGCTGAGTCAAATAAACAATCTTCAAGCTTTCTACCAAAGTATCCTGTCAACGGGCGCCAGGAGAGTGGGTTGACATCTGGTCCTACTGAAAGAGAGAGGGGTGATGGGCAAAATTACGGTGGTCCTACAAATCAAAAAATGTTTACATCATCATATCCCCAGAACTCATCCGATACCGAAGACAAAGTACAAAAGGTGTCCCCACCTCGGCGAAAAACTCTTCGTGATGAAAGAAGTGAGAAACCAGGGAATTGGCCGAAAAGAGATGGCAATGAATCTGATGTTTCTACCACAAGTAGCCTGCAACAAAATACGGGCAAGTTTACTAGTAGCAGTGCAGGTTCAAAACAGTCTGAACCAGAGCCTTCTCCTCCAGATGACAATATAAATGAAATTCTCGAGGTATTTTGCCACATCCTGTTCAGTCTTGTTTTCTGACACATCACATGTGGCGAGAGTAAAATCTTGTTTCATTATATAGGAAGAAGAGGCTCTAATTGCTGCTCATAGAAAAGAAATTGAAGACACTATGGAGATTGTGCGCGAAGTAAGTAAAGTTTATCTGCCTTCCACCTGTACATATATTCTAGAATTGTATTTAAGTAGTACTTGCCGTGTCAGGGTAAGTTATGTTGAGATCTAGAACTAAGCATGCCATTCACCCCAGATTATTTATTGATCTGTTACCGTCTACCTTAGTAGTTGTAGGGATTCTGATCAATCTTTTCGATTAGTTAACATTTCCTCTCTTTCAGTTCATCTGTAGCATCATCGTTTTTTCTTAGTCTTGCAACAGATTTTTTTTTCCCACCGGCAACGAAAGATTTCATTTCAAGATAAACGATTACAGAAAAACAAAGGGGCATACCCCAAAACAGAAAAACAGAAACGAGCCAAATCTCCTACCATAAACTAGCCACTACCTAAAAAACAGACCTCACCTATTGGGATACAGGCTTAAAGGCCCCCAATAAACTACCCTAAGCAGAAGAGATCCGGCCCAGTAAGGCCCAAGAGCCTCTATCTCATCAAAAACACACCAAGAGATGGCCCAAACCTGATACGGCCCAAAAACACGGCACTTCCGTAACCTAACAGAGGCTCAAGCTTCTATGAAGATGCTGCAACACGAGGTAGCCGGACCACCAAAAAACTTCGCCGGAGGGCCGTCAAAACTGTAGGCCACCAGCCGGCTCAAGGATCGGTGACCCGAGGAGCAAAATTGGGGTCCTGATCCTCACCCGGAGAGCCGATTTAGTTGTGACATTTGTAGTGCCGGTAGGCGGTGAGGGTACTACTCCGTGGGGCTTCACCAGGCCATGGACCAGCCTATTCAAGGGGGAGGGGGAGGGAGTAGCCCCACAACCGGGGGAGGGGGAGGGCAGCCACAAATAGTCAGATCTAGATCAGGGGAGGGGGAGGGGTGAGAGACCAAGAGCACCACAGAGCATGGGTTGAGGCCGAGACAGGGGGGTGGCTGGTGGGGGGATGAACAGAGAGGGCGGCGGCGGCTAAAGCGCAGAGGAGGGCGGCGGCAGAGCAGCGGACGAACGCAGCGGCGTCTGTGGTGGAGGATGCGTCGGAGCTTCTGGCCGTGGCGGCGGCAGCGTCAAAGAGGAGACAGGGTAGTTGGAGGCCAGGACTGGAGTCCCCAGGGACGTCGAAGAGAGGCGCTCCCGACTTCGATACCGGCGGGAGAGCCGGTGCTGCGCGGATCTGGAGCAAACGGCACGGGCTGAAAAAGGTCTCGATTGGGGCCGGTGGGGAGCGGTGAAGGTCTGTGAGGGAGATGGCGGCGTGGTCGGAGGGTCAGAGGTTGTCACTGGAGGGGGTGGTCACTGGAGGGGGTGGGTGGCGGGCGGCAGCTCCATGGAGGAGGAGCCGCCGCCGCCAAGGAAGAGGCTGTTAGGGTTTTTCTAGAGAGGAAAAAGGTTAGAGAGAGAGAAGTTGCCCTTTTGTTTTGCATTGCACTAGATTGGATGACTTAGAGATTTTATTATCCTTACATTGCCTGTCGACAAGTTTCTTCCAACTAATTATCACCAGAAGGCTACCATAACTCCTTCAAGTCCAACAGCCTAGGGTCGTTAAACATTTTGCTCCAACTATGTTTAGAAGAGCTCATGCAACGTTATTAAACAAAGACTTCAACAAGAGGCCATAGCATCAATCCTTAAAGACAGTACCCAACCTGAGTGGTTTAAATTACCCAAACAGAAACACAAAACTAGATGAAAAGTACCAACATTGCCATAGTTACATCATAAACCAAAACCATAAAAACGCTATACTAGCCCGAACATAACATAAACCACATTGTCAAGTGAACATATGGTCAAATGACTTGAGGAAGATCTTTGACAGCAGAAACACTTGGACATAGCAGCACTTTGCAACCAACTGATTAATGTTCATCACTGCCAAACCCTCCTGAGATGCTGTCTTCTGATGCTTCAGAAGCTGAAAAACTGACTGATCAGAGAGGTAGGACATCTATGTGCATGTAATTGTTCTCCTTTGCCCACAGCAATGCCTGAATACATAAAGAACTAGGAGACAATGCAATTGGAAATTTCAGATGCACTTTGTTGAAATGCAACAGTCTCCTATGTGGATCATTTGCCCCCCCCCCCCCCCCCCCCCCCCACCCACCCAATAAACTTTTGAGCCACAGTCCCTTCTGTGTCCACAAAAACAAAATGCTGATCTTATTACTGCATTTTCCTTCCTTGAGACTCCACACATTTAGCAGCTCCCCATTTGCGATAGCTGGGGTGCGGTGAGAGGTTGCTCCATTTTCTCAACATCCTTATTGCTTGGGGAGTCAAGCTTCTCATGGTGTGAGTGTGGTGAATGCATGTGCCTGAACACGCAAGCATGCTTGTCACCAGAAATGCACCAACCCACCCATAGTGTGCCTGCTTTTGCATGCCTTTCCTAATTAACACCTGCTAAGACACGTCTTTCTTTAACTTCTGCATTGCACTACTATCAAGGTAGGGAAGTGCCATCAACACAATTGTTTCTCCAATACCCTAACCTTTGTGCATCACAGTCACATCCATTGTGATGTAGGCATTGCCGTTCTGTTACTTGATTTATTAACCTTTCACCATGGCTTACAAAGTTAACCTCACACCGATCAAGTGCTTGATATGGAAACATAATTACTTTGCTGCAACGTGTCAACATACTGTGTGTCTGAAGCCATAGGCTTACTAGCCCACCTGAAACAAAACCGATGGTTACAAAGGTCAAGCCATGGGATGGTTGGGGGGGGGGGGGGGGTGTTCTTTATCACCATATTGGTCCGTGCAATTTGGGGAACTACAATAAAGTCAGTATTGACCACACTTAAATTATTCACAACCATTTTCAACTGGCAAAATTGATGGTGTAACCGTGTAACCCATGTATTTGTGCTAAAATCAATTTATTTGATTATTTTGCAGAAGAATTAATCTTTTCCAATGACGCATCCATATTGTACTGGCCATTAGTCCACAGTACCACAACATTCCCATCGTAATCAACACTGCTCAACCCTAGCACATATCATACTCACCACCGCGTATTATTGACTACATCCTTATACGAATTTGATTAAATTTTCCAAACCCCCATCTGTCGCAGTTGATTAACAGTTATCTTCATTTATCCTGTTTTGTTTTCACGATTGAGAAAAAATATTTATTTGATTGCTCTTGCATATTAGTTTTCTTTTGGTTTTAAATGGCAACAGCAGAAGGTTTGGTATTTTCTCTGTAGGGTTCTCATGTATCTGACCTAGCAGTTATAGCAAGCTAAACTGAATCCGTGGTTTTCTTGATGCTAGGAAATGAAACTGTTGGCAGAAGTGGATCAGCCTGGCAGTCTCATCGACAATTATGTGACTCAGTTAAGCTTTGTGCTTTCGCGCAAAGCAGCCGGGTTGGTCAGTCTTCAAGCTCGACTTGCTCGGTTCCAGCACCGACTCAAAGAGCAGGAAATTCTTAGCAGGAAACGAGTACCCCGTTAAGGCATTCAGAGTGCAACAGCTGCCCTTGACTCTGATGGCTTGCTTGCTTACTTAACTGGGACTTTACAAAGCGGACTTTCTGCATGGAGGAGATTATCAGTTTTCGCATAGTGTTTGTCAACCTTATAAATGTTGTTATGCATCTTCATATAAGCAGAAAGTAGAGACCATTGGAGGGACAAAAAACTAACTGCAGACTGGGACAAAGTGTGGTTTTGTATCAAAGGCTTGGAGAAGTTGACAGTGGGATGTATATTACAAATGTATAATTTCAAATGTTTCTGCAAAGATTGAAGGACATGTGGGGTGTTTTGAATTTGCGGGTGGGCGTGGAGGGATTTCGTTTTAGCAGAAGAAAATGATCATAAGGTGCAAATCAACATTGACGTTTTATGTTATTGCATGTATCTTATTACAATATTTACCTGAAAGTGTTTGGGATTTATTTACCTTTGTTGTTCAAAATTGAAGATGCATTTTTTCGCCTGATCTAGCAAGTTTAGTGATTGTTAAGTGTATGGCAGTACTGGAATTTTTCCCTGATGTCCTGGAAAAGTGCCAGAAGGAAAACCACTCTACTTGTTTTCACAATTGTGACGTTCTGATTAGTTTGGTGGTCCTGCAACAAATGTATTTGGTTTCCTTCCTTGGTTCTTTTTTCTGTTATTAGTAGTATTTTGTATTGTGAGGATGCTTCTACACCCAGTAGTGAAATGAAGCTACTATTACTACAATTGACGAGGCACTAATAATTAAGACATGTTACTCTGTGTTTCTGTGTGTGGATTTTTCATGACACTCTTGTAGTAGTTGATTAATTACCTTGGCGTATTCCAAGCCGCAGGTTCTCCAAAATGTTGGACATGAAATGAAAAGATAAAAAGAGAAAGAAGAGTGTGAAAAACACATTGATTGTTATAGCTTCGAGATTGAATGCAGCGTAGAACACCTCTTTCTCTTTGATGCATACATGATAGTGTTTCTGTAATCTCCGCGGAGCTATGGTCATTTCAGTCGTGTGCATGGGAGTTAGTTTTGATATCCAAAATCATTTTGTATCATTTGCATTCGTTTTCTCTTAGTCAATGAAGATATGAATTTGCTTCATAAGATCTCAACAACTCGAGTAATGTATGTTGGATGGAACTTCGCTTTTATCCCCCGTTTTATTGCAAGTCCGATCCTGAAAAATATACTGAATAAGGGCTATTATACTGATAAGGGTAAGCATCCAAATCCACTCCTAGTTCTCATTCTTTCTTGCACAATTTGATGTTGCGACGTTACTACATTACTTCAACTCTTGCGGAGTCCATTTTCTGTTTCAATTAGGATGATCAAGGAAACGGGGAAACTAATAAACAAGTCAAGAAAAATGCAATGCCAGAGACCAAAATTCATTAAGACACAAGTGTTTTTGGCCCCTTCTGAACCTTGATTATGTTCTTTCAGAAAATTCACAACACACCCATGTTTGAACCAAAAGCAGTGGGAAATGGCATCTTCAGTGTTAGTGGTGAAGGAAGAATCAATGGTTAATTGTAGGTTCTGAAATTTTAATGCGACAACCAGAGAAAACTAGCTGGTTTGGGTCGACGGGTACCCGCAACGGGTCAGAAGTGGGTCGACCCGAAGTGACACAAAAACAAATCGGTCACCTCCGGGTTGACCCATTTCTGACACGACACGGTTCGACCCAACCCGCAAACCGACGGGTCAAGGCCTAAGTAATGCATGTATGAGTCTCTGAAATAACGATTGGAACTTTTCATCAGTACATTGAAGGGCTAATTTCCATTAAAACCTTGAACAAATTTGGGACAGTAATCACCAAAACTTAAAAAGAAACAGGAACAGTTCTCGCAACATAGTTGTACTATAAAGCGTTAAAATGCTAAATTGTGGACACTTAACGTAAAAGAACAATGAAAACTACTGGTCTTTACTAGCCAAAGAGCTGATAGTGTGAAACTTCTCCACTGGAAAGGAACAGAGTTGAGATGAAATTGGGAACAATATTCACAAACATCACAAAATTTGGCAGATATATGACCAGTTCATTTGATTCTATCAACACTCAAGAAATCCAACATTCCCAAGGCAAGAAATGTTGTGATTGTTTGGGCAAAATGACGAAACCAGTGTCTTTTCCATTGTTTAGACAAAATTGTCAAATAACTCAATCAGTTTCTGATAGGCTCATATAAACACATGTTGGAGATTACGTTACTTGATATTTTGAAAGGACAAATTCTGTAAAGATAAAGAACCATCTTTGATGATTTCATTAGTAAATAATGTCGAAGAGATAAAATGTTTCCTTAAAAGAGAGAGAATTCAACTTCAAACTTGAAAGCAAAATAATGTGATAGGGCTCTGTTCAACAGCAATCAAGAACATGAAGAGTTGATGCAAGAGGGGCGTTTTACTATTTGGGGTGAAAACAACACCAATCAGCAAATTGGGACCATTAACCCTAAAAAAAGTAAGTGACAACTACAATCAAAATTCAGAAATCTGAGAAAAAATCAACTTTTTTTTATTCTCACAAGTGTTTGATCAGCCAACTAAAGCAATGTCAGTTCAAGCAGTGTGGCTCTCTGCTATTTGGAGCTAAAACAACATCGATAGGAAAATTGGGACTCAAAATTAACCCTAAACAAAGATACATTAAAACCCAGAATCTCAATGAAATGAGGGATCAATTTCACAGAAACATCAAGGTTTAGTAGTACTCCAATAAGTGGAGTTCTTGAGCAAGAAAAAGTAGAAACGGACAGCAAGGAGACACGTCTGTTCTTTCAATTGACGAAATCAATTGGCGAAATGCTCAGGTGGGGGGACCGCTTCGCTTAGCTTTAGGTTGGGTAGAGACACTCTCATCCTTCTAGTTTCATAGAAGGACACTTTCACCCCTTCAAGTTTGGAAAAAGACACTTTCACCTACCAGTGTGTCCCATTTCTAAAAATTAACCCCTTATCGTGAGGCCGTTAGCTTGGAAATGGGGCATGTCTCTAAAAATAGTTTTTGCGATAAATAAGCGCCCACATAATTTAAATTTAGAATATGAGCGTGGGGTGGGTGGGGGGGGGGGGGGGGGGGGTGGGGGATTAAGCAAGGGTATAGTGGCGGAGCCGGGAAATCAAGTCAGCCGGGGCAAAAAATATTGACCGGGAGAGGACTCGAACACAGGTTGTAAGCTTACCTAAACATTGCAACTAATCGCTCAGGTAAGTAAGTAGTTTTGAACTTCGGGGGGGGGGGAATCTTATATATCTTAACAATTAGTCATAAAAAATCTAAAAAATTATGGGTGCTAGTAGAAATTTTCAAATTTCAGGGGAGTAACTGCCCCCCCTTGCCCCCATGTAGCTCCGCCCCTGCAAGGGTACAATAGACTTTTTGTATTTACATTACATGAAGGGTAAGTTTATCTTTGAATTATTTCTAGTAGCGTACCTCACAACCAGACTAACAGTGTCACAATCATGAGTGTAAGTTAATTGAAGTTCGGCACACTAAGGTGAGAAAGTGTCCGTCGGTGAAGTTAGAGGGGATAAGAGTGTCTTTTACCCTTTACTACGGAAGGAGATAGTGTGGTCGATATGCAAATTTTAAGAATTATGCAGGTCGAAAACATAACAGCATGAAAATATTGGGGTAAGAAAGGGAAAAAGGGAAGGAGTTTTGGTATTATTACCCGTTAGGGAATTAAGCGCGAACAGCCGAGCGCTCCGCAAGTCCTTCACAACGGACTCTCTTCGGAAAAAAAGAATGTGAAGCCAATAAGCAAAGAAACAGAGCACCTCTCTCTCTGTCTTGAAAAAGTAGTAGTGAGTGAGAGGGTGTCCTTTTTTGTGGTAATCTGAAGCAAGCTACGGCCAATTTAAAGCTCTGAAACCCAAATATTTTCTGGGTCTCAGTATCAGTGTTCATGTCACCATCTGCATAAGAGAGAGAGAGTGAACTGAAGCTAGGTCCAATAATCTCTTCTCTGCTTCTATTTAACTCCCCCATCACAGGAGAGGTCCTCAGAGAACCTGCTAGCTGCCTCTTTTTCTTCTTGATCTTCTTCTTCTCCCTCCACACCTCAAGAACAGAGTGCTCCCCTCTCATTTCCTCTTCACCATTTTCTGAAGAGATTTCTGTTTCATCAGGTTTGTTCTCATGAACTGAAACACCCTTCTTTACCCTGCATTCAGTTTGTTGTTTCTGTTGTGACATTTGGTGAACTGAATCCATCTTGTTTTTCTGTTTTCAAACTTTAGGAGAAGGAGGAGAAGGAGGTTAAGAGGAAGAAATTGTCAGCAAGATTCCAAATCTGATCCAAGAGCAACTCAAACACAAGAAACTGACCACTTGGTGAGTATAGTTAGTCATTTCTCTCTGCTTTTTGTGTGTTCCCTAGACTTTGTTGTTGTTCTTGTTCTTCATCAAACGAAACATGAGTTTTTTTTTTCCTTGTCTTCTTCTTCCTCAAATGGACGGACTTAAATCACCTGAATCAATCACCCTAAAATTAGTTACCAGTGTGCCTAACTTCAAGAATGAAACCCCATCCATAACCTATTTGACTTGTGAAATCATTTTTTATCTGAACTGGCTCAAACACAAGTTTAAAAGAGTAAGCTGTCTGAATCAAGGAAGGAGACAACTAAGTTACTAATTATTTGAAGTACAGCTGTAATTTCGCCTAACCGAAGCCGAAACTGGCCCGAGAATCATTAAACTGATTGGGCTTGGTTCGGTTGGGGCTTGGTTACCGGTTAACCGGCCCGGAAATTTTCCGTATCCTCTAACCCGACCGGCCCGTGTAACCATAACCGGGTATACCAGTTTGGTTGGGGCCGGTTCGGTTTTGGACCGGGCTCGGTCAACGGTTCCGTTATAACCGGGCCGGTTTTGGGGCTTCTTCACAATTCGACAGAAGGTCTTACCGGCCTAGCCCGCAAAAAAAATCGATTTTGGTCCCGGTTCGGTCCTTTCGGGCTCGGTTACCCAATAAACGGTTAAAGTCGGGCCGGTTAACCCCGTTTGACAGCTCCAATTTGAAGTAAGAGGAGAGTTGATGGTATATTAATACTAGCAAAGTGACCTACCGTGTGGGCTAGGTGGCTAATTTTAGGAACATCCATTGTTGTAGTCCAGAACACATTGCCTTTGTATTGTTGTATTCTTTCTTCGTTTGGTGTGTCTGATGTCTCTTTTCTTAACTATGTATTGCCAGAGATGGAGAACTTCCAAATTGAACAAGGAGGAGCTGGTGGGGCTGCTGGTGCTGGTGGTGGACAGGCTGGTCCGCCAACTCTGCAGCAGAGGTTGCAGGATCTGGTTGACGATCTACGGGGAGAGATCAACGGCTGCAGGGTTCTTCAAATGGTCGGCTTCGTTCTTCTTCTGGTGGTGGCGATTTCATTTGTTGCGTGGAAGAGAGAAAACAGCCACCACCATCCCCACACGGCGGCGTTGTGGTGTCAGCCCAACGCAACCGTGTCTCCAGGGGGAGGACACGGCGCCTTTTCCTCCATCTCCGGGGCAGTTCAAGCTGCCCCGAGTTTCAGTGGGGCCCGGTACTGCATCCACATCAAGGGAGGCAGATACACGGAGAATGTCGTCGTCCCAGAAGAAAAAACTAACATCGTCTTCGTGGGCGACGGAATCGAGAAGACCACCATTGTAGCCAACCGCACGTGCGGCGCCCAACACTGCGAGCTGCAGATTGGAACTCTCTGTAAGTTCTAATGCACTTCTTTTCTTCTATTTATTTCTTGTTTTTGTTATTAGGTTAATAATAATACTACTGTTATGTAATACAGGCTTGTATGCTATTTGTGGTAAACACAGGGGTGAGATCTTAGTGGTATTATGGCATTTTACAGGGGACTAGTAGTGCAATTATGTAATAACACATAGTTATTACATATTGCACCACTAGACCTTGTAAAAGGCCATAATACTACTAAGACCTCAACTCTATGTTTACCACAAATAACAAACAATTACCATGTATTTCAACATTAGCAGGACTAGTAAGCTATTAAAAGTTACTGTTTAAGTTACTGTTTGCAATAATATATTTTTAATGGAGAAATCGAATATGCAGGGGTGAAAGGGTCTGGCTTCATAGCCGTGGACTTAACTGTCGAAAACAACGAGGACCCCGTTGCACTGGCTACAGCAGCGGTAGATAATTGGTCAGACAGATCAGTTTTCTATCGCTGCAGCTTCAGGAGTCGCCACGAAGCGGTCCGTGCTTCTAAACAGCGACAGTTCTACCGTGACTGCAGTTTTCACGGCACCGGGTCCCTTGTATATGGCGGCGCACAGGCCTACTTCCAAAATTGTGCCATGACCATTGACGGGACGGTGAAGAATGTGATCTACACTGTGGCTGAGCAATCGAGAGAGTATGCAACCATAGCTGGTGGATTTGTGTTTCATCTGTGTGATGTGGCGGCAGTTGGGGATCCCACTTCTAAACCTCTGCTTGGAGCAGCACTAACCCGGTTTGCCACCATCGTCTATATGGAGTGCGTAATAAGAATCCAGGAGGCGGGCTGGTCCAACAATGGGTTCACAGAAGGAACCGTATTCTTTGCAGAATACGGTAACACTGGAGTAGGCGCCGCTCAAAACACATCTTCAGCTGACTTGCACTTGCTGGATGCGATCAGTGCGTCTCAGTTTTCACTCCGGAGTTTCTTCCCGGAGGATTGGGTTCCCGGGGATGTTCCACACAAGCTTGCTGTAGGTTCTTAGTTAGGTGTCGTCTAGTATGCAATTATCTAATTCGTGAGCTATGTATTAAGAACAATATGAAGTGTCAATGTAGTTGCTGTGTACTGCATGTGTTGCTGATTATGAATGAAATGTTGCTCCTTTTGATTCTGAGATGATTAGTTTCCTGAAATTTGTTTAGTTCTTGCTGAGTGAATTTGTTATCTGAATTGAAGTCTACCTGCTGTGAAATTGTGCAACTGTTGTTCTTGCTGATCTGGTGAAATTGAAATCTGATTCAGGTGTGCTAGTCTGAATTTGGAGTTGTTGGTTCGTTGCAAGGTGCTGAATTTGTTAATCCCCTGTTCCAAGTATTGAGCTGAATATCTGATTTGGGGCTTCATGACTTCCAACAACACCTACATCGCCTGCTGGATCTATTTTGTTAAAGGTTATTGTGAGTCAGAATGTTCTGATGTCTTCCTCCCTGGGATTGTTTAGAAAATTTTACCCTGGAATTATTCTGTATAGGGAATTAATTAAGCGTCCAAAATCCAAATCCGATTCTAGCTAACTGTTTAAAAAAAGATAAATTAGATTCATTTTTTTCATTTGGGATACGAATATTGGAGAAAATGAAGGCTGAAGACGATGACGATGACACGAATATTGGAGAAAATGAAGGCTGAAGACGATGACGATGACGATGGCGTTGAGCGCGCTTGGGAAAAAGAGATGATTATGCCTGTCAAATTTGATGAATATATACCATGCTCTACCAGAAGACAGAAGACAACCATGAAGAAATAGTACATATATAAATATATAATAGTACATATATACTTCTTGATTTGGGCCGCGCAGTTGCTAAGATTTGGTCTACCTATATTCTTACAAATGGAACTGTGGAGACATCTTGATTTAATATGGGCTATGAGATATTTTCTTACAAAATGGGCCTAGTTGTTGGGTTAACTGTTTGTAGAAACAAGTTCAGGGCCTGCACAAAGGCAACATAGACATTATGCTTAGGACCGCAACTCGGTCGGTCTGGACGGGTTTGGACTCATGTTCGAGCCCGGGCCCGATTTACTTTCACAGTGTCCAAGCCCGTCCAGGCCCGACACTCTAATGTTTCAGCCCGTTCAAACCCGGACCGAATTTTTTGTTGTATAAATCGGGTTTTGCCCAGCCCGGCCCGAGTTCAACTCAGGCCATCAACTACAATGTAATAATACTAGATTTCAATTAATCAACTGTCATATAATCAAACCAATGTACATATAAATGAAACTTCAATCATTATATCCAAAATGGTGCCTGCCAGATTATACATGAAAAGAACAAGCCATTCTTTTCAACTATACATAACTGCATCAGTAGATTAACTCTTTAAGCTTTAGCTAATAGCTCTACAAAGGCTTAGATGCAGAACTGCATCAGTTTCAACTATACAAGAACAAGCCATTCTACATCGCTTTTGAAGCAAAAAAATAAATAAATCTACATTGCTATATCACTGGTGATTGCATCTGAAGGCTTCTAATTCTAAATCAGCAACATCAAATATGCAGTGGCAAGTTAACGAATCAGCAAATGAACCAGTTGCACGCAGCAGCGAGGTGGGAGGCTGCAACCAATGATACCACATTTGATGTCTCCAAATCAGAGTAAACAAGATGTTTGGGCAATGATTTCCTCTTCCCGCGATGTTGAAGGTGGATGGGCGATACCAAGCACCACAAGTTCAGTAAAACAAGTTCCACAAGAGCTGCAGTATTTAGCCAATTCCAGGATCGTAAAACACGTCGGATTCCAAGATGGGCACTAGTTCAGTAAAGCCAGAAAGACAATGGCTAAAGTCAATAAAATATCCAAAGCTTGCTGATTGCTTGCTGGAGAATAAACTAAATGAGTAAACTAAAGACTAACCTTCAATTCATCCCTGATTGCTTGTTGGGGAGATGATGGTTTAAAGGCCAAAAGCTACACCAAATTTTTCTTTGCTGCTCCGACGCTTCAGTCCTCATGTCCCAGCCCCTGCAATGGTGTGTCTTCCAAGAGAATATCCAAAGCTTGCTGATTGTTTCTTCTAACCCTTTACAATGGTGTGTCTTCCAAGAGAAACTCAGATCAATCCCCTTACAACATCTGCTTGTTCTGGTACACATAATCCTCACCATCATGCCATGTCTCTTTTGCTAGTTCTGTCAAATGTGAAATAATTCAATTAATATACAAGGGAACTTCCAAATAATGTGAAAACAGTATGATATTAGAAGCAATAAAATGCAAAAATAAGAGTACCTTCCCGACGACTACAATGTAATAACTCCAACAAGCTCCTCCAGTTAATTATCTGCAGTATCAGTTAAAAAACTAAAAAGAACACACACAGAAAGAGAGAAACATAACTTATCTCATGAAAAATCAAAAACTTAAGCCTATAGGCAAAAATCACCATGCCACTAATTAAATGCTTCAATCCAAATCATGGTCCAAGTCATTATTCAAAATAAAATGAGAAAGAACAAAAAAAAATGATGTCCAGCAACATCACTGGGTGTGCTAAACCAGCACTTATTCTCAAACAGTCTCTTAAAAAGTTCAAACTTAAAAATAGAATAAAAAGATTCTGCAACAGCATATGAAACTTCAGCAGCATCAAATGGTATTCCAGAACCTGGATTATGTAAGAGTAAAAAAAATATTAAAACAATACAAGATTAAAACATTACTGGATTTCCAAAGAATGAAACAGCAATTCAATTACATGTTTGAAGTTATACCTCTGAGTTGTAGAAGAGACGTTCAATTTAGTATCTTCACTTAGCATTACGAACATTGATTGAAAGTCCTTCGAAATCAGCTGAAAGGGCTGCAATTTAAAAAATGAGAAGATTCGTTTAAAATTTATTACTAATACAACAGTTAAAAATAAAATTATTAAAAAAGACATAGCAAATTAAACTTGCTTGACTCCAATTTTTCAAGCTCCTCTAAGTTCTCTTCAATATCAATAGGCTTTGAATTATTTCTCAGCCAATCTTGAGCACATACCAAAGATTCAACAATCTTGGGAGTCAAAGAGCTGCGAAATTGGTCAAGAAGGCGTTCTCCGGCACTAAATGCTGATTCTGAGGCCACAGTTGATATGGGAATCGCTAAGACATCACGAGCCATTAAAGAAAGCACACGATAAGTTGAGGACTTCATCTCCCACCAAGTGAGTATGTCAAAGTGTGGGGTCTCAACTTCTACTCCATCATCCAAATAATGTTCCAGCTCTGATTTTATGACTACTTTCTCTTCCTCCATCAAAAATTGTTCCCAATCTTCTTCATGCTCGATGATAGATTCACCTGAAACACCACCACTCTCCCTTTTATGCACATCTTTGGAATTTCCTTTTTCCATTTCTTCTAAGATTAAGGATGAGTAATGCTTATAAAGTCTGTTCATTACATCCTTAATCTTTTTTACCATCGTTTCCAATGCATGACCACTAAGAGAGTAATATTTTCTGAAGCAAAATTTGACATATTTCATCTTGTGACGTGGATCCAAAACCAATGCGACAATCATTATGGGATTTATTTTCTCTAGATTGTAATACTTGTCAAACTTGAGCTTCATTTTAAGTGCCATGGACTTAAAATACTCATTCTCATTAGTTGCCCAATTCAAAAGCAAAGATTGAATATGGATGACTTCACGGAAAAACTGATTAGCAGTCACATATTTTGAGCCTGAAACACGCTTTGTGATCAAATAAAATTTCTCTAAAAATGAGCACAAGTTCTTAACAGTTACCCAATCCCCCTCAGTCATAGCATCTTTAACTTCCATAAGAAAACTTACCTCCTTTTCTTCCATCAATTCAAAAGCCTTTTGATATGCAATTCCAACATCTAACATCATGTAAGTGGAATTCCACCGTGTGGGAACATCTAGACACAACATCTTTTTGCAAGCAATTGATTCCAACTCAACACAGCCTTTGAAAGCTTGCATTCTAGACGCGGAACTCCTCACATACTTAATATAGTTTCTAAGAGTTACAATGGAACTCTTAGCTTGCTCAATGCCATCATTAACAATGAGATTCAAGATATGATCAAAACACCTAACATGGAAATAATCCCCACCAAACAACAATGCATCCCTCTTAAAAAGTTTCTTCCTCAAACTTTGAGTTGCTACATCATTGGAACTAGCATTGTCTACTGTAATTGTAGACATTTTTTCTAACCCCCATTCCAGTAAACACTCTTCCAGTGACTGTGCTATTACCTCACCTCGATGAGGGCTAGGAAGAACCCTAAAATTAATAATTCTCTTCTGCAACTTCCAATCATTATCAATAAAATGAGCTGTAATACACATGTATCCCAAATTTTGAATAGATGTCCAAAGATCAGTTGTTATGGATACACGTGACTTGTTATTCTCAAACAGTTCTTTCAAACTCTGCCTTTCCTTTGCATAAATTTGAAAACAATCCTTAGTGATTGTAGTCCTATAGACAAACTTGAATTTAGGCTGGATTGTATTCACAAACCGCCTAAATCCTTCCTTTTCTAAAAAAGAAAAGGGTAACTCATCAACAATGACCATACGTGCTAGCTCCTTACGTCCAACCTCTTGACTAAATTTCCAGTTCATAACTTCAGTGGCACCATCTTTCGATGAGAAAACAGATAGTTCAGGTTGGTTAGGGTCTTTATTCTCTTTGTACTTCGGGCACTTAGGCAAATGTCTCCTCAGAGTACTAGTACCGTTATCACTAGGACACTGAAAAACCAAATTACAGTAATTGCAACTAGCTTCACTCCATGTAGACCCATCCGCAGGATGAATTTTAGAGAAGTGTTCCCACACAAAAGACTTAGACTTGTAAGTGGCTTTGCGCTTAGCAGGAAGACGAGTAGTGCCTACTTTACCTTTCTCATTCTGTTTCTCACTGACATTTTGATCCTGAACAATCTGCTCACCAAGCTCTTTAGCAGTTCTATTGTTTGCCGCTACTTCAGCCATCTCACTGCATACATAAAAATGTTGATTCAGTCATTGTAAATTTGATTTATAACTTGAACACAGCCCTACAGATAAACATGAAACAAAAACCTACAAAGGAAGTTGAAGAAATTCATAATATATAACTCTGAAATCACTAAATAGAGAGAAAAGTTGAACATGTTGAAGTGTTAACCTCAATATCTGGCGAAAAGTGAATCGAAGCAAGAGATCTGAAGAACAAGTGATCAACGAGATACACACACCTGGAAAAATGCACACAGCAAGAAAAAAAATTGAGCAGTCTATGAAATAAGCATTTGGAAAGACCAAGGACGGAGATTTTTTCATAGACTGCGTATTTGATGTTATGCAGCCAATCTGTTTGATAAAAAAACTGAGCAGCCAATCTTTGAGGTATGAAATAAACATATGTTTGATAAAAAAATTGAGCAGTCTATGAATAAGCATTTGGAACTTGGAAGATTGGCTGCGGTACATACCTCGAAGATTGGCTGCGGTGCTTCTGGCTTCTGCTGTGTGCTAGGGTTATGTGTGAGTTGAAGAGATTTCGAGGGAGACTATATATAGATGATTCATCGGAGACACAGAGCAATTCTCGATCGAATCCGTAATTGATTTCCTCTATAATCACCAACATTTTAGATCGGTCAGACTTCATCTCAGAATCATATCTTGCACTACGAGAGATGGAATGAGGATTCATCGGAGAGAAAGAACTTCCTGACTTCCTGTTCCTCGAATCAGACTGATTCCACCAGTAATTGATTCTCCTTATTCACCAACAACTGTGATTGAGCCGAAATATCTGCTTCATCCCAATCGTGTGACTGCGAGAGGCGAGAGATCAGTGAAATTAGGGATGAATCTCGTTGATGAATAAGAGTCAACGCTTTTACTTCAATACATATCAGTAGAATCAATAAATATATATTAATACTATATATATTATTATATAATATATGGCTAATTCGGGTTCAGCCCGAGATACTTATTCCAATACTCAGCCCGAACCCGAATTCAATTCGGGTTGAAAATATTGGACCAGGCCCGTTCGAATTAGTGTATATTGCTGTCCAAGCCCGATTTCAATTCGGTCTGGGTTCGGGTTGCCCGAGTTCAACCCGACCGAATTGCAGTCCTAATTATGCTCCGCCCTTTCTACTCCATTTTTCCCCCACTCACTGTATTTTAGTGAACATAATTTTTCACTCAGTGCGATGGAGTAAAACTAAGAAATGGAAAGAGCTGACGACTAGTAAAAGGTACAAGTACTAAACAACAAAATTATGTCCCAAATCCTAGCTCTTAATCCTCCGACTGAGCATCATTACATGGAAGTATATTTTAAAAAAAGAAATTGGACACGTAACGTTTCTCCTTACGAGTAAAAGGAACAGAAGGGCGGTCTGATGTTTAGTTACATTATATTTTCACGTGACACTGTATAGCAATTAATGTATCCTTATAACTTAACAAGTTCGTATTCGAGTTCTCGAATGAGGAGACAAAGAACAAAGTACTCCAGTGAGGGCCTTGGCTATTCGACAAAAATCTTTTACTGCTCCAGCCATGGACAGTTAACGGAGTAGTTGATCTCGCAAAGTTGGGAAGAATCGACGTTTGGGTGCAGGTCGGAAATCTTCCCTTCTATCTTCAAACCTACGAGGAGCTCCGGAAAGCGGTCAAGCTTCTGGGTCCGGTGGTTAGCACATATTCTAGGGTTTTGACGGGGTCCTCAGGAGACTGTATGAGGGCACGGGTGAAAGTTGACATTAATGTTCCTCTGATGAGAGGAAAATTTATCAAGATTTTTGGGAAGAAAAGGTGGTTAAGCTTCACGTATGAACGACTTCCGGGAGCATGCGAGTGGTGTGGACGGGTGTGTCACTACAGTACTGATTGTCAGATGGTGGATGCACAAAAAAGAGATAAAGAAGCTCCGGTGTTCGGCGATTGGATGTTCTTTAGACCTCCGGCGAGAAGAAAACTCTTTAACGAAGAACGCAGGATAAAGGTGGACGGGTTTGCAGGTCCGGAACAGAAGCTCGACCCAACATAGGGTGCAAAGGAGACAGGGCTTCCGTGGAAGGTCTTTCTGATGTAGGTTCTGATTGGGGTTTCGAGGAAGACCCAGTTGAGACGGCTATGGAGGTTGATCAGGGTGTTTCAGAGAAGACACCCCCGGGGATGTGATCTTTCTCAAATCCACTGGCAAACAATTCGACGACGGAGCTCACTGATGCACCGGGCAGGCTTATGGCGGCAGACAAGGCGAAGAAGGTCGCCGGAGAGTCCGCTAATACGGCAGCTGGCTTTAAGAGGAAGATTAGTGATGCCAACCTCTCTCCTAACCCCAACGTTAAAGTCAGGGACTCGGAAGGGGACCAGAGTTTTGCAGCGAACAGGGGTGGGGGTGGAAGACGCGGTAGAGGACGAGGAAGAGGACGCAACATGTGCGGTAATGGTGAAGTTTCAGGCAGAGACTCGAATTCAAAGGGGCCATCTCCGAAGCCTTCTGTTCAGGCGGGTCATAGAGTTCGCAAGGCTAACAGTGGCTCCAAAGGCAAAGACTCGGTCACAAATCATGAGGTAGCAGTGAAAGGGGTATCTAGCAGTTCAAAAGAAGTGAGCAGTGGGGTCCCCTTGAGCCCAAACAATTCACCAGGTACAAATTTGTTGAACTCTCCCCACTCTGCATCAGTTTTGATTCCTACCACGAAGCAAGTGCCATCTTCTTTGACAAAAGAGGGTAATGATGGGTCACAAGTGATTGTTTCAGAGGTTTTTGGTAATCAGATTCCGACACAGGACCGGGGCGCCTCAAATAACCCAAAACCAGTATTGGCTGAGGCTGCAAGGCAGTCCAGCCAGCAGCAATGAATCTCCTAAGTTGGAACGTACGGGGGCTTGGCAACCCCCGTAGCGTCGCTGCTCTCCGCGATCTAGTGGGGAGGAGAAAGTCTAACGTCGTCTTTTTGATGGAGACGAAGCTGTACGGAAGAGAGATGGAATGGGTTAAAAGGAGGTTGGGTTGGCAGTACGGCATTTATCGTGATTGCGATGGCAGCAGCGGTGGTAGAAGGGTAGGTCTCGCCTTGCTTTGGGACGATTCAGTTAGTTTCACTATGATTAAGTGGTCAAATCACCACATTCATGGGGAGATTTCTTTTGACAATGGTTCCAAGAATGGAGTTCTCACGGGTTTCTACGGAAACCCGGACAGACAAGAGAGACATAATTCATGGAACGTTTTACAATCTTTACGACCTAATAACGGTCCTTAGTGTGTAGTAGGCGCTTTCAATGCTTTCACGTCTATCTGTGAGAAGGAAGGAGGTAGAGCAGTCTCCTTCAGTCAGATAGAGGATTTTCTTAGCATTATTCATCGACTACAATTGAGGGATATGGGCTATTCGGGTTCTCCGTTCACCTGGAGAAACAATCAGGGAGACGAGCTATCTATACGGGAGCGTCTTGATCGTTGCTTGGTGACGGACAGTTGGATTGATTTGTGCGGTTGGGCTAGGGTCCAACACTTGATTGCAGAAGTGTCTGATCACGTTCCAATAGAAGTTTATTGGAATCTTAATGCGAGGATTAGAAGAACAGGTCGTAGAAGGTTTCACTTTGAGGCGATGTGGATGCACCACAAGGGGTGCAAAGATGTTATATCAGATGTGTGGCTCAATTCAGGGACGCAGATAGAGACTCGTTTGGGTTCCTTGGTGTGCACAAGAGAATACGGCGGGGAGCACTCTATGTACACCAAGAGCAAAGGATCGGAAATGGCACAGGAAGAGTTGGGTTGTGTGTAGGGAGAGAGTAAGGCAGTAGTAATGTCTGAGAGAGAGACAGGGGTTTGGCAGAGCTTCCGCGTATGTCTGGTGTGTTCTCCCTTGTATGGAAGGGTTAACGTCCTATATATAACAGAGAATGTGACCGTTGTAGTGTGGTTAATGCGCCCATCAATGGCGGCTTAATTAGCTTAACCACAACGGCACGTTCGTCCGCGTATATAGGGACCGTTACAGCACGTTATGCGCGAATACCGGAACCGTTATGGGGTTGACCGGGTTTGACCGGATTGACCGGGTTTATGGAGCTCGTGCCATAAATCTCTCAAAAGCAGTTACTAAAGGTCGCGCGCGGGCTTGGCTCGCACGCGACAGGACTTACTCTAGCCTTCAAACCACTAAGTCCCTACAAGTCCCGTGCAGTGGTATGCGAGGGCCCTGTCTCGTAACCCCCACATGGATCAGCGCGGATGGTGATCCAGTGTGTGTGGAGCACAATATGGTGTGCTGGATGATTGCCACGTGGCCAAGATCTGTCTGTTCAGAAAGCACTATCTACATTAGCCCCCTTTCTGCGCGTGAAGACTCATAGCCGGATAGACTTCAATGCGCAGGAACCAACGTACGCGTCGCCGCCACGCACCAATTCAAATATGAGTAAGTTCAGTCCCCGTGCGTGCCATTATGACCTAAACCCCTAGAGTCGTGCCGTCTGGTCTTTAGGGTTTTAGGCGTGACGTCAGCTTGTCCTGTGATTGCGCGATTCGACGGTGACGGTTGCGATTCGACTACTGAAAGGACGCAACCCTTCATTGTTTTTGGATAAATACTCTGTACTCTCCATTGTCGCAAAGCATCACTTCTTTCTCTTAAAGTGAATGATACCCGGAAGCCTTCAAGAGCAGATTCAGATAATCAATCACCAGTTCTCTCTTGTCAATCGTCTTCTTCAATTGTACGCATCCAATCAAGCTTTACCAAAACAAGGTTGGCCTTATTCATTTGTGTTTAATATACTGATATATGCTTTGAACTGCGTTGGATCTGCAAACCCGTAACATATTATCCACTGAAAACTTATGAAGAAGCTCTCGATCTTTGAATCCAATTTCGATTTAATCCCCAGATGATAAGGATCTTGAATGTAGGGTTTCTTCCAATCTCTAATTTTGAAGATTGCCACTGGACTGTTCATCTTTCTTCCAATAAGTCCTTGTATGCTTTGAACTGAATCTTGAAATTCAAACTGAAGTGTGCATATTTCTCCCCCCTTTTTTCTTGCTTTTCCGCAGGAATGGCAAAGACAAAAGGAACCAAACCCATTAAGGAGGTCGAAGAAATACCTGATCTTCCGCGGGCTTTATGGCGTAAAGCCCCCTATCTGGGTGGAAAAGACTTCTACCATGCTAGGGTTAAGGCGAAGAAACTGCCAATCCCTGTCCCTGGTGAAGGATTGCAAACATTAACCCCTCCAGTTAACTCGGCCCTGCTCGAATTGATCGATTCCGAAGATGTGGTTCGATTGGGAGTCGAAAATGGGTATTTACCGTATACTGCGATTTCCACTCAGGCGTTTGTTCAGAAATTGGACTTCATGGATGAGTGGATTGACCATGTATTGACTCATCACGCCATGACTCTAAACGATGCTGGCGTATACTTCGCAGTTCGCGCTATGAAGGGTGCTGCCGTGAAGCTGGACCAGTCCATGCTTCTAAACCTTCTTTCTCGCTACTCGCCTGCGACTCACACATTCCATTTTTCTGAGTTCGAGGCTGCTCCCACGCTCGAAGATGTGCACATGCTGTATGATCTGTCTCCCATGGGCGAGGTGGATCCTTTGAGTCCATTGAGGACGGATGCGGAGATCGCTTTGTACAAGTAGATGGAAAAGTGCTTGTCAGAAGTGAAGAAAATTTCCACCCGGTGGACTAATACAGAAGTCCTTCCTGACTGGCAGTTGGTTGATACATCTACGAAGAACACTTGGAGTAAGTGGGTGCAATACTTTTTCCATGATTATGCGAACAGCAGCATCACCAAGAAGCTTCTGAGTCAAAACCCGAAGGCTAAGAACTATGTGAATGGCAAGGGTTATCACTTGACCCTATGCGCCTTCCTCTGTGCCTGGTTGTCGAGGTACTTATTCGAAGGCCACCCACATGATGGGGTCTTCTATCATGTTCTGCCTCTTGCTGTGAAATTGGCCCTCGGACAGAAAGTCGCACTTGGACCCTAAGTCTTGGGCACGCTGTACTACAGGTTGGATCAGCTGGTCGTGGCAATGAAGGAATCGCGTGGCCGCCTCGACATACTGACTTACATTAACATTGCTTTCTTGACAATGTGGGTCTTCGAGCGATGTCCCTCTTATGCCCCAGTCGCTTCTAAGCCCAGCAAATGGTGTCCCCCAGGTGCGGAGGAGGAGCGTAATAGCGGCAGGGCTGCGAGATGGTTCGGAACTAACTTCCCCAAGTGCGTTTGGAGCCTGATATGCGACAATCGGGAAGAGTTTATAGCTAGGCCTTATGCCATGCGCGTTGAGAATGTGCGATGGTTCCCAAAACTGTATCCCTCTAAGGCTGTTGCCTTCTCAGAAGAGCTCCTTTTCGAAGGTGGGGAGCATTTCCACGAGCGCTATCGCGAATTCTTTTGCTGGTGCCTGAGAGGCTCCCTTCCTGCTCTCGCAGAGCATGTTCGTGAGCTCGCGCCTAGGTAGGAGAGGATTACCGTGGATGTTGATCCCACTCGCGTTTCTCCCCAGTTTGGCTTTGATGCAGTGGCACCATCAATTTGGCCGCAATCTATCATCAGAGGCTGCTACAAGCGGTTATTGTCTAGGGAGTGTAAAACAATCTTGATGAGCAATCTTCCCTTCGAGCAACCTCCAGGTAACCGCGAAGGTGGCTATTCCAGAAACTGGATCGCTTACTGGAACGCCCAGCATACAAGGTTTGAGACGCAGTCGGTCCCTCAGCCAAGCAGAGCTCCTGTGATCAAAAGGAATTCTTTCCCTTTTCATCCCAATTGTAGCCTGGACGAGTCTGAATATGGTTGCTATTCGTTGCTGGATCGCGAGAATCACCTGTGTCCCTCCATCATTCTTGATGAAAAGATCGCCGCAGTTAGGAGAGGTGATTCGCATGTCATCAGATATAGCGAAACTTTCGCCAAGGTAAGAAATTTCTCTTGCATGCGTTAAGTTTCGTTACTCCAATATGTCAAAAGCTTCATGCTTCACTTTCTTTTGCAGTGCCATGTGAGGAGATTTGCATCTGGTGAGCGCTCCAAATCGATGGTCACCACCATTGTTACTGCAAGACGGCAAGGACAACCAGTTCGGCCGGCGTCGAAGATGGATCCCGCGGTTGAGACCGAAATTCGCGAGATCATGAATGCGTTTGCTGATTCGCTGATAGACAATACTCCAGCCTTGTCTCCTCCCAGGAATGATCCGTCTCCTCCAGCGACTGCTGCTCCGAGAGCGAAAAGGCCCAGACAAAGAGGAATCACAATCTCTTCCCCTAGGAGCGCTCCAACTTCCCCTCCTGCGAGATCCCTTACTGCCAGGGATAAAGGTAAAGGTCGCATGACCAGTAAAGCGCGGAAGGAGCTCGCAGTGGAGACCTTTGCTCCGTTCGATCAGGAGGAAGAAGAAGAGAGGAGGGAGACAAGAGAAGGAGATGAAGAAGAGGAAAGAATTGAAGATATCAGAGACAGAGAGAGAGAGATGCGATACAAGAGGAAGAGTCAGGAGGTATCTCAATCGTACTTCTCTTCTCATTATCTTAACTCTTTTGCAATCTGGTTTGAACAAATTGTTTCTTCGCAGATGATGACGATGAGACCATCAGTGGCCTTTTGGCCAAGAAGCAGAAGAGGGTTTCTCATTCTGGTGTTTCCGATGAAACCATAAGCGAGGACATTCTTGCCGAGTCCAGGAGAACAGCTGCGGAAGCTGCTGAAAGGAGAAGAAAGCGAGAAGAAGAGGAACTCGAACGCGTGAAGCAAAGGAGCCTAGAAGAGCAACACGTCGACGACCTAGTGCATCCAACTGATGAGGAAGATGTGCTTCCAGAAGAGGTGGCTCCTCAAGTTGAAGAGGAGGATGCGGCTCCAGAAGAAGATGCGGCAGCTCTAGAGCAAGCCCAAGCAGATTTTGAAGAAATCGCAGGCGGCAATGAAGGTGAGATTTTTAATCTCGCAGTAACTTATCGAGATGTTATTGTCGGTGCGCTCAAGCACGGTGTGTCAAAAAGCTAACATTCGCCGTTGGCTAGTAGGCAAGTGCGGTGAACCTTCAGGTAATCATTTGAGCAATATGTATGAACTAGGCTTAGCAACCTAAACATAATCATGACTGGTTTCTTTGCGCCCCAGGTCACGCTCACCTTAAAGACATGCTTAATGAAGACACATTAATAGGGCAAGGTTCCACGTCCTTAGCATATGACGAGGATGCTGCAATCCCACCTTCGCGTGGAGGTGCTCGCTCTTAGCTTACCAAAGATAATAATATACGATACAAGTTACCTCACACCATCGTATTTTGTATCACAGGTAATGCTGATGAAGCCGTGTTGGAGCAAAGGAGTCAACCTTCTGCATCCTATGTCCCGGTGCCGAGTTCTCATACTGAGAAGCCCGTCGCAGCTGCCGAATATGCAGGAGAGCCCCTCAAGGACGTCATCGAACTTTCTGATGATGCCGAGGCTGACACTGTGTTGATGGAGGAAGATGCCCATGCTGGTGCTGAGGAAATAGGAACGAACGCTGCTGATGCTATCGCACCTGAAGGTATCCCTCATTAAGCTGCAACTTCTACTGCCGCCATGCCTCCGGCGATGACTGAGCCTGCGACACCTCTTCCTGCGTGGAACTTTTAGGGTTCGCAGGTCGGGGCTGCAATCGCACCTGGTGCGGCTTATACTCTTCCCCCCAACTATGAGGAGTTAGAGCTCGCAGCTGATAGAAGGGAAATGGAGCGAGGACAGTATTCAACTACCCCAACAATGCACATTCCTTCTCTGCGCGAGATCCTTGAAGGAACTGGTATGTCGTGATTTGTTGTTCGCATCTTGGATTCTTCATTTGCGAGTTCGATAGTCTAACTTGGCTTTGACACTGCTTTAGGGTTGAAGCAAGCTGACGTGGACTGGCTAGTTCGGATGCGCCTCTCCTACCCCCAATCATTTGCGAGGTCTCTGGAGATAGGGCCCTTCGACAGGAGGCTGTTTCAGACTGAAGCCATCTGGATTTTGGAGCAGCTGTCCGCGGCCACACCTGCGACCATTTCTCCTCAGAGTGCGGAATTGCTTTTTGGCATGTGCCAAAACCTTCTCGCCAAAGTTCAAGGCAAGCTGGACTTTGGGTTTCTTGTCAAAAGAGTCACCCTGATTCGCGCGGCCGTGACTTTGAAACGCGGCTACCAAAACCTTGCAGCTGAGAAGCAGAAGGTAGAGCAGCAAAGGCAAAAGGTTGAAGAGGCTGTGAAGCTCTTTCATGAGATGAACGCCAAATGCGAGCAATTGAAGCAAGAAGTGGAGCAAGTGGAAAATCTGAGCCGTTAGTTTACTCCTAATGACTCCTTGATCAAGGGCTTGTTTTGAAAAAAGTAGCAAATAAGTAGCTGAAACATTACTGTAATGTTGCTAGGGTTTCTCCCCCCCTTTTTTTTCAAAAAGAATTGAAATGCCCGTTTTGCCCTTTCCGGGATTTGCTCAAATATCTCTGTGCATATCAACTATGACGTCAACAATTGATATTCTGCCTTGATTTTTGCGCTAATTGCTCATTATATAAGCACGCCTTCCTTGGGAAGTCCATCCGAATCATGACCATCCGTCATTAATTAGGATACGCAACCGAATCGTCATAGCCTTTAGTAGGGTAATTGATTGTTACCTCTTTTCAAGGCGTAAGGGATTGATCCTTACCCTTTTTTCAAGTTTTGCTGACTCATCTTGGTAACTGAAGAGTCTCCACAAGGTCTATATAAACCCTGCCTTTTTCTATTTGGGTTCTTCATCCCACAATGTGGCTTGCCGTGAGTCCTTACGACTGCTGGCTTCAACGCTTGTTTTTCGTTGATTCATGGCAGCTTCAAGTTGTTAAACCTGAGTTTGTGCTTTGTGCTATAGAAATAGTTTCCAAGATCTGCTTCGTAAGGCTTATTGATCTTATAACTATCATAAAGAAGATGCAGATAATACCTCATGTTTGTTCGAAGAATTTTCTTCGTCTATTATGCTTGCAGGTCATGTTTCCGGCCGCCTCCCGACGAGGTGCAGCGCCGTACTGACCTTGCTATTGACTCGTAATGAACGGCGGATTTCTCCTCTAGCTTTTCCGGAGGAGAATTTCTTGCCTCCTCGTTCTTGAACTCGGGATGGCGAGCCAATGTGCTCGTCTCCGTGGACAAGGAGCATCTGGCCTTTGGAGTTGCTTCTTGCCTGTTCTTCACAACCGCATACGCCGGAACAGGTGGTTCTCAGGCACATATCTTGATCAGACAGAGGCCTTGTCAGATCCTGAGATCTTGAACATAGCGTCGCATAGGTCTTGTAGACATGGCGGGCTGCGGGCTGTTCTTCTCGCATGAAAACCCTACTTGCTACAGATCTTTGGTCGCAGATCTCTGTATCGCACAGCTTCTGCTATGACCGTTAGGTCGATCCTTTTCCAGTTAGGATTCCCCGATGTGTAACTTCTGCTTGTAAGTTACTATTTAGATGCATTGCAAGCCATGTTGGCTGCGTAGTTAGCTTGATTTGAGCTTTTTCGCTTGTAAGCTGTTATCTAGACAGATAAATTGTAAGTCATTTTGACTCATAATGATAAATCGCTTTGTATGATTTGCTGTCTTGTTACAACAAATTACGATTTCGCATGCGTATTGGCAAATTTCGCCTTCTGTAGTGCTGTATACACACTTTGCATTGTCGCTTATGATTTGCTATCTGCCGGATAAATTCGCAGATATGTTCTTAGATCGTTCGAGATCGTGCTTGTGCAGCTTTGCTACCTTGACGAATAGGCTTGAGATTTACTTAAGGTTAAACCCAAGTAAGAGTGCTATCTCAGCGGATAGGCTTCTATAGATCACTTAAGATCATTTTGCATAATGCTGCTATCATAGCAGATAGACTTAAGAATCATTTTAAGATCGCATTTGTATAGTGCTGCTATCGTGGCAGATAGGCTTGAAAGATCATTTAAGATCATACTCGCATAGGCTGCTATCATTGCAGATAGGCTTAAAAGATCAGTTAAGATCGTATTCGCATGAGCTGCTATCGTGGCAGATAGGCTTAAAAGATCACTTAAGATCGTATTCGCATGAGCTGCTATCGTGGCAGATAGGCTTAAAAGATCAGTTAAGATCGTATTCGCATGAGCTGCTATCGTGGCAGATAGGCTTAGAACATCACTTAAGATCGTATTCGCATGAGCTGCTATCGTGGCAGATAGGCTTAAAAGATCACTTAAGATCGTATTTGCATAGGCTGCTATCACGACGGATAGGCTTTTGCTAACAGTAATAATGAAATAAACAGAGTAATAAAGACAGCTAAAAGCATAAAGTTCTTCTCATTTGGGAGAAGTCTTTTTATTATAAAACTCTCGTATGGGAGAGATGAGATTACAATTCTCTCATATGGGAGAGAAGATGTGCGGATCATAGCAATACAGAGCATAAAGCAAACTTTGTAATATAACGCATATAATGAGAGAAGTTAAGGATAATACTTCTTCATCCAGCGCATGTTGACTGAGATTGGGGTTGAGGTCGTTCCATGTAACCTCCGTATGCTGCAGTAGCCACTGTCAAAGACTTCTGTGACTTCAAAGGGTCCTTCCCAATTGGCTGCGAATTTTGGGTGAGCTGCCTCACGCATGCAATGGTCAGACGCGCGCAAGACCAAATCTCCAACTGCGAAATCTCGACGTTGGACTGTTTTGTTGTACGCACGAGCGATCCTTTCTTGGTATCGTTTGTTAGTCCTTTTAGCTTGCTCCCGCTTTTCTTCTAGCAGGACTAAGTCATGGTCGCGTTGATTGTCATACAATGCATGGAAAGCCAATCTTGCAGATTTAACCTTCACTTCAGCAGGTACCACATCCTCAGCTCCATAGCATAAAAGGAATGGTGAGACCCCTGTGGGTGTCCTTGAAGAAGTCCGATAAGCCCACAAGACTATGCTCAAAGAATCAGCCCACTTCTTCTGGTCATCTGCGAACATCTTGCTCAAAATTCTCAATAACGTCTTGTTGGTTGCTTCTGCTTGCCCATTCCCCTTCGGGTAGTATGGGGTGGAGCATATCTGCCTGATGTTATATTCTGCTAACTTTGCAGCCACTTTGCGATTGACAAAAGGAGTGCCATTATCTGAAAGGATGGTGTTGGGAATTCCGAACCTGCATATGATGCTTTCTTGGATGAAATGGATCACAGCTGGCGCATGAACAACTCGGTCGCGGTGAGAATGAAGTGATTCCCGTGCGAGGTCGGTCGAATGGGACCGATGAAATCCAAAGCCCACGTGTGAAACGGACATGGTGTTCCCAATGCATGTAGATCTACGGCAGGGGCGTGCACTAGATTACCATTGAATTGACACTCCTGGCAGCGTCTTACTTTGGTGCGGCAATCAGCCTCCATAGTGGGCCAGAAATATCCAATTGAGAGGAGTTGTCTGCATAATTTCGCACCTCCCTGATGTTCCACCTGATGAGAAAGGTCCATCACTTCTTGTGCTTCCCTGCTGTCTAGACATCGTAGCAAGTTACCTTCGTGGCCCCTTCGCCAAAGCAGATTTTCTTGCACCACATATCGGGCTGCTTTCCTCTTTAGTTTCTCGGCTTCTTTTCTCGACTCGGGTACAGTACCCTGGGTGAGAAAATCAAAGAGTGGTTTCCTCCAATCCGCATCATGGTCGGTCAGAGCAATGAGTAAAGAGTCCTTGATCAGTGCGCAACTCTCGCACTTTCCTTGAATTAATGCTGCGGCCGTTGACATGTCCGACCAATGAATGCCATACCTCTGGGCTTTTCGATAGATTGACACCTCACTTTCCCCGCAAGCATGTTGGTGAATCTTTTCTAACAGCAGTTGTCCCTCTTGCTCGGAGACGCATCGCATAAGTATACCGCCAGGGCCCTTGTAGTAAAGGGTGTTGTCATGTATGCGATACCCCTTTGTGGATGCCCAGTTCTCGCTGCTCGTGCCTTCTGCGATGGCCCGTAAGATTGACTTTCTCTAGTCCGCATCGTCCATGCATTCATCGTCGCACGCGTCTTCTGTCAACGCCGAGGATGTTCGCACTTCAATCAAGATCCTTGCGGGACATTTTTCCGCACTGACCTTGGATCCCAAGGTAGCTAAAGCGTTAGCATGCCTATTGTCCGCTCGAGGTTTGTGCTCGTATCTAACGTCGCAGAACTATTGCACCAATTTCTGTACCAAGGTCCGGTAGGGCAATAAGTTTATCTCCTTCAAACCATACTCGCCCGAGGCTTGTTTGACGATTAGCTTGGAGTCCCCCATAACCGTCAAGTTGCTTACTTCCAAGGCCTTTGCCGCGCGGAGTCCTGCGATGAGAGCTTCATACTCTGCTTCGTTGTTGGTGACTGCGAAGTCAAGCTTTGCGGACATCTGTATGAATTCCCCATCTGGTTTGGTCAAGACTATCTCGATGCCTCCACCTTTCCTTGTTGACGAACCGTCGAAATGGAGCGTCCAATAGGGCAACTCAACTGCGTAGATTTCAGGTCCCTCCAATTCTTCTTCAGTCACAGGCTCATGACTGTTATCAGGGAACTGCGCCAGCAAATCCGCCACCGCCTGCGACTTGATCGCCCGCGGCCGAACGCATGTAATGTCATATTGGGAGATGGTCATATACCACTTTGCCAATCTTCCCCCAGGAGTGGTGTGAGTCAGAAGATATCGTATGGGATCGCTCCTTGTGACCACCACCACTTTGTGCGAAGCGAAATAGTGTCTCAACTTCTCTATTACGAAGAATAAAGCAAGGCAATGACGTTCGATTTCCGTGTACCTTGATTCTGCGGGCTGCACGATGCGAGAGATATAGTAGATGGGCCTTTCTTGACCCTCATACTCCTGAACTAGGAGAGCTCCTATAGACCTCCTTGTTGACGTCAGATACAACAAGAGTGGTGATCCTAGCTGAGGTGCGATCATTACTTTTGAAGATGTCAGCAGCTCCTTTAGTTTCCCGAACGCAGCTTCGTGCTCCGCAGTCCAGTTTTATATGGCATCTTTCTTGAGAAGATCACTGAAATAGAAGGTGAGCGATCGCTGGGATGAATCTTCGCAGGTAGGATAGCTTTCCCAAGAAGGTTTTCAAGGCACTCTGGTTATGCGGCGGAGTCATGCCAGTGATGGCTGATACTTTCGCAGGATCATGCTCGATTCCTTGGCGATGTACCACTCATCCCAAGAACTTCCCTGATGTTACCCCGAATGCGCACTTCATGGGGTTCATCTTCAATTGAAAGCGTCTGCATCTGTTGAACACTTTTCGCAAATCCGCCAGATGGTCTGCCTCCTCCTTGGATTTGACAACTAGGTCATCCACATAGAATTCCACTTCCTTGTGCATCATATCGTGGAACAGGGCCATCATGGCCCGCTGGTAAGTTGCACCTGCGTTTTTGAGACCAAAAGGCATCACCGTATAGTTGAATGCTCCCACTGGGGTGATGAATGCGGTTTTCCGTGCATCTTCGGGGTCCATCTTGATATGATTGTACCCACTGAAGCCGTCCATGAAGCTGAACATGCGATGACCCGCGGTTGAATCGATAAGTAAGTCAATGTTGGGGAGCGGAAAATCGTCCTTAGGGCAGAAACGATTGAGATCCCGGAAATCCACGCAAATACGAAGCTGTCCATTCTTCTTCACCACTGGCACAATGTTGGCCAGCCATGTGGGATGGTGATTTGGCTCTATGAATTTGGCATTCAGAAGTTTGACAACTTCTTGCTTGATCTTCACGTTGAGCTCCGGCCTAAAGCTTCTTGTGCTCTGCTTTACCGGCTTGGATCCTGGAATCACATCCAACCGATGCATGGTGATGCTCGTGTCCAGGCCAGGCATTTCATCGTATTCCCATGCGAATACATCCTTGTACTCAGTCAAAAGCTGTAGCCATCTTTCCTCCTCTTCGCTTGTGAGGTTCGCACTTAGAAAGACTGGCCTCTTCTTTTCTTCGCCCGGGCTTAGGAATACCTCCTTCAGCTCCTGCTTTTGTGGTCTGGGTTTGTCTTCCATGCATTCGGGTGCTTCTTTGAGTTTCTCTTCTAGAGTGCTCGGCATTGGTTTTTCTGTCTCCGAAACCTGCTCAATTTGGTTGATTTTCCCAGGGATATCCCCATGCCCGCTTGGGGACACCCCCGCGCACCTTCATATGCGATAGCATTTCTTCCCGTTGCGTAGAAACTCTCTATCTCCTTGCCTTCAGGGTCATGCTTTGCTATTCTTTTCAGAGTGTACACATTCTTTCGCTGGTAGGCAATCCGCGGCGCCTCTTCTCGCGTAGGCGGCTTTTCCTTGGCATCCTCTCTTGTCACCATCACTCCCGCAGGTGACTGATCTTTGATATCCTTCCATCGGGGCAAAGGAGTGGGGTTGAATGGTCCCGGCGTTTGCTCATCTGCCATCTCGGTGAACCACACCGCCTCACTGAGATGCGCTTCATCCATGTTGAATGGATTCGTCGAAGCTGGTATCTCGACTATTCTGTCATTCCAAATCGCTTTCATCACTTGGTGAGATGTTGAAGGGACAGCATCAAAGCGATGAATCCAGGCTCGTCCTATGATCATGTGATACGTAGTGTTCGCATCTATGACATAGAATTTCACTAAGCACTTAATTTTACCGATCTAGATACCCAGGCGGATCCATCCTATCGTCATTCTGGAGTCGCTTCCGAATCCCATCAGCGGGGATGGACGCTTGACAATCTTGTACTCTGGAATTCCCGCTAGCTTCAATGTATGGAGCGAAACAACGTTAACTGCTGCTCCTCCGTCGAGGAATGCTCTTTTGAACTCAACACCATTTATAATAGCCGTCACGTACAGAGGCCTCTGGTGGCTCGCATCTGTCTTCTTGTCGCTTGCGGAAAAGGTTATGACCTTTTCTGTAGAGCGAGACGCCCTAACGACTTTCCCATTGGAGACTACGAGATCCTCCTCGTAGTCTTCTGCTATCCTTAAGATTGCCTTTGTCATCTCCGTCCGGCATTTTTCTGAGAAATTCATCTCGTCGAAGAACCTGCTGAACCCGTGCGACCCCTTCATCCGGTCGGCACGTTCGTCCTCCGTGTCTATGCTTTAGTCTTCATCATCATGGATTTTGGCAATGATGGGTAGACCATCCTCTGCGACCTCTTCAATATCCACAATCGAGATCATAGCGACCTCTTTGCCTTTCGATTCTTGCTCCGCATGGGCAGGGAGTGGATTGTTGCGCACATCCTGCCTTTGATCGCTGACAATCAGTTTGCCATTCTTCATCTTTTGGCTAAACACGATTCTGAGCTTCTTGCAGTCCGCCGTGGGATGCATAACCTTTCCGTGATATTCGCACCACTTCGGGTCTCTCACCATCTCCCTGGAGGGTGCCTTCTCGAGCGGCGGTAGGACACCGTCCTTACGCCATTGCCTGCAAAGGTCGCTTGCTTCTTCCACCAAACATGGCAGAGGTGGTGCATCAAAGTTCACAATCTTCGCCTGCTTTTGGGGTGAGACCGTATTCACTTCGGCCTCGCGTCCCCTCTTGTAGCTGAATCTCCCGATTTTGAAAGTAGTACCGCCCGAGGATCGCTCAGGGGCGTTTCTCTTTTTCTGCCTCTCCACTATAGGCTCGATGTTCTTCGTGCATTCGATTAGCTTTGAAAACGTAGGCGTTTGCAAGTTAATAAGCATACCTTTGTACTCGTCTCGCATGCACTGCAGGCATATCTCTACGAGTCTGCTTTCGAGTATCACATCTTTGCATTCCAAGGACTTGGCCCTGAACTTCTTGATAAAGGTTATTCCGTCCTCCTCGCGCTTCTGATACATCCGCGAGAGATGAATCATCGTCACCTTTTCCTCCATCTGGAAGAACTTGGTGTAGAACTTCTGGACCATGTCGTCCCAAGTCTTCACGGATCCGACTTCCAACGTCCTGTACCACTTGTAAGCCACGTTCCCCAAGGATTTCGGGAACTCGCGCATCAGCAGTTTGGGATCAGCTCCATACGGCCCCATCACATCGATGAAACGCATGACATGCTCATGGGCGTTCCCATTGACATCTTCGAACTTGTCTCATTTAGGAGCCTTGTACCCAGCAGGGTTAGGCATGAGATAGATCTCTCGTGGGATAGGCGGATCGTTGTCGAGCTTCGGGATGATGGTATCCGCGAACGATTGGTGAGCCAGAATAGTGTCTATGCGTCATTGCAGAGACGTCATACACTCCGGAGTACTTCCCTCGGCAGCGGGATGAGGGGTTGCCGCAGGCGGAGGCGACACATATGTCGCAGGAGTACTAGGGACGTATTGCGAATTCACGTTACCCCAGACTGCCGTTGGAGGAGGCAAGGGATACTGTGAGTCCGGATTAGGTACCAAAGCCGGAGGCTGAGGAGCATGAGCAGCAAGAGGCAACATTTGAGCTGTTTGTAGGGTTTTGATTCATGGATCGCGCATACGGAAGCATAATCAAACAAATAACCATGCAAAACCCTCCAAGGATCACAAGTCTAGATGCATAACGATAGTGAAGGAAAGAAATCATAAACGCACCTTTGGGTTCTCCTTGATGACTTCAAACGCGAATAGTGTCACGTTCTCTATAGTTGATCCACGCCTAGAGTTGATCCTAGAACTCCCAAACTCATTGGTGCTAGCCCGGAATAAGAGGAGGGTGAAGGAATCACGCAAAACGAGACAAAAAGAGGGGCTTCGGCCCTCTTTTGGCCGACGGGGACGAGGGCGGCGGCAATGGGGGCGTCGGCCTCCTTTGTTGCTTGCTCTCTCTCCTTTGTTCTCTCCCACTCTTGTTATGTTCAATAATGAGCATAAGTTATTAGGAAGGAAGGAAGGAGGGTCCTTTATATAGTCCAACAACTCCTTGTTAACTACCTAAAGGACTTATTCTAGTCCTACTAGAATTCAATTTAGTCCCTTCCTTGCAAATTAGTCCCTACTAAGTTTGCAAGGGTTTGCAAAGTGATCCTTCTAATTAATTAATCCAATTAATTAATTCCCAAATCTAGTACAACTCTATATAGCGTGTGACCCCATAGGTTCTATCTAGTTGGTAGCAACTATTTGCTAATATGAAGCGGTTTCTAGCAAAACATCCATTCTAGCCAACTAATAGAATAGTCATCTAGACAACCTTTGTACAAGTAATTGTCTCATCCCTTTGCCTCCATATCCGGATTGGACACGAGACATACAAGTCACACTCGTATATCCAATCCATAGTTTCTCGATCTATGGGAATAGCCTTATTCGTGCAAATAACATCAATATCCCATATATTGATTTATTTGAGTCTGGCCAGACATTCTATAAGCACTATCCCTCGAGTGGCCTAGGATATCTACTCCCGTTATGTGGGACGGGCAAATACTCTCTACGTCCACTACGATCTCTAAGCTTGCTTCTCATTGTATCCAGTACACGCCTTTATAACTACCCAGCTACGGTGTAGCGTTTAACGCTACCAAGATCACAATGATCCACAACTAGAATATCTAGTGACTTCAAGTCTAAGGATGACAATACCATTGCACCGCGAGAAGCACTTGTGACTTAACATAACATGTATGTAGCCTTCTCGGTGATGGGTCAATCCAGTATGCCATTACTCCTAATGCATACCCATGTGTTGGATCATGATATCTCCATATCAATCCAACCCCATACTAGTCTATAGATGATTGTCCCATTAATCATTATAATCGACTAGGGATATTTAAGAATATAACACTTATATTCTAAGGACTTCATTCATGTTAACATATCTCCATATCGATAACATAATGAATCGTAAATCCATAAATGTCACAATTAATTGATTGCCTCTAGGGCACAATTCCAACAGTCTCCCACTTGCACTAGAGTCAATCTCCTGCATCATATGCCTATTGATCTAGCACGGCCTTCCACGCTTCCGCTGCGTAGAGGCGAGACATCCGCTGGCACTTTGCAAATATTCACATCTCCTCTATCAACAATTTGATTGAGATTGAATATTCTGAGTAAGTGCATCTCATGCAGTAATTTACTCAGTCCTCTATGTTAGAATCAGTGACTGAATCTTGCCTGGAACCTTTCCAGCTCACAGTCGCTCCCACTAGGGCAGAACATAAAACTCGACTTATAATCTGAAATCTTCTTTGTCAGATTTGAAGTTCGCATCACTGTAACCCCTTACAGCAAACTCTTCGTATCCTCTATTTATCAAAATTCATCCTTAGTGCTTCTCAAGTACTAAAGGATAATCTTGATAATTAATCCCGTGACTCTCACCCGGATTTGACTGGTATCTTTGTGTCATATCATATGACACATCTGGCCTAGTACATAACATGGCTTATCTCATGAATCTTATTCATGCGGTCCATTCCCAATCTAATTGGAAAGACAATTAGCCCTCTAAAGACTAATCCATGTGACATGGGTAAGAATCGATATTCTTTTCTCGTTGAACCATTTCAACACCTTTGTCAATTTATGTACTATGACTTAAGCTATACAACCATCTTGATCTACCTCAATAGATCTTCACAAGTTGCTTCGCTTAAGTCTACCATTAGAAAGTCAACTCCCTAGTCAATCTACGTAAGACTGCCAAGTAGGGGCAACATTCCTAATGATTAAGTATGTCTCCACATAAAAGACCAGAAAAATAACTGTGCTCCCACTAACCTTCTTGTAAACACAAGTATCATCTTCAATTTTGATGGAACCAAACTCCTTTGATTACATCATCAATTTGAAGATTCCAACTCCTAGAAGCTTGATCCAATCTATAAATAGATTGCTACAAGCAAGATGCGAATGGATTTAAGCATCGCAATTGGGGAAAGATTTTGTCATAGTCTATACTATGATCTCGCATGAAATCCCTTTCCTACCAATTTTCCCTTAAAGGTAATCATATTACCATCCATGTTGGTTTCCTCATAACCCACTTGCACCCAACAGGTCCTACCCTTCAGGTGGTTCCACCAAAGTCTATACTTTGTTGGTAAGCATGGATTCCATATCGTATCTCATGGCTCTAAGCCATTTCCGAGAGTATGGCCACACGTGGCCATCTCATAGGTTGTAGGCTCATATTTATGAGCAATATATCACGGGTTATGAGAAATCCGTATTTCTCTAGTCCCTCGATATATCCTACCAGACCTACGAGGTTCTTGTGTTTTCTGAGTAGGTTGCTCCACAACACCTTGTGATCCTGCTCATGTTCCATCAAAAGGATCAATTTTTTGTTGTGGTTCTTGAACTTATTCAAGTTCTAATCCCCTCCCACTGTTTCTCTTAGAGACAATCTCTACCTAGAAACACTGTAGTTCGAGCAACAAACAGTTTGTTCTCGATTGGGTTGTAGAAATAATATCCTTTTCAGGATATCCCACAAAACATTTATCCGACTTGGGTTCAAGTTTATTTGTAAACTCTTTTACATAAACTTCATAACCCCAAAATCTTTATGAATGACATACTAGGACACTTCCTAGTCCATATCTCATATGGCGTTATTCATATTTCGTTTTTGATGGAACAAGGTTAAGGGCGAAATTTGCTGTAATTAGAACATAGTCCCAAAAGTAAACTGGAAGTTCTGTTTGACTCATCATGGACCGAACCGTGTCCTACAAGGTTCGAAATCTCCTCTTAGACACGCCAAACCCATGTGGCGTGCTAGGTGGAGCGAGTTTTTTGGATCATATCCAACACTCCCATGGATTCTTGTCAAACTCTTGGCTCAAGTACTTTCCTCTATGATCCAATCGTAGAGCCTAAATACTTTTGCCAAGCTGGTTCTCTACTTCATTCCTGAATACTTTGAACAATTCAAAGGATTCTGATTTGTTTCTTCATAAGATGCACAAATCCATATTTCTCTGATCCCATCAGTAAATATGATGAAGTATTGAAAACCCATCTTTAGAATATATGTTTAGCGGCCTTCATACATCAATATGTATGATTCCCAAAAGATCATATCTTTGCCTAATGAGTCTTACATGTCTCATATGATTCAATAATCAAGTGAGTTCCAGAAATCCATCCTCATGGAGTTCTAGACATGTATATCTTATTTATGAGGCCTAAACGATAATGCTAAAGATAAGTGAAGTTCATATCATTATATGCAAACCTCTAGGTATTAATGTTATAGATGAAATTATCATGATCATGGATATAGAATCCACTTAGACAAAATTGCATTACAATAATGCATATCATAATAAATGGAACAACATTTGTCCTTTATTTTGACAAGGAGCTTTCTTGTCCACACAAGAAACTATGATAATGGTCCTACTCATAGCAGGGACATTATCACTTTTTGTCTAATTCATGAACAAATTCATAGAGGTAGAAATAATTTCCTACGGCTATTTCAGCAACCCTTTGCTTCATAGCCCCACGTGTAGGATTATTTCTTCCTTATCCAATTGTCTTCGACTCTTGAGATCCTCCACACTTTCATAAATGTGAGATCCTCATCTAGTATCATATACTCATGATGATGAGATAGACACTTTGATTTCTATAACAAAATACCTATATTGGAATTCATAATTCCTTTATTATTTACTTCCATGTACTTTGGGTAGTTTCTCTTCCTCTACACTACCTATGGTACTTCAAGGCAATTTGGTTTTTAGCAACAAGCTTGCATTATACCCATGGGGTCGGCGCAAACCATTTGCCCTTACCCATGCTGTTAACCATTAACAGTTTTGCCTATACCCTTTTATCAGTGTTTTGTTTAGTGATTTTTCAATCATATTGAGTAAATCAATTTTAAAACAAAACTATAATTGCATCCAATGCAATTCTTGGTCCACTTGGGTGAATAACTGTTTATTCTCTATCTCATAGATAATGCCCATTCACTAATGTTTCAATCATATTGAATTAGCTTATTTGCATAACGCAAAGTGGAGCAACACTTCAAACCTTTCATGTCTAGCTCGTTCCATTGAAAGAGATTCTTTCAATGTATGATCATATCATACTTCTCCATGTTTCTCTTCTTGCTTCCAAAGCTCAGAGTTCATGGCGGCTAGCATGAGGCAAGTCATAACCAAAGAACCATTCTTTGGTGTTCCTTCCATTAGGTTTTAGTGTGATTTGGTAGTTTGGTGGAAAAGAGCTTTATGTTCTACGATGTACAACAATTTCCTTTATTTGAGAACAATTCTCAGTTTTATACCAATCTTGATTCCAGACAACTCGTCCATCTTATGGACGTCTAGTCGTGTTTTGTTTGTTTAATGCCATGGGTATTCAACATAATAGGATTATGCAAAGTTTGTGACGTATAACTATATTCAACAAGGATTTAAATTGTCAAATATAGATCCCACTATTTTACTACGGATTAATAACCCTCAAGATATTAATGCGGAAAATATCCTTATATTTTCTAGTGGGCCAAGATCCATGTTTCATCTCCTTATGAGCTTGCTTTGGAAAGTCACCCATAATTTGACTACTTTAGGTAGGAACGATTCCAATTGCATCCCATATGCAACTCTTGGTTCAATTGGGCAAATAACTCCTTATTTATCCATCCATATGGATAATCCCAATTGATTGCCTCTAGGTTTCTTAATCACATTAATAGCCTAGTTGTGTTCAACCTCTTATTTAAACAATTGCACATTGTTACGTGCCATCGCATTCCATCATTATGAACCAAGTCGCCATGCTTTGGCACGCACGAACTTGATAAATAATGATGATCATGAGTGTTTAAATAACGAGAAGGCAAGAACACAATATTTGAATTTTGAGGGATTTTTAAACTCAATTTTAATTGTTTTGTTGATCAATATCAACTAATCTATCTATTTGAGTTTGGGCACAACTCCAAATAATAGATCCGGGTTGTCTAATTATCTTATTATCCTAATTGCATGCATCATCCATACACCAACCACACAAATAATAAGACAATAAATAAACAACCACAAAACAGAAATTAAACGTGATGTGGATATGGCCTTTTCTAGACTAAGATAATTCCAAGCCAATGGAATTATCTATGAACCCTAAGCAAACACATCTCCATGCGTCTTGATCCTTTTGGTCCATCCTTCATAGTCATGTGGAATGCTCCATGCTCCATGTTCCATATTTTGTGGCTCCTTTGGCTTTGGGCTTCTCTTATTCAATCTTGGCTAACAATCTACTTTTATCTAGCACTAGCTAAATTCTATACTAAATAAAATAAATCTCACAAGTTGAGAAAAAAAATGGCACGCAGGCCATAAAACCCTAATTAATTATTACAATTAATTGATCAGCTCGCAGGCCGTAAAACCAAACCACAAAATTAAACATCCACATCAAACCACATCCTAAGGCCATATCAATCACCATGCGAATTGCACATAAACAGTTAAAATCCAATTTTAACGCGCTTGGTCAATTTTAATTGATTTTAGGATATACTAGGGTTAAAACGGTTCATGGGCCCAACAATAAAATTGCCCGGGCCCAAAAAGATGAACCACAAGGCCCTAGGGCCGGCCCGGCCCATAACCCACGCGGCTAGGCCGCGGGCTAGGGCCGCCCGGCCCCTAGGGCGGCCAAACTTGGGCGGCAAGAAAGAGGGGCGGTCCCCTAGGGGGGCCGAACCTCCTATGGGAGTTGTTTCCAAAACAACTCCCTTGCTTGGTGCCAAAGTTTGGTTGTTTCCTTGTTTTGGGAGAACTCCTTCTTCCCCAAGGATGCCCAAACCCTAGAACTAAGATCCTAAAATTTCTCAAACTCACTAATTCATGCATCCAATGCAAAAATTAGATCTTGTTATGATAGATTATTGACTAATTGCATCCCATGCTTGATTTGTCTTGTTTTACGCGATAAACAATCAATTTAAGGTGTAAAACAACTAGAACGTAACACATAAACCACGTTTATGCTCTACGACCTGTGGCTCTGATACCACTGTAGGGTTTTGATTCATGGATCGCGCATACGGAAGCATAATCAAACAAATAACCATGCAAAACCCTCCAAGGATCACAAGTCTAGATGCATAACGATAGTGAAGGAAAGAAATCATAAACGCACCTTTGGGTTCTCCTTGATGACTTCAAACGCGAATAGTGTCACGTTCTCTATAGTTGATCCACGCCTAGAGTTGATCCTAGAACTCCCAAACTCCTTGGTGCTAGCCCGGAATAAGAGGAGGGTGAAGGAATCATGCAAAACGAGACAAAAAGAGGGGCTTCGGCCCTCTTTTGGCCGACGGGGACGAGGGCGGCGGCAATGGGGGCGTCGGCCTCCTTTGTTGCTTGCTCTCTCTCCTTTGTTCTCTCCCACTCTTGTTATGTTCAATAATGAGCATAAGTTATTAGGAAGGAAGGAAGGAGGGTCCTTTATATAGTCCAAAAACTCCTTGTTAACTACCTAAAGGACTTATTCTAGTCCTACTAGAATTCAATTTAGTCCCTTCCTTGCAAATTAGTCCCTACTAAGTTTGCAAGGGTTTGCAAAGTGATCCTTCTAATTAATTAATCCAATTAATTAATTCCCAAATCTAGTACAACTCTATATAGCGTGTGACCCCATAGGTTCTATCTAGTTGGTAGCAACTATTTGCTAATATGGAGCGGTTTCTAGCAAAACATCCATTCTAGCCAACTAATAGAATAGTCATCTAGACAACCTTTGTACAAGTAATTGTCTCATCCCTTTGCCTCCATATCCGGATTGGACACGAGACATACAAGTCACACTCGTATATCCAATCCATAGTTTCTCGATCTATGGGAATAGCCTTATTCGTGCAAATAACATCAATATCCCATATATTGATTTATTTGAGTCTGGCCAGACATTCTATAAGCACTATCCCTCGAGTGGCCTAGGATATCTACTCCCGTTATGTGGGAGGGGCAAATCCTCTCTACGTCCACTACGATCTCTAAGCTTGCTTCTCATTGTATCCAGTACACGCCTTTATAACTACCCAGTTACGGTGTAGCGCTTAACGCTACCAAGATCACAATGATCCACAACTAGAATATCTAGTGACTTCAAGTCTAAGGATGACAATACCATTGCACCGCGAGAAGCACTTGTGACTTAACATAACATGTATGTAGCCTTCTCGGTGATGGGTCAATCCAGTATGCCATTACTCCTAATGCATACCCATGTGTTGGATCATGATATCTCCATATCAATCCAACCCCATACTAGTCTATAGATGATTGTCCCATTAATCATTATAATCGACTAGGGATATTTAAGAATATAACACTTATATTCTAAGGACTTCATTCATGTTAACATATCTCCATATCGATAACATAATGAATCGTAAATCCATAAATGTCACAATTAATTGATTGCCTCTAGGGCACAATTCCAACACTGTTGACCCCTGAATTGAGGGTAGCTGCGTAGTCGCCGGTGGAGTTTGCAGATTAGGGTTGGGTGGTGTGGTTGACACTCCCAATCCTTGAGTGGTGGAGACTCCTCCTCCCTGAGAGACGGCGGTGGCTGGTGCGGGGTTTGGAGCAAGAGTCCCCAAGACAGCCATGATCCGTTCTAGCTGCGCAGATTGAGCTTTGAGAGCCTTCGCCTGACTCTGGATAGTGGCGTCCAAGGCTTCTAGCGTCGGAGCTTCACCGGTAGCTGTAGGAGTACGGCGAATATCCTCTCCTGAGGCGGCCTCCGTGGAAGGCGATCTGTTACTGACATCATCCTCCTGAGACATGGTTGCTTCCAATGGTAAGTTCACGTCGGGTTCACCAAAATGAGCACAAGAGAATCCGGCGGGGAGCACTCTGTGTACACCAAGAGCAGAGGATCGGAAATGGCACATGAAGAGTTGGGTTGTGTGTAGGGAGAGAGTAAGGCAGTAGTAATGTCTGAGAGAGAGACAGGGGTTTGGCAGAGCTTCCGCGTATGTCTGGTGTGTTCTCCCTTGTATGGAAGGGTTAACGTCCTATATATAACAGAGAATGTGACCGTTGTAGTGTGGTTAATGCGCCCATCAATGGCGGCTTAATTAGCTTAACCACAACGGCACGTTCGTCCGCGTATATAGGGACCGTTACAGCACGTTATGCGCGAAAACCGGAACCGTTATGGGGTTGACCGGGTTTGACCGGATTGACCGGGTTTATGGAGCTCATGCCATAAATCTCTCAAAAGCAGTTACTAAAGGTCGCGCGCGGGCTTGGCTCGCACGCGACAGGACTTACTCTAGCCTTCAAACCACTAAGTCCCTACAAGTCCCGTGCAGTGGTATGCGAGGGCCCTGTCTCGTAGCCCCCACATGGATCAGCGCGGCTGGTGATCCAGTGTGTGTGGAGCACAATATGGTGTGCTGGATGATTGCCACGTGGCTAAGATCTGTCTGTTCAAAAAGCACTATCTACATTATCCCCCTTTCTGCGCGTGAAGACTCATAGCCGGATAGACTTCAATGCGCAGGAACCAACGTACGCGTCGCCGCCACGCACCAATTAAAATATGAGTAAGTTCAGTCCCCGTGCGTGCCATTATGACCTAAACCCCTAGAGTCGTGCCGTCTGGTCTTTAGGGTTTTAGGCGTGACGTCAGCTTGTCCTGTGATTGCGCGATTCGACGGTGACGGTTGCGATTCGACTACTGAAAGGACGCAACCCTTCATTGTTTTTGGATAAATACTCTGTACTCTCCATTGTCGCAAAGCATCACTTCTTTCTCTTAAAGTGAATGATACCCGGAAGCCTTCAAGAGCAGATTCAGATAATCAATCACCAGTTCTCTCTTGTCAATTGTCTTCTTCAATTGTACGCATCCAAGCAAGCTTTACCAAAACAAGGTTGGCCTTGTTCAATTGTGTTTAATATACTGATATATGCTTTGAACTGCGTTGGATCTGCAAACCCGTAACATATTATCCACTGAAAACTTATGAAGAAGCTCTCGATCTTTGAATCCAATTTCGATTTAATCCCCAGATGATAAGGATCTTGAATGTAGGGTTTCTTCCAATCTCTAATTTTGAAGATTGCCACTGGACTGTTCATATTTCTTCCAATAAGTCCTTGTATGCTTTGAACTGAATCTTGAAATTCAATTTGAAGTGTGCATATTTCTCCCCCCTTTTTTCTTGCTTTTCCGCAGGAATGGCAAAGACAAAAGGAACCAAACCCATTAAGGAGGTCGAAGAAATACCTGATCTTCCGCGGGCTTTATGGCGAAAAGCCCCCTATCTGGGTGGCAAAGACTTATACCATGCTAGGGTTAAGGCGAAGAAACTACCAATCCCTGTCCCTGGTGAAGGATTGCAAACATTAACCCCTCCAGTTAACTCGGCCCTGCTCGAATTGATCGATTCCGAAGATGTGGTTCGATTGGGAGTCGAAAATGGGTATTTCCCGTATACTGCGATTTCCACTCAGGCGTTTGTTCAGAAATTGGACTTCATGGATGAGTGGATTGACCATGTATTGACTCATCACGCCATGACTCTAAACGATGCTGGCGTATACTTCGCAGTTCGCGCTATGAAGGGTGCTGCCGTGAAGCTGGACCAGTCCATGCTTCTAAACCTTCTTTCTCGCTACTCGTCTGCGACTCACACATTCCATTTTGCTAAGTTCGAGGCTGCTCCCACGCTCGAATATGTGCACATGCTGTATGATCTGTCTCCCATGGGCGAGGTGGATCCTTTGAGTCCCTTGAGGACGGATGCGGAGATCGCTTTGTACAAGCAGATGGAAAAGTGCTTGTCATAAGTGAAGAAACCCGGTGGACTACTACAGAAGTCCTTCCTGACTGGAAGTTGGTTGATACATCTGCGAAGAACACTTGGAGTAAGTGGGTGCAATACTTTTTCCGTGATTATGCGAACAGCAGCATCACCAAGAAGCTTCTGAGTCAAAACCCGAAGGCTAAGAACTATGTGAATGGCAAGGGTTATCACTTGACCCTATGCGCCTTCCTCTGTGCCTGGTTGTCGAGGTACTTAATCGACGGCCACCCACATGATGGGGTCTTCTATCATGTTCTGCCTCTTGCTGTGAAATTGGCCCTCGGTCAGAAAGTCGCACTTGGACCCTTAGTCTTGGGCACGCTGTACTACAGGTTGGATCAGCTGGTCGTGGCAATGAAGGAATCGCGTGGCCGCCTCGACATACTGACTTACATTAACATTGCTTTCTTGACAATGTGGGTCTTCGAGCGATGGCCCTCTTATGCCCCAGTCGCTTCTAAGCCCAGCAAATGGTGTCCCCCAGGTGCGGAGGAGGAGCGTAATAGCGGCAGGGCTGCGAGATGGTTCAGAACTAACTTCCCAAGTGCGTTTGGAGCCTGATATGCGACAATCGGGAAGAGTTTATAGCCAGGCCTTATGCCATGCGCGTTGAGAATGTGCGATGGTTCCCAAAACTGTATCCCTCTAAGGCTGTTGCCTTCTCTGAAGAGCTCCTTTTCGAAGGTGGGGAGCATTTCCACGAGCGCTATCGCGAATTCTTTTGCTGGTGCCTGAGAGGCTCCCTTCCTGCTCTCGCAGAGCATGTTCGTGAGCTCGCTCCTAGGTAGGAGAGGATTACCGTGGATGTTGATCCCACTCGCGTTTCTCCCCAGTTTGGCTTGATGCAGTGGCACCATCAATCTGGCCGCAATCTATCATCAGAGGCTGCTACAAGCGGTTATTGTCTAGGGAGTGTAAAACAATCTTGATGAGCAATCTTCCCTTCGAGCAACCTCCAGGTAACCGCGGAGGTGGCTATTCCAGAAACTGGATTGCTTACTGGAACGCCCAGCTGACGAGGTTTGAGACGCAGTCGGTCCCTCAGCCAAGCAGAGCTCCTGTGATCAAAAGGAATTTTTTCCCTTTTCATCCCAATTGTAGCCTGGACGAGTCTGAATATGGTTGCTATTCGTTGCTGGATCGCGAGAATCACCTGTGTCCCTCCATCATTCTTGATGAAAAGATCGCCGCAGTTAGGAGAGGTGATTCGCATGTCATCAGATATAGCAAAACTTTCGCCAAGGTAAGCAATTTCTCTTGCATGCGCTAAGTTTCCTTACTCCAATATGTCAAAAGCTTCATGCTTCACTTTCTGTTGCAGTGCCATGTGAGGAGATTTGCATCTGGTGAGCGTTCCAAATCGCTGGTCACCACCATTGTTACTACAAGACGGCAAGGACAACCAGTTCGGCTGGCGTCGAAGATGGATCCCGCGGTTGAGACCAAAATTCGCGAGATCATGAATGCGTTTGCTGATTCGCTGATAGACAATACTCCAGCCTTGTCTCCTCCCAGGAATGATCCGTCTCCTCCAGCGACTGCTGCTCCAAGAGCGAAAAGGCCCAGACAAAGAGGAATCACAATCTCTTCCCCTAGGAGCGCTCCAACTTCCCCTCCAGCGAGATCCCTTACTGCCATGGATAAAGGTAAAGGTCGCATGACCAGTAAAGCGCGGAAGGAGCTCGCATTGGAGACCTTTGTTCCGTTCGGCCAGGAGGAAGAAGAAGAGAGGAGGGAGACAAGAGAAGGAGATGAAGAAGAGGAAAGAATTGAAGATGTCAGAGACAGAGAGAGAGAGATGCGATACAAGAGGAAGAGTCAGGAGGTATCTCAATCGTACTTCTCTTCTCATTATCTTAACTCTTTTGCAATCTGGTTTGAACAAATTGTTTCTTCGCAGATGATGACGATGAGACCATCAGTGGCCTTTTGGCCAAGAAGCAGAAGAGGGGTTCTCATTCTGGTGTTTCCGATGAAACCATAAGCGAGGACATTCTTGCCGAGTCCAGGAGAGCAGCTGCGGAAGCTGCTGAAAGGAGAAGAAAGCGAGAAGAAGAGGAACTCGAACGCGTGAAGCAAAGGAGCCTAGAAGAACAACACGTCGACAACCTAGTGCGTCCAACTGATGAGGAAGATGTGCTTCTAGAAGAGGTGGCTCCTCAAGTTGAAGAGGAGGATGCGGCTCCAGAAGAAGATGCGGCAGCTCTAGAGCAAGCCCAAGCAGATTTTGAAGAAATCGCAGGCGGCAATGAAGGTGAGATTTTTAATCTCGCAGTAACTTATCGAGATGTTATTGTCGGTGCGCTCAAGCACGGTGTGTCAAAAGCTGACATTTGCCGTTGGCTAGTAGGCAAGTGCGGTGAACCTTCATGTAATCATTTGAGCAATATGTGTGAACTAGGCTTAGCAACCCAAACATAATCATGACTGGTTTCTTCGCGCCCCAGGTCACCCTCACCTTAAAGACATGCCTAATGAAGACACATTAATAGGGCAAGGTTCCACGTCCTTAGCATATGACGAGGATGCTGCAATCCCACCTTCGCGTGGAGGTACTCGCTCTTAGCTTACCAAAGATAATAATATACGATACAAGTTACCTCACACCATCGTATTTTGTATCGCAGGTAATGCTGATGAAGCCGTGTTGGAGCAAAGGAGTCAACCTTCTGCATCCTATGTCCCGGTGCCGAGTTCTCATACTGAGAAGCCCGTCGCAGCTGCCGAATATGCAGGAGAGCCCCTCGAGGACGTCATCGAACTTTCTGATGATGCCGAGGCTGACACTGTGTTGATGGAGGAAGATGCCCATGCTGGTGCTGAGGAAATAGGAACGAACACTGCTGATGCTATCGACCTGAAGGTATCCCTCATCAAGCTACAACTTCTGCTGTCGCCATGCCTCCGGCGATGACTGAGCCTGCGGCACCTCTTCCTGCGTGGAACTTTTGGGGTTCGCAGGTCGGGGCTGCAATCGCACCTGGTGCGGCTTATACTCTTCCCCCCAACTATGAGGAGTTAGAGCTCGCAGCTGATAGAAGGGCAATGGAGCGAGGACAGTCTTCAACTACCCCAGCAATGCGCATTCCTTCTCTGCGCGAGATCCTTGAAGGAACTGATATGTCGTGATTTGTTGTTCGCATCTTGCATTCTTCATTTGCGAGTTTGATAGTCTAACTTGGCTTTGACACTGCTTTAGGGTTGAAGCAAGCTGACGTGGACTGGCTAGTTCGGATGCGCCTCTCCTACCCCTAATCATTTGCGAGGTCTCTGGAGATAGGGCCCTTCGACAGGAGGCTGTTTCTGACTGAAGCCATCTGGATTTTGGAGCAGCTGTCCGCGGCCACACCTGCGACCATTTCTGCTCAGAACGCGGAATTGCTTTTTGGCATGTGCCAAAACCTTCTCGCCAAAGTTCAAGGGAAGCAGGGCTTTGGGTTTCTTGTCAAAAGAGTCACCCTGATTCGCGCGGCCGTGACTTTGAAACGCGGCTACCAAAACCTCGCAGCTGAGAAGCAGAAGGTAGAGCAGCAAAGGCAAAAGGTTGAAGAGGCTGTGAAGCTCTTTCATGAGATGAACGCCAAATGAGAGCAATTGAAGCAAGAAGTGGAGCAAGTGGAAAATCTGAGCCGTCAGTTTACTCCTAATGACTCCTTGATCAAGGGCTTGTTTTGAAAAAAGTAGCAAATAAGTAGCTGAAACATTACTGTAATGTTGCTAGGGTTTCTCCCACCCCTTTTTTTTCAAAAAGAATTGAAATGCCCGTTTTGCCCTTTCCGGGATTCGCTCAAATATCTCTGTGCATATCAATTATGACGCCAGCAATTGATATTCTGCCTTAATTTTCGTGCTAATTGCTCATTAGATAAGCACGCCTTCCTTGGGAAGTCCATCCGAATCATGACCATCCGTCATTAATTAGGATACGCACTATGTGTACACCAAGAGCAGAGGATCGGAAATGGCACAGGAAGAGTTGGGTTGTGTGTAGGGAGAGAGTAAGGCAGTAGTAATGTCTGAGAGAGAGACAGGGGTTGGGCTAGGGTCCAACACTTGATTGCAGAAGTGTCAGATCACGTTCCAATAGAAGTTTATTGTAATCTTAATGCGAGGATTAGAAGAAAAGGTCGTAGAAGGTTTCACTTTTAGGCGATGTGGATGCACCACAAGGGGTGCAAAGATGTTATATCAGATGTGTGGCTCAACTCAGGGACGCAGATAGAGACTCGTTTGGGTTCCTTGGCTACGACACTTAAGGGTTGGGAGTCTTCTACCTTCGGCAGTGTTAAGAGGCAGCTCTTTCAACTTCGAGGTAGATTGAAGGAGGTTTCGGATGGCCCTCAGACGTCAGAAGCCTTATCAGAGATGCGAATTATTCGCAACGATATTCTACGAATCCTATTAAGGGAAGAGGAGATGTGGAGACAGCATTTTAGAGAGGTCTCGATGCGAAAAGGAGATCAAAATACAAGTTTTTTCCATCGCAAGGCCTCTATCCGAAGAGAGCGCAATCATATTATGGGCCTTGAGGATAGTTCTGGTCAAGGGCAGGAAGATCTAGAACAGGTTATTTCAATTCTGGTGGGTTATTTTCGATAAATTTTCAGTACTAGTGATCCTTCTAGACAGCAGATGGAGCCGATGTTGGGTGGAATAGAAGAGCTGGTTTCCTTAGAACAGCGTGCACTTATGAACCAACCTTTTTCGGCAGATGATGTCCGCCGAACAGTTAAAGGGCTAGCCCCGCTGAAGTCACCAGGACCGGATGGTTTCCCTGCTCTATTCTTTCAGAAGAACTGTCACATTGTAGGCAAGGAGGTTATGTCTACTTGTCTGGAGATTCTGAATAATGGAGCTGATATTTCCAGGTTTAATCATACTTTACTTGCTTTAATTCCCAAAATTAAACAAGTCAGGAGTCCGGTTGATTTGAGTCCAATTAGCTTATGTAATACTATTTATAAAATAGTTACAAAAACCATGACTAATCGTCTGAAGATTATATTGAGTTCTTTGATTTCAGAGAATCAGAGTGCTTTTGTTCCAGGCAGACTGATTTCTGATAATACCATTACTACTTTCGCATTGCTACATTCAATGAAGAACAGGAAGAAAGGAAAGGTGGGCTATTTGGCCTTAAAAGCTGACATGAGCAAGGCCTATGACAGAGTGGAATGGGATTTTTTACGTGCGGTGATGGAGAGGATGGGATTTGGGCTCAGATGGATCAATATTGTGATGAATTGTGTTTCGACAGCAACTTACAACATACTAGTTAATGGTGAAACACATGGTTTTATCACTCCTGAAAGGGGGCTCCGTCAAGGTTGTCCTCTTTCCCCATATTTGTTCTTGCTAGTAAGTGAAACCCTTTCACGCAGTTTGTCCACCGCTGTGCAGGATAGGCGTATTTCTGGCTTATCAGCTTCTAGGGGAGGTCCTATTGTCTCCCATCTGTTCTTTGCAGATGATAGTCTGCTTTTCACTAAGGCCACGCAGGAGGAGATAGAAGTGTTACGAGGTATTTTGAGAGATTATGAGATAGCTTCGGGACAAGTGCTAAATTTGCAGAAATCTTCAGTGGTGTTCTCAGAAAACGTCAGTCCAGATGATAAACATAGTCTCAGTTTGCTTTGTGGGGTTCGTTTAGCGGAGGACCACAACAACTACTTAGGTTTACCGTCTTATGTTGGTATAAGGAAAACAACAAATTTTTCCTATTTACCAGAAAGGATCCTCAAGAAGTTGAAAGGTTGGAAAGGTAAAGAGCTCTCCGCAGCTGGAAAGGAAGTTATGATCAAGTCAGTGATTCATGAAATTCCCAATTGTACTATGGGGTGTTTTTTACTTCTAAAAAATATCTGTCAGGATTTAGAGAGGCTTATAAGACAATATTGGTGGGGAGGAGACGACAACAAAAGGAAAAGTCACTGGGTTGCTTGGGAGAAATTAAATAGGACCAAGGAAGATGGCGGTTTTGGATTTCGCGATTTTCAGGATTTCAACATAGCTCTGTTAGCAAAACAAACTTGGCGATTGTTAAGGAATCCCAACAACTTAGTGGGAAGGGTTCTACGACATAAATGTTTTCGGTCTTCTACGATTCTTGACATAGAAGTGAAATCGACTACCCATATATCTTATGCTTTCTGGAGCATCATAGCGGGCCGCGATCTTGTTAAATCTGGATTATTTTGGAACATAGGGAACGGTTCACAAGTGCGTGCTTTTAAGGACAAGTGGTTGCCTAGACACAGCTCGTTTCGACCCATTTCGGTTTGTCCCCCTGGTGCGGACGATTTGAGGGTAAGCCATTTTATCGACAATACAAGGGGTACTTGGAACGAGGAAATGATCAATCTGTTCTTTGCTACAATAGATAGGAATATTATTATGTCCATCCCTATTCAAATCGAAGCTTCAGACGACTATTCCTGGTTGCAGTCCGATGATGGCAACTACTCAAGTAGCAATATCGAAGGGTAATCCTTCTTCATCAGGGGGCAACATCAACATAACCTGGTTACAAAAGCTATGGAAATTAAAAGAGCCAAGGAAGATTTTTCCAGTTTGGAGATTATGGCATGGATCCTTACGCGTTACTTCAAGACTGTTGCATAGGGGAGTTCCAGTGCAGGAGAGTTGCATCCTTTGCAGATCCTCAATTGAAGACGATGAACATTGCTTCATGTATTGTGAGTTTTCCAGAAGGTTATGGTTGGAAGCTATGGGTACTGACTTCCGAATTCCACTAGCGGGTGGTGTTAAAGACTGGATATTCGAATTTTTTAACAATCACTCAGTGCATGATTGTGAGATTTTCACAGCAACGGTTTGGGCTATTTGGCGCAACAGAAACGATCGGCTCTTCAACAATACAATCCGAAGGCCGACACAGGTTGCTAGACATGGATCCGACTACCTGTGTTGGTTTAAGGAGGCAGGGATATGTGGCCTTTTGAGGGACGATTCAACGGTATACTCATCGGATACGGGGAGTTGGAAGCCATCGAGAATAGGCTGCTGTAAAATTAATACCGATGCATCATGGATTGAGGACGGAATTGCTACTGGGATCGGGGTTTGCATTCGGGATGGTCAAGGAAATTTCGTCGCCGGGAGGATCAGGAGAATGCTGAGACAAAGGTCACCGCTGGTTGCAGAAGTGGTAGCGATGAAGGAAGGTCTAAAGCTTGCGATGGAACTTCAATTGGCTGATGTAGTGCTGGAATCCGATTGTATGAACGCCGTGAAGATGCTCAAAGAAGGAATTGCTGGCAAAATCAAGACTGTGACTTCACTATCACACTTGAAGATAGCTTTGGAAGGTTGCGCAATGAAGGCTGGAAGTTTTAATAGTATCTCCTATACTTTCACCTCTCGAGATAGTAATCAATTAGCTCATAGTTTTGCCAAAAAAGGAGTAGTTGAATAGGATATGTCCTTCTATTTGACTGTTCCTAGTTGGGCTCATGATGTTTTCCAATTTGATCTTGCGGTTTCGACTACCCCATTTTAATACAATAACACTTTATTCCTCAAAAAAAAAAAGGTAAGCAATACTTGTAAGAAAAAATCAATAGCTTATAATGATAGAGAAAGTCAAGGGGCTGACAAAAATATAGTTCATCATGTTAGAGAAATTCAAGGATTTAGAAGCAGTTAGTTGGTAAGCGGTTATGAGTTTGTTAGAAACAGAGAGAAGAGGTTTTGGGTATAAAACCAACCCTCCGTGCAATCTGATGTAGCATATTAGAGTTTTCTTATAATTGTGGTTCATAGGGTAGGTATTTGTCGTTACTTATAAGTACAAGGGTCTGTGTGCAATTTAGGTTTGATATATGATGATGTAAGGGTTGATGAATTTGAATGATGATGAACATTTTCCCTCTTTTACATTTCCAGATCTCTCTCTTTCAGAATTCTAATATGGTATCAGAGCATCTCAGATCTGTGATTTAGTAATCGTCTTCTTCTTCATCTCCGGCGAGTCTCCGTTCATTTACTCCGCCGTTGTCTCCGACTGATACTCGGTGTTGCCGATTACTGAGGAGTCCTCGTCTGTGATTCATGGCGCTTGGCAACTCAATCTCATCTCAGCGTCACCGTACTTTCGTAGTCACTCTGAATCTCCAGGTATCGTTCTCGTTTCTCATGTATTAAATGGAGAGAATTATAACACATGGAGTCGTTCGATTTTGGTTGCTCTCAAAGCGAAGAATAAATTAGGGTTCATAACTGGATCTCTATCTGATCCAGAAATTACTGATCCATTGCATGAGTACCAGATTCGCTGTGATAATATGGTAATTTCCTGGCTGCTTAATTCCGTTTCTAAGGATACTTCAGCTAGCATTGTGTATCATGACACATCCCTAGCCATCTGGAATGATCTCAAATCTAGGTTTTCGCTGAGAAATTTGCCTCGTATTTTCCAGTTATCCACTGCTTTTGCTGAGCTTCGACAAGGTGATCTAAGTGTCACTGTTTATTTCACAAAATTGAAGTCTCTGTGGGATGAAATCTCCAATTATAAGTCTATTCCTACCTGTGTATGTGGTGTGATGAAGAATTGCAGCTGTCAGATTGTTACTTCTATGTTGAAAAGTTATGAACAAGACTGCATTCTAAAATTTCTCATGGGCCTCAATGAATCTTACACTACTGTAAGGGATCAAATACTACTCACAGAGCCTCTTCCAGATTTACTTGCCATTTTCTCCAAATTAATTCAGCAAGAAAGGCAGGCAGAGATTACTGGTCATCATGTCTCTACTTCTCAGAACATGGCACTCCTAGATCATCAACCATCATCTCCTCCTGAACAACTTCCAGTGGTTGCTCAAGTATCAGGCCAGTCTCATAGTGCTCCCAGATACAATTCCAAAGGAAGACCACAATGTACATATTGTGGATGGCCAGGACACACTAGAGAGAAATGCTACAAGCTACATGGCTTTCCTCCAGACTTCAAATTCAAGAAGCCATTCTTCTCAGGGTCAATCTCATGGTCAGTCTTCACTTCACTCCAGTCCTAGAGTGAATAGTGTGCTAGGAGCTCCTCCTACCTCACAGGAAATAATATCTTTATCACACAATGATTGTGCTCAGCTTATGAAGCTACTTGGAGACAGAGTGAATTTGTCATCTTCAGGCTCAGTAAGCTGTTATGGATCTTCTCACAATGTGGAAGGTTTTGCTTCTGCTTCTCATTTTGTAGCTGAATATCCATTCAGCACCATTTTTTCTTGTATGGCTCAGTCTTACATCTCTAGTGGAGTTGTCAACAATTTTGCATTTGCTTATCTTTCAATTGATGCATCTTCCTCTTCTACTTGCTCCTGGATTCTTGATAGTGGAGAAAATGACCACATGGCTTCTTTTCTTTCTCAATTTGAAACATCCACCCCTGTCTCTAATACATTTGTTCAGCTTCGTGTGTCTGTTGTTGTGACACATGTAGGCACTGTCACAATTAACTCCAATTTGACATTGTTTGGTGTTCTATGTGTACCATCTTTCAAGTTTAACTTGATATCTATTTCAAATCTCATCTCTACTCTGAACTCCTGTGTTCATTACTCCAATGCTAGTTGCATAATTCAAGATCCAAATAATGACTCTGTGCTAGGGAAGGGTATTAAGAAAGATGGTCTATATCTTTTAACTTCTCCTGTTGCTTCTATTTGTGCTTCTGTGTTTAACCTCCCTGTATGGCATCACATATTAGGTCATTTATCTGACAAAAAGCTGCATCTCATATTACCTCATTTGAAAGGAAATGCAACAAGCGCCTCTCCTTGTGACACATGTCATCTCTCTAAACAAAAGATATTACCTTTCCCTGCCTATGTTTCTTCCTCTCCTGCTATTTTTCACTTAATTCATTGTGACACCTGGGGACCTTATAGAGTTATGTGTCATGGAGGGTACATGTATTTTCTTACCATTGTGGATGATTTTAGTAGAGCAACTTGGGTGTATCTTATGAGATCTAAGAGTGAAGTGGTCACTCTCTTGCCATCTTTCTATGCCTTGATTCATACTCAATTTGGACATCAAATCAAATTGTCTGAAGTGATAATGCTACTGAGTATGAATTGCATGATTTCTTTACCAAACATGACATTTTACATCAGCATTCTTGTGTGGAAACCCCTCAACAAAATTCAGTTATTGAGAGGAAACACCAACACTTACTTAATGTCTCCAGGGCTCTTAGAATTCAATCTCTCTGGGGTGAGTGTGTTTTAATTGCTGCTTATCTGATTAACAGAACCCCATCTAATTCTCTTCACAATAAATCCCATATGAGTTGTTGTATGCAAGAGCTCCTTCTTGTGATAATTTGAAATCCTTTGTTTGCTTGTGCTATGTTTCTACTCTCCTTCAAGGAAGAAATAAATTTTCTCCAAGAGCTACTAAGTGTGTCTTTGTAGGATATCCTTTTGGGGTTAAGGGTTATAAAGTATATAATCTAGACACACATGCCATTACAATCAGTAGAAATGTCCTTTTCTATGAAGATGTGTTTCCTTTTTCACAATCTTCCCCTGAAGTCTCTGAATACTCTCTTCCTATTTCTGTTAGCTCCCCTGATTTACCTGATCCTACAAATGTTGTTCCTTCTTTGGATCCTATTTCTTCCTCTGCACCTCCTGAGGTTTCTTCTGATTTTATTATTACTTCATCTACTCAAGACACATCTATTAGACACTCCACTAGGGCTAGAAATTTGCCATCTTATTTGCAGGACTATAACTAAACTCCAAGACTTGTCATAATGTTAGAAACACAAGTCATGATTTGGCTTCTTATTTGACATATGCCAATATTTCTACTAAGCACAAGGCATTTTTGGTTGCTACTTCTGCTGTTGCTAAACCAAAATCATATAAAGAACCTGCTGCTTCCTCTTCCTGGAAGCTAGCTATGAAACAAGAGTTTGATGCTCTTATAAGTAATAAGACTTGGCATTTTGTTTATCTGCCACCTGGTCAACACACAATTGGCTGTAAGTGGATTTATAAAGTCAAACATCATTCAGATGGTAGTATTGAAAGATACAAGGCCTGGTTAGTGGCCAAAGGGTACACTCAAACTGAAGGCTTGGACTACTTTGATAATTTTTCTCCAGTAGCCAAGTTAGCTACTGTCAAGTGTGTTCTAGCTGTAGCTGCTGTTAAATATTGGCATTTTCTGCATCTGTACATCAATAATGCTTTTTTGAATGGGGATTTGCATGAAGATGTATACATGGAAGTGCCTCCTGGTGTTATTCCTCCTTCTTTTGATCTGGTTTGTAAGTTGGATAAGTCTTTATACGGCCTTAAACAGGCTTCTAGACAGTGGTTTGAGAAGTTCTCTTCCACCCTTGTCTCTTTGGGTTTCATTCAATCGAAAGCTCACTACACTTTGTTCACTCTGCAAATTGGTGATTTCTTTGCTGCACTTTTGGTCTATGTTGATGATATTGTACTTGCTGGCAATAATCTCTCTTTTTTAACAAGATCTAAAGTGCAAATTACAAGGTCATTTTCATCTCAAGGATCTGGGTTCTTTAAGTTTCTTCTTGGGATTTGAAAGCTATAGGACCTCTGATGGCATTTCTCTATCCCAGTGCAAGTTTGCTCTTGATGTGCTCCAAGACACTGGATTTCTGGGTTCAAAGCCTTCCTCTACTCCTATGGAACCAAACTGCAAAATCAGTGCTGAATCTGGTGATTGTTTGGATGACTCTGCTGCTACTTCTTATAGAAAGTTAATTGGAAGACTTCTCTATCTCTGTAACACCAGGCCTGACCTTACTTATGAAATTCATAGACTTAGTCAATATGTGTCTGCTCCCAGATCTTCTCACCTTGATGCTGCTCACAGAGTTTTGAGATATCTCAAAACCACTCCAGGTCAAGGTATCTACTTTTCAAGGTCTTCTTCTTTGTCTATCAAAGCTTTTTCAGACTCAGATTGGGCTACTTTAACTTATACTAGGAGATCTACCACATGTTATCTTGTTTATCTAGGTGTTTCTTTGATTTCTTGGAGATCCAAGAAACAAGACATTGTGTCCAGAAGCTCTGCAGAAGCTGGGTATTGAAGCATGGCTGCCACCTCTTGTGAAATTAAATGGTTATAATTTGTTCTTCATGATCTTCATGTTGCTTCAGCTTCTGTCTCTGTTTTATACTGTGATAGCAATTCTGCTATTCACATTGCTAGTAATACAGTCTTTCATGACATAACCAAGCGTATTGAGCTTGACTGTCATTTGATTAGAGATAAAGTGGTTGCTGGTGAATTGAGGCTTCTTCATGTTAGTTCCAAGCATTAACTAGCAGATATTCTCACCAAACCTCTGGCTCCTGCAGTTTTCCAGTTTCTTCTTGCTAAGTTGGGTCTAAAAAATGTTTACTCTCCAACTTAAGGGGGCCTATTAGAGTTTTCTTATAATTGTGGTTCAGAGGGTAGGTATTTGTCATTACTTATAACTTGGTAGTTTGGGTTGTTTTGTTATTTCGATGTTAGTACAGGGGTTGTGTGCTATTTAGGTTTGATATATAATGATGTAAGGGTTGATGCATTTGAATGATGAAGAACATTTTTCCCTCTTTTACATTTCCAGATCTATCTCTTTCTGAATTCCAATATAGCAAGTATTTAGCTGATTCTCATTTTCTCTATAATCTACATGGTATCAGAGCTTGCAAAGGCTCGTCGCTTTTTCCTCTTCGATCATATTTTTCGATCACACGTCAGTCATCTTCTTCGATCGAAGCTGTAGTTGTTCCTCTTCTTCGTCCTCTTATATTATGTGCTTGTTTCTTACACATTCATCACAGCTTCATTACTGTGTCAGCCGAGTTAGTATCTTGAGCTCTTGAACCGATTTTTGTCGGGTTAGTACTTTTTCTCTTAGTTTACACACGAGTTTTTACCGAGTTTTACGGAGTTTCCACACAGCACTCATGGCATCTATTCCTCATAGTTTGATGATTAGGATTTCTAATCTCAAGTCAGATATTCAATTGAAGCTAAATGAAAGTTTGTAATGTAGGTATACAACATGATCAAATACTCTAGAAGGGGGGGGGGTTGAATATAGTATGAAAACTTTTTGCTAAAGAATGGCCTTTTCAAATTTTAACACAAGCAGCTAGTGATATCTCGAGGCCTTGGAAGAGTTAAGTAAAAGGCAGACACAGTTTCAGAACAAGTTTAAGCTTTAAGGCCTTGTGCTAAGAAATCCTTCAAGGCCTTGAATCACCTGTTTTGTGCTTGCTAGTTTGTAAGAATAAATAACAAAGCAATAAAGTAAAGAGCATAATGATTTTTACAGAGTTCAATCACAATTGGACCTAGTCTCTGCCTGAGGGACTTGATCCCTCAAGGATTTGAACACACTTCTTATTAATCACCCAGATTTAGCCCTAAATCTCAAGCCTAAGTGAACTACCTTACACTTATACAGCTTGTGGTTCCCAACCTATCTAGTTACAGCTACAACCTGTTGAAAAAATAAGAACCTCTTGTTGTTCACTTGAGAAATCAAACTTTTAAGTTTGTGAGGTTTAAGAGATCAGAATGATAACACATATTAAGTACAAATTTAAGAACATAGAATAGAATAAGCAGTAAAGCTTGGAAGTGTTCTTCAGATTTTCTGGATGATTGATCTTCTTCTCCTGCAATGTTGAAAGCTTGATTGATTGAAGAGTTGTTTTTATGATATCCCATGATTTTAAAGAACTCTTCTTTCTAGTTATAAGCCCTCTCTCTTAGTATCTATCCCTGTTTGAAATTCAAATTGTAGTATATAACAACTTCTTGCAACTGAATGAGAGATTTTAGGAACTGATTTCCTACAAATCCTCATCCCCTGAGATGCTTCTTTCAACAAATATATTTGGATAGCCTTTAGAGTTTGTTTGATGGATTCAAACGACGAATAATTTTTCAATTAACTTGGTCACAAGATCAAAAAAAATCCAGAAGATATATCACAGAATTAATGACTGTTTGACATACCAGTCCATGCAATAAACTGAACCAAGTATACACTTAACAAATAGATTCCAGGTCAGCAAATTGTGATAAGAAATAATAGATTAATGATTAAGACTCATAATAAGTCAATAATCGATCACTTAACCATACACATCAACTTGCAAGAATAATCAGTTAGGAAAAAAAACTGTCAACAACTCAAGGCAAATCTCAAGGCCTTGGAGCTCTTTGTCATTCTTCCCTGTTTTTGAACTTATAACTTCTAATCCTTGATGAAATCAAGCTGGAAAACCTCTTAATGTTAGAAACACGTTAAGATGCAATAAGAATATTTTTAATAAACATTTAAACACTATCTAGTCCAATGCCTAACATGCAACACAGAAAATGTCAATTAACAAGTTCATAGGCAAAGTTGAGTTTCAAGGCCTTGGAGCTTTGAAACTACCTTCACCGTCTTTGATCATCTTCACATATAAACTTCATCAAAATAGAAGCATTGAACTATCACTATGTAATATGAATTACATATTCTAGCGTGCTCAATTAGAGGCTGTTTTTACAGGCGAATGGTCTTCATGAGCATCTTCTTGCTCCTCCTCCTCTGACAACATGTGTCGATGCTTTCCATGGTACCCTAGAAAATTTGGTGTATAGTAATTGGAGTCTGATAGTATTGAAATTATGCAAAGACAGAGAACTCTCTACTAAAATAAATTATTCTATTATAATTTCATAATAAGTCCCTAAGTTAATAGAACGGTGATGTTTCTATTCACTTAGTTGCTAGCATATTTCCTTTTGTCTTCTTCTTATTTATTTTTCTTTAGTATGCTATGTGGATCTTTCTAATTGGCTGCTACAACTCAGCCGTTGGAACAAAGAATTATTAGAGGACGTTTAGCCTCTGAATTAAGCAAGAAGTTTCCTCTCACTTCTTCATCGTGTTCTTCACTCTCTTCTTCCTTTCTAGGTTCGTTTATTTTGAATTCCTTATCTCTGATAATTCAATATGGTATCAGAGCCAGGTTTGGGCTACTGATGCTGTTCTATTTGTGATTTCAGCTCTTTATTTGAGTTGGTGGATTTTTACCCTTTTGTTTTCCAATTCTAGGGCTCTTTATTTGAGCCTTTCATCCGTTTCTTGGTCTGCTTTTATGGCGACTCCATGTCTTCAATCTCTAATGGACCAGAACAATCGTCATATTGACCACTCCTCTACGTATTTCTTATTACCTGGAGATAATCCTGACCATTTACTTGTCAGTCAAATTTTTACTGGTGAGAACTACTACGCCTGGATTCGCGCTATGAAGGTAGCGTTAATGGTGAAACACAAATCGGTTTTTGTGGATGGGTCTCTCCCTTGTCCAGAGCCAACATCTATGGAATTTATGCTTTGGACTAGATGCGATTGTATTGTAATCACTTGATTGCTCAATTTTGTCTCCAAATAAATTGGTTACAGTGTAGTTTATAGATCTACTTCTCATGAAATTTGGGTAGATCTTCAAGAACGTTTTGCTCAACGTAATATCCTATAGTTTATGAACTGTCTAGCAAAATTTCTGCACTTAAACAAGGAGACATGAACATCACAAGTTATTTCACAAAGATAAGAACGTTATGGGATGAACTATCTAATTATAGATGTATCCCAACTTGTCAATGTGGTGCTCAAAATGCCTATATGACTATGGCTGAGGAAGACAAAATTATGCAGCTTCTCATTGGTCTAAATGACCAATACACATCTTTGATAGAACAAATTCTGCTCATAGATCCTTTTCCATCTTTGAATCATGTTTTGCAAAATTCATACAACAAGAGTGCCAAATGGAGATCAGTATCATGCCTCAAAGTGTTTTTCCAAACTTAGCCATGATGAATGCAAACAACCCAGGCACTACACATGGTTCAGCAACTCCAAACAACTATTATGGAGCTGCATATTCAACAACCCCCTTATCCGGCTCGGGACAAGACCGGGAGGGCGATACTTAATAGAAGTGGCGGAACTCAAAAGCATATACAATCCACAATACATAATAATAACATTAAATAACTACATTAGAATTTAAGTCTCATACACGAGATGATACTAGTACACAATAACATGGCAAACTATACTAGATAAACTACTAGTGACATTCACAGTCTAAGTGAGACTCGCGACCCTTCTATTCTATGATCCCCATCTCCTAGACCTGCGGTGGGAAAAAAATAACAAGAACCGCATTTTTTGAAAGTCAGCAATAAATACTGAGTGAGATACACCTTAGCATGTAAAACAGGAAGCTGAGAACGGCTACAATGTGGTGCGTTTAATAAAAATTGAGCAATAACGGAGTATGAGTAATAGTAATACAAAATCAGAGTTTGCAGAGCCATAAACAACACTGTTAACCAATTTACAAGTACCAATATTCAATGCTTCGAACCTTTCCATTTAAATCCTTCACAAGTGCAAGTTTCTAAATATATAGTTAAAGGAGCCATTTATTATGCACATTAACCGGATAATAGTCAAAAAAGGACCTACCAAATAGTTATGGTCAACAAAGGACCTACCAAATAGTAATGGTCAACAAAGGACCTCCCAAATAGTAATGGTCAACAAAGGACCTCCCAAATAGTAGTAGATTTCGGTGCGATATTCCATTTTACGTTATTAATGAATTATTATTTTCACGTGTCAATTTTAAGCAATCATTTCGAAACGTAAACAAACTCAAGTAAAGCATGTGAATCACAAAACACGTTTTTATACAATTAATAAAAACACATTTTGACATGAAAGAAGTTAGGCACACAAAACTAAGCATGTAACTCACCTTTAGCCGAGATAGCGATTCAGAATCTTCACGAGTAGTTGACGTAGCGTATGTATATGAAACCGTCGCCTAAAATTACCAAGTCTCTAGTCACAATGATGCTACTTCTGAGTAAAATAATGCATGGATGTTTGTCTAGGTTAGGTACTAAGTCCATCCCAATAATCCCAATTAACCCGCTTTCAAGTGGTATAATCACGTCGAATATATGCTATACATGCACATGATTCTAAATGTCACTAATAAACATATATTTATGTTCAATTTCACAAATAAGTCACACATAAGACTAAGAAATTTCAAAATTTAAGTTTTATAAAATATGTGAAACTACAATTCTGGACATAATTGTAGCTCTGACTTTAAAGGCATATTTACCATACCAAAGCATCTTCTAAAATCATGAAATAAATTTAGGATAAACCTACATGTGTCTACTTTCAGGAACATCAAGAAAATCATGCATATATATCATAAAACTCAAGCTAAAAAAAAAATTAACAAATACTACTGTGCATATAAGAGTTTGGCAGAAACATTCAACTTTGCAAGGTGATTACTACCACGTGGAGAAAAGAAATGATCCTCATCTTCTCCAGAATTAATCATCAATGTGTCTGTTACAAAACAAGAAATATGAGGTTCCAAAAGTTTTTGAAAAGTGGGTTTTTACAAAAAATGACAACATTGGTCCAGAAACAGAGTTTCAGAAAACATGCAACTTTTAAATGAGCTTAACTCCCTAATCACAAAGGCTATGAAGTTATTTTTTCCTTAAAATGACCCTCTACGTGTCTAGTTTTATAATATGTATGAGTTGAAAATTTCACATAGACAAAATTTGGATATAATCCACGATTTTTAGAAACTGGTGAGATTGTAACAACATGCAATTTTACCTAGAACACTAAAAAACATGATCCAATCAATTCTATGATCCATGCAACTAAAAATAACTTGATATATACCTAGATACTACCAATTATACATGAAATAAAATATTGACATCAAGGATTTGAAGAATCATGTGAGGTATTTGAGGAATTCATGCTCAAAAGTTACAATTCAAGACCCGAAACACACATGCAAACAAATATCAAGTAATTTCCTAACATGAACATGAACTATCAACATGATGAGTAGAGTAGATGAAAAAAAGAAGAAGTTGATGCTTACAATTGAGGCTAGAAAGCTTGAATTTTTGGATAATATGAAGAAAAGAACTCCCCAAAGGGTAACTATGGCCTTAGACTCAAGTTTTTCATCATTTGGAAGGTGAAAAATGAAGTTTTGGGGTTGTTTTGTGAGGGTCAACCCCAAAATCCGGGAACGGAGTTTGATGAGAGAGAAGAAAGCTTCATTATGTGTTCTTAAGGAGAAAAAACATTTGAAAATTTGAGAGAGATGGATAAAGAGTGATGGGGTTGATGGAAATGGAAAAATAAATGATGGGGATATTTATATATTGAGTCTCATGATGATGAGAAAATAATATGGTAATGTGAGTTGACCAAGTTAGTGGGAAGGGTCTTGGAGAAAAATTATAAATCTTCCAACTAGTTAGTTTTGGAATATCAAGGAATGAGGACTGATATGCAAAATATTAAAAATTGATGGTAGGTAAAAAATTACATAAACAAGAGGGGTAAAAATGCAATTTCTAATTACCATGTAGCACATAAAAAGATAGTTTTTCACATTATAAAAGAATTATCAAATAACTCAAAATAAACTATTATGTCATTAAATATAAAAAAATGTACTTTTAGAAAACTAAAGAAAACAAGTCAAGAGTAAGTTTGAAATAATAATATTATCATTTTTTTTAAAATTCAATTATTTATTTTATCGAAATTATCAAACCCTTAGTTAAAATATGGATTATTACATCCTTCCCCCCTTAGAAAGAGGTTTGTCCTCGAAGCTTGGATGGGTCATTAAAGTCTCAATGCATTTCCTATACGGTCTCTTATGGTCACACACGTACTAATATCACTACAACAAATAGTGTCTTTTGCAACGAGATTATACACTACGAATGTAAATTAGTCACAAGAAATGTGCTTTCGAGACGAAATTTCATTTTCGTTGGGAAATAAAAATCAATGGATACAATATCAAAATTTCGTTGACACATTCGTCGCTAGAGCTTTGGCGCCAAAGATTTCATTCCCCCCATAAGGTTCGCAACAAATACTTCGTCGCGTATGGTTAAAATGACACCCATTTAATGATCAAATCGGCAACACAAAGATTTAGTTAAAGAACTATAAAATCGTTGTTATCTGCGACTAAAAGATATTATCATGTACAAAATTACTCTTTTTGTAACAATTTGTCTTGTGATTATTAATAATAAAATGTGTGACCGAAGTTAACCTTTTGGAATGATACTTCTGAATCACTAAATTTCTTAGCAGGCTTCCATGGCGAATTATTAAGGATCTGGTATGATTTTTTTTTTTTTTTTTTTTTTTTTTTTTTTTTTTTTTAAATATCGCAATTCCAGATGCGGAGTTAAACCTGATAACTCATCAAACCTGATAACCATTATCCATTAAACAATAAGTCAGAGGCAAGTATAAAAATAGTCCATGACTCCTATTTTGCATACAACCAAAACATGTTTAAATAAAAATAATTGACTGTATTATTATTGCTAGAGTTTTTTTTTGAGTGAATATTATTGCTAGAGTTTTTTTTTTTTTTTTTTTTGAAATGTATATTATTGCTAGAGTTAAAAGCTTAATGGTCTTACTATTTTACTTTTAGTTTTACATTTGTCATATTTTATTTGTCCCGTCAGTGAACTATTATGCTGAGATGGTGGTGACTATTTTTTTTTTTGAGAAAATGGTGGTGACTATTTTGCTAGAGAATAAATGATAAATAAAATAATAAATTAAAATCCATCTCCTAAAAAAATTAAATTCCACAAACAAAGCCCACTTCTTCACAGAAAGCCCACTAGCACCATGTCTATGAATCTGCCCTAATATATTGGTTAACACGTTCATACCTCCATGCTAATCTATTGCGCCTGCAAGGCGGCTTCCGAGCTTTAGTCGCACAACTTCTCCTTCATCTCTTTCTCCTTCTTCTCATCGTCGTTAGCGCCTCAGTCCACAAAAAGATACCAACGTCCCTCTATATTCGTTCACGAGTCACCAGTGGCGAAGATGATGATCCGATCGGTGTGTAGTTTCAACTACTCTCTCTCTCTCTCTCTCTCTCTCTCTGCGGGGGCTGAACTAGTTGACGATGTTTTTACTATGATTAGCATGATCATATTAGGGATTAGATTAATCTAGGTTTGATTCTGAAGAAAATCTGAAAATACCCTATTGACTGGGTTAAGTCGAGCAGTTCATTTCTCTTTTCATTTTTTTACCTATTGAACATGTATGTAGATCATTTTTCATATAATCTCTACAGTTAATATTTTGTTAGTTTTTGTTGTATATCTATTTGAATATTTGATAACTATTTTTGTTTTTGTTTTCTATTTGAAGATTTGCAGATTTCATGTCAAGAAAATGGTGGTCTTCTTCGCTCACTGGGATGAAACTACAGTAGATATATTGTTATGTTGTTCATACATTGTTTGTAATAGTTCTCATTCTGCGTCCATGGCAGACCTTGTCTTAGGAAATTTTAATAAAATTGTGTACTTTATTGGGAAATGAATGTATATGGAACAATCTTCACTAGCAGTAAGTACTACTTCTATATTGTAGCGAGTCTGACCACAAATTTAATTATTATTGTAATCAAATAGTTACATAATTTTGTCAAAAATGTGTATACAAGCATCGAATAACAAAAATTACTACAAAAGTAGCACATTGGCAGCACTAAGGACTTTTGGCAGCCAAGAGACACTGGCAACGTAACTTGGTTTGTTGCGCGTGATTTTTTTAAGCAACGAACAATGTATGGCACGAATTATTAAATGTCGCAGTATTTATTTTCTGCAACGAAAGTTGTAAAGCAACAAAACCAATTTTGTTGCATTAAGATAGAAATCAAAACGATAAGATTTGTTGCTGAATCAAATTTATGGTGACAAAGTAGTGATTTGTCACAAATACTTTGGCGACGCGGTATAGGCGACAAACGTAGAGACAAAAATTAAACGTCGCCAAAATCTTTTAGTAACTAATTTAATGCTTTTAATGACGGTTTTTCTCATGGCTAAGCATGATTTTTGTTGTAGTGTATAAATAATATTTCACAAAGAATAAGCATACAATCCTACCAAATCCATAGGATGTCTCGTCCAGACACAGAAAAAAGGATTCACATTTAGAAAGTACAACCATACGTCTGAAATAGTACTAGGGCCCCCAAAACGAAACAAGATTATATAAGATAATGCGTAGCAATTCATTATGCCAGAGAAAGTAAACGACAACTCCCCAAATATTCGACTTTATGTATTTTATCTTGCCCTATGTTCATTTTAGGTAACCCTACATGTTTTAATCCCATAGTGGAAACTGCTCTGATACCACCTGCAACAAACCCTTTATCCGGCTCGGGACAAGACCGGGATGACGATACTTAATAGAAGTGGCGGAACTCAAAAGCATATACAATCCACAATACATAAGTATAAAATTAAACAACTAGATTAAAATTTAAGTCTCCTACACGAGATGATTACAATAACTTGGCTAACTTATCTAGATAAACTACTAGTGACATTCACAGTCTAAGTGAGACTCGCGCCCCTTCTATTATGTGATCCCCAGCTCCTAGACCTGTGGTGGGAAGAAAAATAATAAGAACCACATTTTTTGAAAGTCAGCAATAAATACCTAGTGAGATACACCCTAGTATGTAAAACAGGAAGCTGAGAACGGCTACAGTCTGATGCTTTTAATAAAAATTGAGCAATAACGGAGTATGAGTAATAGTAGTAAAAAATCAGAGTTTGCAGCGTCATAAACAATAGTGTTAACCAATTTACAATACCAATATTCAAAGCTTCGAACCTTTCCATTTAAATCCTTCACAAGTGCCAGTTTCTAAATATATAATTAAAGGAGTCAATTATTATGCACATTAACTGGATAATGGTCAACAAAGGACCTCTCAAATAGTAATGGTCAACAAAGAACCTACCAAATAGTAATGGTCAACAAAGGACCTCCCAAATAGTAATAGTCAACAAATGACCTCCAAAATGAAAATGGTCAACAAACGACCTGCCAAATAGTAATGGTCAATGAATGACCTCCCAATAGTAATAAATTCCGGTACGAGCGATATTCCACTTTACGTTATTAACGAATTGTTATTTTTGCGTGAAAGTTTCAAGCAATAATTTCGACACGTAAACAAACTCAAGTAAAGCATGTGAATCACAAAAACATTTTTAGACAAGTTATAAAATCAAATTTTGACACGAAAGAAGCTAGGCACACAAGAGTAAGCATGTAACTCACCTTAAGCCGAGATAGCGATTCACAATCTTCACGGGTAGTTGATGTAGCCTATGTCTATGAATCCTTTTGAATTTTGACTATGAATCAAATTTGGCAATTACTTTGGGTCCAAGGAAATTAAAATCTATAAGGAAATAACTTAGTCAAATGTCAAACTCATGTTCTATGGGGCGGTGGTTGGCACTAGGAAAAGTAATATATAAAGGAATGATTTTTATTTTAATCATTAGTTAGGAACATACACACAGTGAGCTTCGGGCACTGAGAGTTAGAGATTCTTTAGAGATTTTGTTGTGTGTGTTCGGGTGGGTGTTTCGAGTCGCCGCCATGGCCGTTGTGGCCACGACGTGCATTGTAATCAGGTTCCCGTCTCAATGAAATATGTGGTTTCGGCCATGGATTAGCTAGCGGGTTTATTAGGAGTTCGTTAGTGAATCACGTTAAATATCTGTCTTGTTCTTGATTTCGCTTCATCGTTCTTGCTCGAATACCCCCAGGTTATAACAAGCTGGTAACAGAGCTCTGAAACAGGAGTTATGTTACAACAAAATGGTATCAGACCCAGGTTCCGAGATCGAAGTGGAACTCAAAGCTAGGGTTTCGCGATTCAGGTGGAGCAGGCTATCGTGAGTTTGGTTTCGAGATTCCGCCAAGAATGATGTCTGGTTAGGCGATCAAGATTGATCTGTTCGTGAGAGAGAAGCAGGTACACCCACCATCTGAAGCTTCTTGGAGGGTTCTATCTAGGCACCTGTCAGAGAAATCTGGCGCGCATCCGATTAGACGTGCAAGGGATCTGGCAAATCAAATACGCATTTGGTACTAGCGGGAATCTGGCGGTTCGCGCGCATCTAGCGTTCTGGCGATTGACGTTCAGGCGCAATCCGGCTCCCGGCGTGGAGCATCTAGCGTGTGGATTGATTCTGGTTCTGGATGATGCGTTGCAGGAACTCGTTAGAGTTGGAGCAATAGCATGGAGCATCTGGCGCGTGATATTTCTGGCACGCGCATCTGATCCTACTTCTGGCTCACATTATGCACGAGTTTGTTCTGGCGTGCATCTGGTTTTAGAGCGTGTACCATGACACGCATTGAGCTCACATCTGGCACGATCTGTTTCTTCCGAGCATCTGGTGCGGCTGATGCATACGGGGCGCATCGGGCATGACAACTGTTGGGGAACTCATCTCTAAGTGCATCGGGTCTGGTAGCGATATCTGGGCATTCTGTCATGGTGCATCTGTCTGGCACAATTGGGCGTATCGGGAATACACTCGGTCCTGCTTTCTCCGTGAATGTATTCGAGTCCGGTTCTCGGTGGAGCACTTGTTTTTGTTACTGGGAGTGCATTCACATCAGGCGCAATCGTTGCAGGAACGCATGGTAGTTGGAGCAACGATTTGGCGATTCGGGTTTCGCATACAACTGCGAAATATTTGTCTCGGGAGGCGTGCTCGTTTCTAGTTGTGGGAGACACATCTTACCTGGTTTGAGAAGAGAAGCATCAGGTTCTGGTTCCGGGTTGCTGAGATGATTCAAGTCAAGGTGGAGATTTGTTGAAGTTTGAATATGAATCAAATTTGGCAATTACTTTGGGTCCAAGGCAATTACAAGCTATAAGAAAATAACTTAGTCAAATGTCAAACTCATGCTTTATGGGACGGTGGTTAGCACTAGGCAAAGTAATATCTAAAGGAATGCTTTTGGTTGTAATCATTAGTCAAGAACATACACACACTGAGCTTTGGGCATTGAGAGCTAGTGATTCTTTAGAGATTTTGTTGTGTGTGTTCGGGTGGGTGTTTCGGATCGCTGCCGTGATCGTTGTGACCACGGCGTGCATTTTAATTGGGCTCTCTTCTCAATAAAATATCTGGTTCTGGACGTGGATTAGCTACCGCGTCGTTACGAATTCGTTAGTGAACAACGTTAAATATCTATCTCGTTCTTGATTTCGCTTCATCGTTCTTGCTCGAATACCCCCAGGTTATAACAAACTGGTAACAGAGCTCTTAAATAGGAGTTCTGTTACAACAAACTGGTATCAAATCTAGGTTCCAAGATCGTGGTGGAACTCAAAGCTAGGGTTTCGTGATTCAGGTGGAGCACGATATAGGGAGTTGGGTTTCGAGATTCCGCCAAGAAAGATGTCTGGTTAGGCGATCAAGATCGATCTGTTCGTGAGAGAGAAGTCGGTACACCCACCATCTGAAGCCCCTTGGAGGGGGATACCTTGGCTCCTGTCGGAGAAATTTGACGCGCATCTGATTAGGCGTGCAAGGGTTCTGGCAAATCCAGCACGCATTTGGTACTGGCGCAAATCTGGCGGTTCACGCGCATCTGGCGTTCTGGCGAATAACGTTCAGGCGCAATTCGGCTCCCGGCGTGGAGCATCTGGCGTGTGAGTTGATTCTAGTTCGGGATCATGCGTTGCAGGAACTCGTTAGAGTTGGAGCAATAGCATGGAGCATCTGGCGCATGAGATTTCTGGCACGCGCATCTGATCCTGCTTCTGGCTCGCATTATGCACGAGTTCGTTCTGGCGTGCATATGGTTTTAGAGAGTGTACCATGACACACATTGAGCTCACATCTGGCGCGATTTGTTTCTTGCGAGCATCTGGCGCGGTGGAGGCATACGAGGCTCATCGGGCATGAAAACTGTTGGGGCACTCATATCTAAGTGCATCGGGTCTGGTAGCGATATCTAAGCATTCTGTCATGGTGCATCTGTCTGGCGCAATTGGGAATACATTCGGTCATGCTTTCTCAGTGAATGTATTCGAGTATGGTTCTGGGTGGAGCACTTATTTCTGTTTCTGGGAGTGCTTTCACATCGGGCGCAGTCGTTGCAGGAACGCATGGTAGTTGGAGCAACGATTTCTCAGGAGGCGTGCTCATTTCTGGTTCTGGGAGACACATCTGGTTCTGGTTTGAGATGAGAAGCATCAGGTTCTGGTTCCAGGTTGTTGAGATGATTCAAGTCAAGGTGGAGATTTGTTCCAGTTTGACTATGAATCAAATTTGGCAATTACTTTGGGTCCAAGGCAATTAAAAGCTATGAGGAAATATCTTAGTCAAATGTCAAACTCATGCTCTATGGGGGCGGTGGTTGGCACTAGGCAAAGTAATATATACAGGCTTGCTTTTGGTTGTAATCATTAGTCAGGAACATACACACAGTGAGCTTCGGGCATTGAGAGTTTGTGATTCTTTAGAGCTTTTGTTTTGTGTGTTCAGGTGGGTGTTTTCGGTTGCCTCCGTGGCCGTTGTGGCCACGACTTGCATTGTAATCGGGTTCTCTTCTCAATAAAATATATGGTTTAGGCCGTGGATTAGCTAGCGGGTTCGTTACAAATTCATTAGTGAACCACGTTAAATATCTGTCTCGTTCTTGATTTCGCTTCATCGTTCTTGCTCAAATACCCCCAGGTTATAACAAACTGGTAACAAAGCTCTGAAACAGGAGTTATGTTACAAAAAACTGGTATTAGAGCTGGTTCCAAGATCGGGGTGGAACTTAAAGCTAGGGTTTCGCGATTCAGGTGGAGCAGGATATCGGGAGTTGGGTTTCGAGATTCCACCAAGAACGATGTCTGGTTAGGTGATCAAGATCGGTCTGTTCTTGAGAGAGAACTAGGTACACCAACCATTTGAAGCCCCTTGGAGGGGGCTACCTGGTCTTGTGTTGGAGCAATCTGGCACACATTTAGGCGTGCAAGGGATCTGGCAATTCCAGCACACATTTGGTACTGGCGCGAATTTGGCGGTTCACGCGCATCTGGCTTTCTGGCGATTGACGTTCAGGCACAATCCGGCTCCCAACGTGGAGCATCTGGCGTGTGAATTTATTCTGGTTCTGGATCATGCGTTGCAGGAACTCGTAAGAGTTGGAGCAATAGCATGGAGCATCTGGCGCGTGAGATTTCAGGCACGCGCATCTGATCCTGATTGTGGCTCGCATTATGCACGAGTTTGTTCTGGTGTGCATCTGGTTTTAGAGTGTGTACCATGACACGCATTGAGCTTGCATCTAGCACGATTTGTTTCTGGTGAGCATCTGGCGCAGTTGATGCATACGGGGCGCATCGGGCATGAAAATTGTTGGGGCACTCATCGCTAAGTGCATCAGGTCTGGTAGCGATATCTGAGCATTCTGTCATGGTGCATCTGTCTGGCGCAGTTGGGCGCATCGGGAATACATTCGGTCGTGCTTTCTCAGTGATTGTATTCGAGTCCGGTTCTTGGTGGAGCACTTATTTTTGTTTCTGGGAGTACATTCACATCGGGTGCAGCCGTTGCAGGAACGCATGTTAGTTGGAGCAACGATTTGGCGATTCGGGTTTTGCATACAGCTGTGAAATATCTTTCTCGGGAGGTGTGCTCGTTTCTAGTTCTGGGAGACACATCTGGTTCTGGTTTGAGAAGAGAAGCATTAGGTTCTTGTTCCGGGTTGCTGAGATGATTCAAGTCAAGGTGGAGATTTGTTGAAGTTTGACTATGAATACAATTTGGCAATTACTTTGGGTCCAAGGAAATTAAAAGCTATAAGGAATTAACTTAGTGTAGATAGTGCTTTCTGTACAGGCAGATCTTAGCCACGTGGCGATCATCCAGCATACCTAGCTGTGCTCCACACACACTGGATCACCACCCGCGCTGATCTACGTGGGGGCTGCGAGACAGGGCCCTCGCATACCACCACACGTGACCTGTAGGGACTTAATGGTTTGGAGGCTAGAGTAAGTCCTGTCGCGTGCGAGCAACAACCAAGCCGCGTGCGACCCCTAGTAACTGCTTTGAGAGATTTATGGCACGAGCTCCATAAACCCGGTCAACCTCATAACGGTTCCGATATACGCAGTTAACGTGCGTAACGGTCCCTATATACGCGGACGAATGTGCCGTTGTGGTTAAGCTAATTAAGAGGCCATTAATGGGCACATTAACCCACTACAACGATCACATTCTCCTTTATATATAGGATCGTTAACCCTTCCATACAACGGCGAATCACCTGAGCTACGCGGAAGCTCTGCCAAAATTTTGTCTCTCTCTCTCATACAGTGCTATTGTCTTACTCTCTCCCTACACAAAACCCTACTCTTCCTGTGTTCTTTCTATCCCCTGCTCTTGGTGTATATTGAATCCTCCCTGCAGGATTATCTCGTACACATTTGGTGAACCCGACGTGAAACTTACCACTGCAAGCAACCATGTCTCATGAAGATGATGTCAGTAACAGATCACCCTCCACGGAGACCACCTCGGGAGAGGAGACTCGTCACGCTTCTGTGGCTGCCAGTGGGACTCCGACGTTGGAGGCTCTAAACGCCACCAACCAGAATCAGGGGAAGGCCCTTCGGGCTCAATCCGCACAGATGGAACGTATAATGGCCATCCTGGGAACCCTTGCTCCGAATCCTACATCGGGCACTGCTGTCTCCCAGGGAGGGGGAACCTCTACCACTCAGGGGACTGGGTTGGTACCGATACCACCCAACCCTAATTCGCAAACCCCACCAGCAATGGTGCAATTACCCTCTGTTCAGGGGCAGACAACCCAAATATCGCCTCTTACCACACATATTCCTCAACCACCAACTGTGGCACCCAACCTTTCTTCACAATACCCCTTGCCTCCTCCGCCGGCACTGCTGGGCAACGTGACTTCACAATACGCTCCTAGCCCGACCGCAGCATATGTGTCCCCGCCGGCTACAACAAACCTTCCTCCTGCTGCTGGGGGAAGTGCACCGGAGTGTATGACGTCGTTGCAGCGGCGCATAGAGACCTTCTTGGCCAATCAGCCGTTCGCAGACACCATTATTCCAAGGGTCGGCAACGATCCGCCTATCCCACGAGAAATCTATCTCATGCCTAACCCCGCGGGGTATAAGGCTCCTAAGTGGGACAAGTTCGAAGATGTCAACGGGAATGCCCACGAGCACGTCATGCGTTTCATCGATGTGATGGGACCATACGGGGATGATCCCAAGTTGCTGATGCGCGAGTTCCCGAAATCTTTGGGAAATGTGGCCTACAAGTGGTATAGGACGTTGGAGGCCGGATCTGTAAAGACCTGGGACGACATGGTTCAGAAGTTCTATACCAAATTCTTCCAGGTGGAAGAGAAGGTGACAATGATTCATCTTTCTCGTATGTACCAGAAGCGCGAGGAGGATGGAGTCACATTCATTAAGAAATTCAGGGCCAAATCCTTGGAGTGCAGAGATGAAGTGCTTGAGGGCAGGCTCGTGGAAATATGTCTGCAAGGCATGCGAGATGAGTAAAAAGGTATGCTGATCAACCTACAAACTCCTACCTTTTCAAAGCTAATCGAGTGCACGAAAAACACAGAGCCTATAGTGGAAAGGCAGAAGAAGAAGCACGCCCCTGAACGACCCTCAGGGGGAACCACTTTAAAGATTGGAAGATTTAGCTATAAGAGGGGGCGCGAGGCTGAGGTTAATACAGTTTCGCCGCACAAGCAGTCCAGGGTTACCAACTCAGATGCGCCGCCTCTGCCATGTTCGAAAGAGTAAGTGATTGACTTATGCAAACAGTGGCGTAAGGATGGAATCTTGCCTCCGCTCGAAAGGATACCCTCTAAGGAGATGATGAGGGACCCGAAGTGGTGCAAGTACCACGGGAAAATTATGCAACCTACAACCGACTGCAAGAAACTCAGGCACATGGTGAGCCGAAAAATGAAGGACGGCGAGTTGATTGTCATCGATCAGAGACAAGACGTTCGAAACAATCCGCTGCCGGCCCACAAGGAGCAAGAGCCGAAAGGCAAAGAAGTAGCCATGATTGCGATTATGGATCTTGAAGAGATTGCGGAAGTTGGCTTGCCTATCATTGCTGAGATTCACAATGATGAGGACTACAGCATGGACACGGAGGACGAGCGTGCCGATCGAATGAAAGGTTCGCACGGGTTCAACAAGTTCTTCGACGAAATGAACTTCTCAGAGAAGTGCCGGAAGGAAATGACAAAGGCAATTTTAAGGGTAGCAGAAGACTTCGAAGAAGATATCGTGGTATCGAATGGAAAAGTGGTTAGGGCGTCTTGCTCTACGGAAAAGGTTATAACCTTCTTCGCAAGTGACAAGAAGACGGATTCGAGTCCCCAGAAGCCTTTGTACGTGACGGCGGTGATTAATGATGTCGAATTCAAGAGGGCATTTGTTGATGGAGGAGCAGCCGTCAACGTGGTCTCGCTCAACACTCTAAATTTGGCGGGAATCCCGGAGAAGAAGATTGTCAGACGCCCGTCCCCGCTGATGGGATTCGGGAGTGATTCAAGGATGACGATAGGATGGGTTCGTCTGGGCGTTCAGATAGGACAGATCAAATGCTCAGCCAAATTCTACGTCATTGACGCGAATACCACGTATCACATGATCATAGGGCGAGCTTGGATTCATCGCTTTGATGCGGTCCCCTCGACAGCTCACCAAGTGATGAAGGCTATCTGGAGCGATGGAATGGTGGAAATACCGGCATCGGTAAACCCTTTCAATCTAGATGAGGCGCATCTCACTGAAGCAGTGTGGTTCACCGAAATGGCGGACGAGCAAACGCCGGGGCCATTTAATCCGAATCCTTTGCCTCGATGGGAGGACATCAAGGATCAATCACCAGCGGGAGTGATGGTGACAAGGGAGGATGCCAAGGAAAAGTTGCCCACACGCGAAGAGGCACCACAAGTCGCCTACCAAAGGAAGAACGTGTATACTCTGAAAAGAGTGGTCAAACATGATCTCGCAGGCAAAGAGATAGAAAGCTTCTACTCCAATGGGAAGAAGTGCTACCGCATATGAAGGCGCGCGGGGGTACCCCCATTCGAGTATGGGGATATATCTGGGCAAATCTGAAACAACCGGGATCTTGGTTCAGGGTTAAAGAGACAATCGACAACCAAAAGTAGAAATATGCTATTAAGATTACATTTCGCTTAATGTACATAACAAAATTTCGATAATAAGTACAATTTAGGACATAAGATTTGTGATCTAATAAGTGATCTAAGTTAAGCTATACTTCTTCGTCTCGTTCCAGCGTTCCCATCCCCCACTTTGATTGACGACCTGCGGTTTTAAAATGGAAAAAGCCGACGCAGTTTTGAAGAAATTGATCAGTAAAAAATGAGTAAGTACACACTACGACATGTAAAGCAACGAGTGGCACGGAAGCATGAGTTGAAACAAATCAGAAGATTTAAACAGTAAAACTATCATATTGGAGAATTTGGATCAACTTGAAGTAACCGAGTAACTAAACCTATCAATTTAATAACATTGAGAAACCACGTGTAGTTGGTAAAATATCCAGAGTAAAAAAGTTCATTTGAACTGATAACGATAGTAATTCATGAGTAGCCAACATTTACAATTCATTTCAATCGATTAGGGCATATCAAGAGCCACAAACAACATTAATAAGTAGTCAATTTTTAATTTCGACTTCAATCAACAGTTTAATTTAGCTGAGGCGTGTCAAGAGCCACCAGCAGGATCGATGTAAACAGAGGGATCACGAAATAATCACTAAGGGTTCCTTCTAGGGTTTATCAAACCCTATTTCACCCGAGCGTTAAGGGAGCCCATTCGTCAACCCCGCTCATAACATTAGCTAAAAGTCCTTAAGTGTCGACACCCCTATACCGTAGTGACCCTTACAAGTATAAGTAGCACTCTATAGCTCTATAAACCCCTTGGCCTCAATATCTCGATACATTTTGGCTCATCGGGGGCGGATTTGTGAACATTAACGTTCTATCCATTAATAAGAAGCATTGCTTCAATGGTCTTAGCCATAAGAAAATGGAGGATCGCTTGACGCCTCCCATTAATAACAGTACTCTGTACATCGTCCTAAGTCTATTAGAGGTATTTTATTTCTTCTCTTTCACATAACCTTGAATTGGAATATCAAAATTTCACAAGTAATTTCCGAGAGTTTTCAAAGGAGATGAATAAAATAGTTTAACAGCTTTCGAGTGGAAAACATGCATTCTCATACTATTTCATATAAAAAACATTCATTTGAACATCAAGAACATACGCAGATTTTGATATAAAAGGCCGTACATATGTACTTACCTCTGAGTCATGAAAGGCGCAAAGTAACGCTAGCTCTCCTACAACGCTCGTCTCCGAAACTCACAGTAAATGCAGCAGCACGAATACGTACGTCTACTTCGAACGGTCCTTAATAACGGCTGGATATACACAAGTCACGTATATAGTCTATTAGCGTTTACCCTCTATATGAAGTTGTATGCAAGAATGCCATGGAATGCGGGTCGTGCAAGATAAATGACTAAAACGCCCCTCTTACTCCAAAATTGTCTAGTTGCCCGGTCCCCAAATTATACTCATATTGGCCCAAAAACATGTAAGAATGAATCTAAACTCTCCCATATGTACTTAGCATCTAAATCTACAACTTTCAATAATTTACACTTAGGCCCCTAAAGTTTGGTAAAATTTCAAAAAGACCCCCACATTTGACTTAGTCAACACTAGCCCAGAATTACATAGAAGTACTCCAAATACGCATACAAGACATGCTGACAAACTCCAAGTTACTAAACGAATCTCAATTCAAAGCTAAGTGAAATTACTATTTTGCCCATCCTATAAAGTTCAGTCAAACTAGGGTTTTTGAAAAGTCAAACTTGGTCAAACTTGATATTTAGACTCAGAATATGAATACAAACAAGTTTCGTAAAGAACGCTAAGGCCAGAAATGTCATTTAGAGTGAGAAAATTGAAAGTCAAAGATACAGTGAAATCATCTCAACTAATCAACTTTGGAGCTGATATGTGGTAAAATGAGGGAGAGTTTAGGAAATATGAAGGTGGGGGTAATGAAGAGGATATTCCAAGCTTTCCAGAACATATTTGAACTCCTAAAAACTCCACGTATTCAAAGAAATATCGCTAGCCAAAGTTGGATGAAAATTACGATTCAATACTTAGAAAAATTCGATAGTGCTTCACGAGTTCAAACTAGCAACTTTAGGCTCGTTTTGTGAGAAATCCGTTATAAATTTGAAGATGACCCAGAGACGATGAAATGAAATATTATGTACCAGCTATACATAGCAGAAAGAAAAACAAGATTTCATTTAGATTTGAGGAAGTTATAGATGTCAGAAAATGGGTACTTCAACATAGTTCTACACTTAGAAAAATTCTGAGTTTTTGATAGCGAAGAACTTTAACATTTCAGCCACTTCGGAGCAAAAAACAGAGGGTTTAGAGTTAAAATTGGACCAAGAAATCAACACAAAAGTTGTAGCCAATTCTTCAAGGATTCCAGAAAGCTAAAGATCATTCCAAACGGAAAAAAACGAGGGAGATACAGAGATCCAAAGTTGGGTGAAAAACTAGGATTTCAACACTAAGAAAAAATTCTGCACTTGGACAGATTCAACAACACAAAACGCAGCGACTTCAACTCGATTTTTAGTTGGTTTAGAGACCGAATTTGACAAAATTTAAAACACGAAAGTTGTAGCCAATTGTCTGAGGTTTCCAGAAAGTCCAGAATCGCTCAAAACGGATAAAAAACGAGAGAGATATGATCATTTGAGCAGGGGCTGTTTATGCATGACGGAAAAACGAACCAAGAGTGAAAAGTGAAATCAAACTCGACTCTAACAACAATCTGGGCATATTTCGATGCTTCTAATGAATTCCTAAGGTCATGGGGATCACATTGATGTAAGGAACATCGAATTTGGTAGAGAAATTAAGGATTTACCATTTCCGGTCGGCCATGGAGGTTTGGCGGCGGCGGCACGGTGGCTGGAGCAAAATCCGGCGATCTGCAGGGCATGCTTGTGCTTCCCAGGTTCGCCTCAACACAAGGAACAAGAATATGTGTGTTAATTGTGATGGGTTGCAACGAGGAGGGAGAAATCTACGAAAAACCGAACTAGGGTTCTTACCTTCAAACCCGAATATCTCACTCGATTCTTGATGAAATCCCGAACTGTTTGGGGCGTTTTGATCCTTGTGGTGAGGGCTACAACGGGTGGTAGCAGGTCGGGAGTTGGTGGTTGTTTGGTGGTAGTTCCTTGGTGGAGGTGGTGGTTTCATGGTGGAGATGAATGAAGAAGATGATGAGAGATGATGAGGAAGAGGGAGATGATATCTCTCCATGATCTGCTGGTGGAGGAGAAGGTAGTTCAGTAGCTACCACCTCACTATTGAGGTTTCAAAATGATATTGCCAAGTGGCTCTCATGCAAGGGGGGTGAAAGTGTATTTTTTTCTAAACTTTTGGGTACAACTAGAATTAGAGCTTCTGCTTAATTTCAGAGAATTGCACAACCACCCCAAACATTTCTAGTGCTTCAAAATCATTCTAACAACGTCCAAATATCGCTAAAACTCCAAAATGCCCACTTTAAAGCCGTGAAAAACTATTTACAAATTAGCCCCCAAAGTCTTGATATTGCACTAAGAACTCTCTCGGGAATTAGGGGTGTTACAAAATCAATCAAGTTGAGCAGGTCAAATCAATATCAGAGGTTTCAGAGGAAAAGCTGAAAGAAGCGCCTGAATGCATGGAGGATAAGCCGAAACCTCAGAAGCAGGAGCTGAAGGAAGTGTTCCTAAGCCCAAACGAAGAAAAGAAGAGACCCGTCTTTTTGAGCGCAGACCTCACAAGCGATGAAGAGTCAAGATTGCTGCAGTTGCTGACAAAGTACAAAGATGTGTTTGTCTGGGAATACGATGAAATGCCTGGTCTGGACACGAGCATCACAATGCACATGTTAGATGTTATCCCAGGATCTAAACCAATAAAGCAAAGCACGAGAAGTTTTAGGCCGGAAATCAATGTGAAAATCAAGCAAGAGATCGTCAAGCTGTTGACCGCCAGGTTCATCGAACCGAATCACCATCCCACCTGGTTGGCTAACATTGTGCCAGTGGTGAAGAAGAATGGGCAACTTCGCATATGCGTAGATTTCAGAGACCTCAATCGCTTCTGCCCCAAGGACGACTTTCCGTTGCCCAACATCGATCTGCTCATTGATTCTACCGCGGGTCATCGCATGTTCAGCTTCATGGATGGTTTCAGTGGGTACAACCAGATCAAGATGGACCCTGAAGATGCAAGGAAAACCGCGTTCATCACGCCAGTGAGAGTCTTTAATTACACGGTTATGCCGTTTGGACTCAAGAACGCGGGTGCGACTTATTAGCGAGCCATGATGGCTCTATTCCACGACATGATGCACCAGGAAGTGGAATTCTATGTTGATGATTTAGTTTTCAAATCCAAGGAGGAAGCAGACCATTTGGGGGACCTGCGTAAAGTATTTGAAAGATGCAGAAGTTTCCAGCTAAAGATGAACCCCATGAAATGCGCATTCGGAGTGACTTCAGAGAAGTTCTTGGGATGCGTAATACATCGACAGGGCATCGAGCCCGACCCCGCGAAGGTATCAGCTATCACGAGCATGAAGGCGCCACACAATCAAAGCACTCTGAAGACATTTCTAGGGAAATTATCTTACCTGCGGAGATTCATCCCAGCAATCGCAGAAATAACCTTCTGCTTCAGCGATCTTCTCAAGAAGAGTGCCGTGTACAATTGGACAGAGGAACATGAGGTCGCGTTCGGAAAGCTAAAGGACCTGCTGACATCACCAAGAGTAATGATCGCACCACAGCTTGGGTCACCGCTTCTGCTGTACCTAACATCGACAAAGAAGTCTATAGGGGCGCTCTTGGCTCAAGAATATGAAGGGCAGGAAAGGCCGATTTACTATATTTCTCGCATAGTGCAGCCAGCCGAATCAAGGTACACAGACATTGAACGCCATTGTCTCGCCTTATTTTTCGTAATAGAAAATTTAAAACACTACTTTGCCTCGCACAAAGTGGTGGTGTTACAAAGAGAGACCCCATACGGTATCTCTTGACTCACACCTCTCCCGGCGGGAGATTGGAAAAATGGTATATGACCATTTCCCAATACGACATCACGTGTGTTCGACCACGAGCAATCAAATCGCAAGCAGTGGCAGATCTTCTTGCACAGTTCCCGGATAACAGCTATGAGCCCATGATCGAGGAGGAATTAGAGGGACCCGAGATCTATGCAGTCGAGTTAACTTACTGGACGCTTCATTTTGATGGATCGTCCACAAGGAAAGGTGGAGGAATTGGAATCGTTTTGACTAAACCAGATAGGGAGGTCATCCAAATGTCCACGAAACTCGATTTTCCAGTGACTAACAATGAAGCGGAGTATGAGGCTCTCATCGCAGGCCTCCGAGCGGCTAGGGCATTGGAAGTAAGCAATCTGACGGTTCTGGGGGACTTTAAGTTAATCGTCAAGTAGGCTTCAGGCGATTACGGATTGAAAGAAGTAAATCTGTTACCCTACCGAACTTTGGTACAAAATCTGGTCCAACAATTCTGCGATGTTAGGTACGAACACACGCCTAGAGCAGATAACCGGCATGCTGATGCTTTAGCTACTTTGGGATCCAAAGTCAGTGCGGACAAATGCCCTGCGAGAATTTCGATCGAAGTCCGAATGTCACCGGCATTGACGGAGGGCGCATGCGAGGACAAATCCATGGATGATGCAGACTGGAGGAAACCGATACTGCATGCAATTGCTGAGGGAACGAGCAAAGAAAACTGGGCATCCACTAAGGGGTACTGCATACATGACAACGCCCTCTATTACAAAGGTCCGGAAGGAATACTCATGCGATGCGTCTCGCAGCAGGAAGGACAAGCGTTATTAGAAAAGATTCACCAGCACACTTGCGGAGAAAGTGAGGTGTCAATCTATCGGAAAGCCCAAAGATATGGGATTCACTGGCCCGACATGTCAACGGCTGCGGCGATGATTGAAGGGAATTGTGAAAGCTGCGCATTGATTAAGGATTCCCTGACAATCGCTTTGGTCGATGATGACACGGACTGGAGAAAGCCACTCTTCGACTTTCTCACAGAAGGAATCGAGCCTGAGCAAAGGAAAGAGGCCGAGAAACTGAAAAGAAAGGCAGCCCGATATGTGGTACAAGAAAACATACTCTGGCGAAGAGGTCATGAGGGTAATCTACTCCGATGCCTAGATAGCAGGGAAGCTCAAGAAGTGATGGAGCTCTCTCACCAAGTAGAGCATCGGGGAGGTGCGAAACTATGTAGACAGCTCCTCACAGTCGGCTATTTTTGGCCCACAATAGAGGCCGATTGCCGCACCAAAGTAAGGAGATGCCAGGAATGCCAATTCAAGGGCAACCTCGTGCATGCCCCCGCCGTAGACCTGCACGCATTAGGGACGCCATGGCCATTCCACACCTGGGCTTTAGATTTTGTCGGCCCCATTCGACCGGCCTCCCATGAGAACCAGTTCATTTTAACTACAACTGAGTTGTTTACTAAGTGGGTGGTGGCAATACCGCTCAAGACAGCTAATGCGCTCGCAGTGGTGAATTTCGTTCAAGAAAACATCATATGCAGGTTCAGAATCCCCAAAAAAATCCTTTCGGATAATGGCACGCCCTTTGTAAATCGACAAGTAGCCGCGAAGCTAGCAGAGTACAACATAAGGCAGGTCTGTTCCACTCCTTATTATCCGAAAGGGAATGGTCAAGCATAAGCAACCAACAAGACACTACTAATAATCCTGAGCAAGATGGTCGCAGACGACCACAAGAAATGGGCCGATTCTTTGAACATAGCATTATGGGCATATCGGACTTCGCCGAGGACTCCCACAGGAGTTTCCCCGTTTCTTCTATGTTATGGAGCTGAAGCTGTTGTACCGGCGGAGGTGAAGGTCAACTCTGCGAGATTGGCTTTTCATGCATTGTATGACAATCAGCGCGACCACGACCTGATTTTATTGGAGGAAAAGCGAGAGCAAGCCAAGCGGGCTAACAAGCGGTACAAGGAAAGGATCGCACGGGCATACAACAAAACAGTCCAACATCGAGACTTCGCGGTTGGGGACCTGGTTTTGCGCGCCTCAGATCATTGCATGTGGGAGACAGCCCATCCAAAGTTCGTAGCTAATTGGGAAGGACCATTCGAAGTTAAAGAAGTCTTTGACAGCGGTTACTGCAAAATACAGAGGCTTCATGGGACTGCCACAACCCCAAGCTCAGTCAATATGCACTGGATTAAGAAGTATTATTCTTAAACTCTCTCTCTTTACATACATCGGATTCATATGTCTATTGAAAAGTATGTCTACTACGATAGATTTATGCGTTGTTTCCTCCCATATGAGGAACTTGTAAGCTTGCTCCTCCCATATGAGGAACTTGTAATTTAGCCTCTCCCATATGAGGGTGTTAATAATAAAAGAATTCTCCCATACGAGATGAATTTTATTACTTTAGTTATATCGTATCATTTTATTTACTTCTCTGCTTACTTACAAAAGAATCCTATCTGCCGAGATAGCAGCAAAGTTCAAAAACGATCTTAAGTGGTCTAAAAGCCTATCTGCCGATATAGCAGCCGTGTATGATCCTATGCGATCCAAAGCCTATCTGTCGTGATAGCAGCCGTAATGAATGATCCTATGCGATCCAAAGCCTATCTGCCGAGATAGCAGCAAAATTCAAATACGATCTTAAGTGATCTAAAAGCCTATCTGCCTAGATAGCAGCCATGATAGATGATCTTAATTGATCCGAAAGCCTATCTGCCTAGATAGCAGCCATAATACACGATCACATGCGATCCAAAGCTCATCTGCCGAGATGATAGAAGCGATCTTAACTGATCTGTAAGCCTATCTGCTTAGATAGAAAGCTATAGCAACAACGCCCTGTGCGAATGCAAAATTTATCAAGCTTGAAATAAAGAACTATTCAGGCGCACATTCAAATGCAAAAGGCGAAAGAAACAAAACTTGTTTTATAGCCAACACGCATGCGATATTACAATTTGTTGTATCGAACAAGAACAACAAATACTAAAGTGCATTTCATTAGTAGTCAAAATGACTTACAATTTATCTGTCTAGATAGCAGCTTACAAGCAAAAGCTCATAGTAAGGAAATTCTTACTATAAAACGATCGGCCTACTGGCCCTAACAAAAGCTATGCGACATAGCAGCTTACAAGCAGAAGCCTATAGCAAGAAAAGTCTTGCTATAAAATGAACGACCTACAAATGCTAACAAAAGCTACGCGACGCTATCGTCGGGGTCCTAGATCTGAACAAGGCTCTTGACTGGTCTTCTGCCCAAGAGATGTGCCAGATGAACCCCATGTCCAGGCGGATGCGGCGGTGAAGAACGAGTGGAGAAAATCTCCTGGGGCAGAAAGCTTATTGTCCACGGAGACGAGCGCCATGGCTCGTCACCCCTAGTTCAAGAACGTGGATGCACATAGTTCTCCTCCAGGAAAGCTAGAGGAGAAACACTCTATTCATTACGAGTTGGTAAAAAGGTAAGTATGGAACTGCACCTCGCCGGAAGGCAGCCGGAGATACGACCTGCAAACATAATAGACGAAGAAGAATCTTCGTACAAACATGAGGTATTATGTATAACTTCTTCAAAGTGGTCATGAAGATCAGTAAGCTTCATAAAGAAGATCTTGGAAGCTATTTCTATGGCACAAGGCACAAACTCAGGTTTCATAACTTGAAATTTCCATGAATCAACAAAAGACAAGCATTGAAGCGAGCAGTCGTAAGGACTCATGGCAAGCCACATTTTGGGATGAAGAACCCAAGCAGCAAGAGGAAGGGTTTATATAGACTCTACGGAGACTCTTCAGTTCCCTAGCTGAGTCAGCAAATCTTGGAAAACGGGTAAGAATCAATTACTTACGTCTCCAAAGAGGTCAAATTCAATTACCCTACTAAGGCTATGACGATTCGGTGGCACGCCCTAATTAATGACAGAAGGTCATAATAAGGATGGGCTTCCCAATGAAATCGTGCTTATCTAATAAATCATTAGCGCGAAGATCAGGGAAGATACGTCGCTATGTGACGTCATAATTGATACGAACCAAAATATTTGAGCAAATCCCCAAAAGGTCAAAATGGGACATGCAAGTTCCGGATAAAAAAGAAGGGGGAGAAACCCTAGCATTACAATAATATTTTTTGTTTCAAACAAATATTTTCGTTCATTTCTCAAAATAAATCCTTGATCAAGCGGTCTTCTGGAGAAAACGAGAGTGATGTCTCTCTCACTTGATCCACTTCTCGCTTCAGCTGCTCGTACTTGGCATTCATCGCATGGAAGAGGTTGACAGCTTCTTCAGCTTTTTGCCTTTGCTCCTCTACCTTTCGCCTCTCAGCTGCGAGGTTGTGGAATCCGCATTTCAGATTCACAGCTGCACGAATTTCGGTGATCCTGTTGAGAAGATACCCGAAGCCCAGCTTGCCTTGAACTTTAGCTTGAAGCCCTTGGCATGTTCTGAAAAGCAGCTGTGCAATGTGAGGAGAAATGGTCGCAGGTGTAGCCACAGATAGTTGCTCCAGAATCCAGATGGCTTCGGTCAAGAAAAGCCTCCTATTATACGACTCTATCTCTAGAGATCTTGCGAATGACCAGGGGTATGAGAGGCGCATCTGAATCAGCCAGTCCACATCATCTTGCTCAATCCTGACAAAGTTGAATCGAGCTTAGAACATGAAAACTTTTATTTAAGGGTGTAGAATGCGAAAAATGGTAACATACCAGTTCCTTCGAGGATTTCACGCAAGGAGGGAATGCGCATTGCCGGAAAAGCTGAAGTCTGCCCTCGCTCCATTGCTCGTCTGTCAGCCGCGAGCTCGAGCTCATCATAGTTGGCAGGAAGAGTATAGGCCGTAACAGGCGCGACAGCAGCTCCAACTTGCGAGCTCCAAAAACTCCATGCTTGGGGAACCTCTGGAAGCTCTACCTCTGTTGAAGGAATGGCAACATTAGTAGCTGCTACTCGACCAGGAACTTCTTCGGCTGCGAGGGGCTCTTGTGGCTCGGGTGCATTCATCTGGACATCAACATTTGCATGCAATGCTGTGTCTTCCATGACTTGTTCATTTTCATGAACTTCATCTCCAGCACCATCTGTGGCCATTTCCTCAACTGCAGCATCGACATCTTCCTCTCTTAGCACGGTGTCAGCTTCGATATCATCAGACACCTCAATGATGTCCTCCAAAGGCTCGCCTGCGTACTCAGTAGCTGCGACAGGCTTCTCAACATAAGGGCTTCGCTCTGGAGCATAAGATGCAGGGGGCTGACCTCTTTGTTCCGCCACATCCTCTTCAGCATCGCCTGCAATACAAGACAGAAAATAGTGAGGTAACTTGTATCACACAGCGTTTTGATATTTAATAGATCAAAAGCGGGCATCCCCACACTTAGGTGGGATCGCAGCACCTTCATCATATGTTAAAGATGCGACACCATATCCTACTAGGGTATCTTCATTAAGCACATCTTTAAGGTGAGCGTGACCTGGGGTACGACGATACTCGTTACAATGAGGATTGGGTTACTAAGCCTGGTTTACAAACACTGCTTGAATGATTACCTGAGGGTTCACCACAATTGCTTACTAGCCATCGGCGAATATCAGCTTTTGACAAGCCATGCTTTAACGCACCAGTAATCACTTCTTGGTAAGTCACAGCAAGGTTAAAAATCTCACCTTGTTTACCACCTGCGATTTCCTCAAAATCTGCTTGAGCTTGTTCCAAAGCAGCCGCATCCAAATCATCATCTTGCTCAACCAAGTCATCCACATGTTGCTCTTCCAAACTTCTCCTCTTTATGAGCTCGATCTCATCTTCTTCTCGCTTCATCCTTCTCTCTGTAGCCTCCGCAGCTGTTCTTTCAGACTCAGCAAGGATGTCCTCATCTATGGTTTCGCTGGAAACGCCAGAGTAAGAACCCTTGGTTTTCTTCTGCTTTTTAGCTAGAAGGCCGCTGATGGTTTCTGTGTCGTCATCTGCGGAAGAACAAACTGTTCAACAAATACTGCAAGAGCTAAAGTACTAAGAAGATGAATTTGTTTGAAGTACCTTCCGAATCTTCTTCTTGCATCTCACCTCTTTCTTCTTCACTTTCGACTCTTTCTTCTTCATCATCATCTCTTCCTCTCACCTCTCTCCTCTCATCCTCCTCTTCCTCCTGACCAAAAGGAACAAAAGTCTCAACTGCGAGCTCCTTCCGCAATTTTCTTGGCATGCGACCTTTGCCCTTGTCCTTAGAAGTAAGAGACTTCGCAGGAGATGAAGCTGGGGAACTCTTGGGAGGAGAGGAGATTGCAATACCCTTCTGCTTTTGTCTCTTGGCCCTCGGGGCAACATCTGTTGGAGAAGGCGGAGTATCCCTGGGAGGAGACAGAGCTGGAGTATTATCTATCAGCGTGTCAGCAAATGCATCCATCACCTCGCGAATCCGAGCCTCGACTATGGGAGCCATTCCCATTGTTAGCAGAATTTTCTCGCCCTGCCTTCTCGCAGCAACAATAGTATTGATCAGCGATTTTGAGCGCTCTCCAGATGCGAACCTCCTTAGATAGCTCTAAAACAGAAGAGGGGGAATGAGTTTCAATGCAGCAAAGGAAAGAGATTTAACACGCACAAAGGAAATTGTTTACCTTGGCAAAATCTTCGCTGTATTTGATAACATGTGAAGCACCATCCCTAACCGCGGTCATATTCTCCTCAAGAATGGTGGATGGACAAAAGTGATTGTCATGATCCAGCAAGGAGTAGCAGCCATACTGGGAGTCATCCAAGCTGCAGTTAGGACGGAATGGGAAGGCATTCCTTTTGATTATAGGAGCTCTGCTGGGCTGAGGGGTCGACTGTGTCTCGAACCTGGCCTGCTGAGTAGTCCAGTAAGCAACCCAATTTTTGGAGAAGCGACCTGCACAGCCACCTGAAGGCTGAACAAAGGGCAAGTTGCTCCTCAAGATCGTTTGGCACTCGCCAGACAACAGACGCTTGTAGCAGCCTCTGACGATTAATCTAGGCCAAACGGAGGGCGCCACTGCATCAAAGCCAAACTGGGGAGAAACGCGAGTTTGATCAACATCCACTGTGATCCTCTCATACCTGGGAGTAAGTTCAGAAACATACTCAGCAAGAGCAGGGAGAGAACCCCTTAAACACTAGCAGAAGAATTCGCGATAGCGCTCATGAAAGCGCTCATGACCTTCGAAAAGGAGCTCTTCTGAAAAAGCAAGGATTTGGCAGGATACAGCTTCGGGAACCATCGCACATTCTCAATATGCGTGGCATAGGGCCTAGCCATAAACTTGCTTCGGTCATCGCATATCAGGCTCCAGGTGCACTTGAGAGGATTGGTTCTAAACCATCGAGCAGCTCTCCCACTTGAAAGTTCATCCTCCGCACCTGGAACACACCACTTGTTGGGCCTAGAAAGAACAGGAGCATAGGAGGGCCATCGCTCAAAAACCCACATGGTCAGGATTGCGATGTTCACATAAGTCAACACATCAAGACGACCGCGAGAGTCCATGGTCGCTACTACCAATTGGTCCAATCTGTGATATAAAGTGCCCAAGACCAGAGGCCCAAGTGCGACTCTATGGCCGAGGGCCAATTTCACAGCAAGAGGGAAGACATGATAGAAAACCCCATCATGAGGGTGATAATCGATCAAGTACCTTGACAACCAGGCACAGAGGAAGCCGCACAAGGTTAGATGGTACCCTTTCCCATTTACATAATTTTTCGCCTTTGGGTTCTGGTCCAAAAGTTTCTTGGTGATACTACTACTCGCATAGTCGCGGAAGAAGTATTGCACCCATTTGCCCCAGGTGCTCTTCGCAGATGTATCAACAAGCTGCCAGTCAGGGAGAATTTTCGCAGATTTCCACCGAGTGGAAATATTCTTTACCTCGAACAAGCATTCCTCCATCTGCTTGTATAGAGCAAGTTCCGGATCAGTCCTCAAAGGGCTCAGAGGATCCACCTCACCAACGGGAGAAAGATCATACAACTTGTGCACATCCTTCAGAGTGGGAGCAGCCTCGAACTCAGCAAAGTGGAAGGTATGAGTCGCAGGCGAATAGCGAGAGAGAAGGTTTAGAAGCATGGACGGATCCAACTTCACGGAAGCACCCTTCATACCACGAACTGCGAAATAAATACCAACATTGTTCAATGCGATGGCATGGTGGGTCAATACTTGGTCGATCCACTCATCCATGAAGTCCAATTTTTGGACAAACGCTTGGGTAGAAATCGCGGTGTGGGGAAAAAACCCATTTTCAACCCCTAACCTAACCACATCCTTGGAATCGATCAACTCTAGCATGGATGCGTTGACAGGCGGGGTCAATGTTCGCAACTCTCCAGAGGAAACAGGGGTCGGTAGATTCTGTTGGAATTGTGCCCTAGAGACAATCAATTAATTGTGACATTTATGGATTTACGATTCATTATGTTATCGATATAGAGATATGTTAACATGAATGAAGTCCTTAGAATATAAGTGTTATATTCTTAAATATCCCTAGTCAATTATAATGATTAATAGGACAATCATCTATAGACTAGTATGGGGTTGGATTGATATGGAGATATCATGATCCAACACATGGGTATGCATTAGGAGTAATGGCATACTGGATTGACCCATCTCCGAGAAGGCTACATACACGTTATGTTAAGTCACAAGCGCTTCTCGCGGTGCAATGGTATTGTCATCCTTAGACTTGAAGTCACTAGATATTCTAGTTGTGGATTATTGTGATCTTGGTAGCGTTAATCGCTACACCGTAACTGGGTAGTTATAAAGGCGTGTACTGGATACAATAAGAAGCAAGCTTAGAGATCGTAGTGGACGTAGATAGAATTTGTCCCTCCCACATAACGGGAGCAAATATCCTAGGCCACTCGAGGGATAGTGCTTATAAAATGTCTGGCCAGACTCAAATAAATCAATATGGGATATTGATGTTATTTGCACGAATAAGGCTATTCCCAGGATCGAGAAACTATGGATTGGATATACGAGTGTGACTTGTATGTCTCGTGTCCAATCTGGATATTGAGACAAAGGGATGAGGCAATTACTTGCACAAGGTTTGTCATGATGACTATTCTATTTGTTGGCTAGAATGGATGTCTTGCTAGAGGCCACTCCATATTAGTAAATTGTTACTACCAACTAAATAGAACCTATGGGGTCACACGCCATATAGGGGTGAACTAGACATGGGAATTAATTAATTAATATGATTAATTAGTTAAAAGGATCAAATCGCAACAACTTGCTAACTTAGTAGGACTAATATGCAAGTTGGACTAATCCATGTATAGACATGATTAGGATTAGCCAAGGTGGCCTAATTCATGTAGGGACATGATTAGGATTAATTTGCAAATAGAACTAATCCATGTATTGACATGATAAGGACTATTTTGCAAAAGGGACTAATCCGAACTTGAGTAGGATTATGAGGGGTTCTTTATGTAGTAGGACAAGGAGTTGTTGGACTATATAAAGAACACTCCTAGCTTATTTTTCTCTCTACACACTACACATCTATTTGATAGAAGAAAGGAGAGAATAAAGCAAGGAGAGAGCAAATCCCAAGCAAGGGCCGAACCCCCTTGGGGATTGCCGCCCCTACCCGTCGGCCAAAGAGGAGCCGCCCCACCTCTTGGCACTCCATTGTTGGCGATTCCTTCTTTCTCCTCCATTCTTCCTAGCTAGCACATGGATTTGGAGGATCTAGATCTCACCTCTAGGCGTGGATCAACCGTAGAGACGTGACACTATTCGCGTTTGAAGTCATCAAGGAGAACCCAAAGGTGTGTTTATGATTTCTTACCCTTACCATCGTTATGTCTCTTGACTTGTGATCCTTGGAGGGTTTTGCATGGTTTTATGTTTGATTATGCTTCCGTTGTGCGATCCATGAATCAAAACCCTACAGTGGTATCAGAGCCACAGGTCGTAGAGCATAAACGTGGTTTATGTGTTACGTTTTAGTTGTTTTACACCTTAAATTGATTGTTTATCGCGTAAAACAAGACAAATCAAGCATGTGATGCAATTTGTCAATAATTAATCATAACAAGATCCAATTTTTGCATTGCATGCATGAATTGGTGAGTTTGAGAAATTTTAGGATCTTAGATCTAGGGTTTGGGCATCATTGGGGAAGAAGGAGTTCTTTCAAAACAAGGAAACAACCAAACTTGGGCACCAAGCAAGGGAGTTGTTTTGGAAACAACTCCCCATAGAGGTTCAGCCCCCTAAGGGGACCGCCCCCCTCTTGCTTGCCGCCCAAGTCTTGGCCGCCCTAGGGGCCGGGCGGCCCTAGCCCGCGGCCTAGCCGCGTGGGCTAGGGGCCGGGCCGGCCCTAGGGCCTTGCGGTTCACCTTTTTGGGTCCGGGCAATTGGATTGTTGGGCCCATGGACCGTTTTAACCCTAGAACATCCTAAAATCAATTAAAATTGACCAGGCGCGTTAAAATTGGATTTTAACTGTTTATGTGCAAATCGCATGGTGATTGGATATGGCCTTAGGATGTGGTTTGATGTGGATGTTTAATTTTGTGGTTTGGTTTTACGGCCTGCGAGCTGATCAATTAATTGTAATAATTAATTAGGGTTTTATGGCCTGCGTGCCATTTTTTTTTCTCAACTTGTGAGATTTATTTTATTTAGTATAGAATTTAGCTAGTGCTAGATAAAGTAGATTGTTAGCCAAGATTGAAGAAAAGAAGCCCAAAGCCAAAAGGAGCCACAAAAGATGGAACATGGAGCATGGAGGATTCCACAAGACTACGAAGGATGGACCAAAAGATCAAGACGCATGGAGATGTGTTTGCTTTTAGGATTCATAGATAATTCCATTGGCTTGGAATTATCTTAGTCTAGAAAAGGCCATATCCACATCACGTTTAAATTCTGTTTTGTGGTTGTTTACTTTATTGTCTTATTATTGTGTGGTTGGTGTATGGATGATGCATGCAATTAGGATAATAAGATAATTAGACAACCCGGATCTATTATTTGGAGTTGTGCCCAAACTCAAATAGATAGATTAGTTGATATTGATCAACAAAACAATTAAAATTGAATTTTAAAAATCCCTCAAAATTCAAATATTGTGTTCTTGCCTTCTCGTTGTTTAAACACTCATGATCATCATTATTTATCAAGTTCGTGCGTGCCAAAGCAGGGCGACTTGGTTCATAATGATGGAATGCGATGGCACGTAACAATGTGCAATTGTTTAAATAAGAGGTTGAACACAACTAGGCTATTAATGTGATTAAGAAACCTAGAGGCAATCAATTGGGATTATCCATATGGATGGATAAATAAGGAGTTATTTGCCCAATTGAACCAAGAGTTGCATAAGGGATGCAATTGGAATTGTTCCTACCTAAAGTAGTCAAATTATGGGTGACTTGCCAAAGCAAGCTCATAAGGAGATGAAACATGGATCTTGGCCCACTAGAAAATATATGAATATTTTCCGCATTAATATCTTGAGGGTTATTAATCCGTAGTAAAATAGTGGGAGCTATATTTGACAATTTAAATCCTTGTTGAATATAGTTAAACGTCACAAACTTTGCATAATCCTATTATGTTGAATACCCATGGCATTAAACAAATAAAAACGCGACTCTATCTATTTCCTAGACTGGTATAAAATTGAGAAATGTTCTCAAATAAAAGAGAAATTGTTGTACATCGTAGAACATAAAGATCTCTTCCTACCAACTACCAAATCACACTAAAAACTAATGGAAGGGACATCAAAGAATGGTTCTTTGGATGTGACTTGCCTCATGTTAGCTGCCATGAACTCTGAGCTTTGGAAGCAAGATGAGTAACATGGAGAAGTATGATATGATCATACATTGAAAGAAGCTCTTTCAAACTAGGGAGCTAGGCATGAAAGGTTTGAAGTGTTGCTCTACTTTGGGTAATGCAAATATACTAATTCAATATGATTGAAACATTAGTAAATATGCATTATCTATGAGATACATAAAGAATAAACGGTTATTCACCCAAGTGGACCAAGAATTGCATTGGATGCAATTATAGTTTTGTTTTAAAGTTGATTTATTCAATATGATTGAAAAATCACTAAACAAAACACTGATAATGGGCATGGGCAAAGTTGTTAAAGGTTAACAGCATGGGCAAGGGCAAATGGTTTGCACCGACCCCATGGGTATAAACCAAGGTGCCTTGGAGTCCCATAGGTGGTGTAGAGGAATAGAGGCTACCCAAAGTACCTGGAAGTAAGTAATAAAGGAATTATGAATTCCAATATAGGTATTTTGTTATAGAAATCAATGTGTTTATCTCATCATCATAAGTATATGATACTAGATGAGGATCTCACATTTATGGAAGTGTGGAGGATCTCAAGAGATGAAGACAATTGGATAAGGAAGAAATAATCCTACACGTGGGGCTATAAAGCAAAGGGTTGCTAAATAAGCCGTAGGAAATTATTTCTACCTTTAAGAAATTGTTCATGAATTAGACAAAAACGATCATGTCCTAGCTATGAGTAGGGACATTATCAAAGTTTCTTGTTTGGACAAGAAAACTCCTTATCATAATAAAGGACAAATGTTGTTCCATTTATTATGATATGCATTATTGTAATGCAATTTTGTCTAAGTGGATTCTATATCCATGATCATGATAATTTCATCTATAACATTAATACCTAGAGGTTTGCATATAATGATATGAACTTCACTTGTCTTTAGCATTATCGTTTAGGCCTCATAAATAAGAGATACATATCTAGAACTCCATGAGGATGGATTTCTGGAACTCATTTGATTATTGAATCATATGAGACATGTAAGACTTATTAGGAAAAGATATGATCTTTTGGGAATCATACATATCGATGTATGAAGGCCACTAAGCACAAATGCTAAAGATGGTTTTCAGTACTTCATCATATTTACTGATGGGATCAGAGAAATATGGATTTGTGTATCTTATGAAGAAACAAATCAGAATCCTTTGAATTGTTCAAAGTATTCAGGAATGAAGTAGAGAACCAGCTTGGCAAAAGTATTATGGCTCTACGATTGGATCATAGAGGAGAGTACTTGAGCCAAGAGTTTGACAAGAATCTATGGGAGTGTTGGATATGATCCAACACTCGCTCCACCTAGCACGCCACAAAGGTTTGGCGTGTCTAAGAGGAGATTTCGAACCGTGTAGGACACGGTTCGGTCCAAGATGAGTCAAACAGAACTTCCAGTTTACTTTTGGGGCTATGTTCTAATTACAGCATATTTCGCCCTTAACCTTGTTCCATCAAAAACAGATTATGAAAAACACCATATGAGATATGGACTAGGAAAGTGTCCTAGTATGTCATTCATAAAGATTTGGGGTTATGAAGTTTATGTAAAAGAGTTTACAAATAAACTTGGACCCAAGTCGGATAAATGTTTTGTGGGATATCCTGAAAAGGATATTATTTCTACAACCCTATCGAGAACAAACTGTTTGTTGCTCGAACTACAGTGTTTCTAGGTAGAGATTGTCTCTAAGAGAAACAGTGGGAGGACAGTAGAACTTGAAAAAGTTCAAGTACCACAATAGAACATTGATCCGTTTGATGGAACATGAGCAGGATCACAAGGTGTTGTGGAGCAACCTACTCAGATAACACAAGAACCTCGTAGGTCAGGTAGGATATGTCAAGGGACTAGAGAAATAAGGATTTCTCATAACCCCTGATATATTGCTCATCGAGATGAGCCTACAACCTATGAGATGGCCACGTGTGGCCATACTCTCTGAAATGGCTTGGAGCCATGAGATACGATATGGAATCCATGTATACCAACAAAGTATAGACTTTGGTGGAACCACCTGAAGGGTAGGACCCATTGGGTGCAAGTGGGTTATGAGGAAACCAACATGGATGGTAATATGATTACCTTTAAGGGAAAATTGGCAGGAAAGGGATTTCATGTGAGTTCATAGTATAGACTATGACGAAATCTTCCCCAATTGTGATGCTTAAATCCATTCGCATCTTGCTTGTAGCAATCTATTTATAGATTGGATCAAGCTTCTAGGAGTTGGACTCTTCAAATGGATGATGTAATCAAATGAGTTTGATTCCATCAAAATTGAAGATGAGACTTGTGTTTACAAGAAGGTTAGTGGGAGCATAGTTATTTTTCTGGTCTTGTATGTGGAGACATACTTAATCATTGGGAATGTTGCCCCTACTTGGCAGTCTTACGTAGATTGACTAGGGAGTTGACTTTCTAATGGTAGACCTAAGCGAAGCAACTTGTGAAGATCTATTGAGGTAGATCAAGATGGTTGTATAGCATAGGTCATAGTACATAAACAAAGGTGTTGAAATGGTTCAACATGAAAAGAATATTAATTCTTACCCATGTCACATGGAATTAGTCTTTGGAAGGCTAATTGTCTTACCAATTAGATTGGGAATGGACCGTATGAATTAGATTCACGAGATACGCCATGAGATGTACTAGGCCAGACGTGTCATAAAGCATGACACAAAGATACCAGTCAAATCCGGGTGAGAGTCACTGGATAAAATATCAAGATTGCCCTTTAGTACTTGAGAAGCACTAAGGATGAATCATTGATAAATAGATAATATGAAGAGTTTGCTGTAAAGGGTTACAGTGATGCGAACTTCAAATCTGACAGAGAAGATTTCAGATTATAAGTCAAGTTTTAAGTTTTGCCTTAGTGGGAGCGACTGTGAGCTGGAAAGGTTCCAGGCAAGATTCAGTCACTGATTCTAACATAGAGGACTGAGTAAATTAATGCATAAGATGCATTTATTCAGAATATTCAATCTCAATCAAGTTGTTGATAGAGGAGATGTGAATATTTGCAAGGTGCCAGCATATGTCTCGCCCCTACGCAGTGTAAGCGTGGAGGGCCGCGCTAGATCAATAGGCATATGATGCAGGAGATTGACTCTAGTGCAAGTGGGAGACTGTTGGAATTGTGCCCTAGAGGCAATCAATTAATTGTGACATTTATGGATTTACGATTCATTATGTTATCGATATAGAGATATGTTAACATGAATGAAGTCCTTAGAATATAAATGTTATATTCTTAAATATCCCTAGTCAATTATAATGATTAATAGGACAATCACCTATAGACTAGTATGGGGTTGGATTGATATGGAGATATCATGATCCAACACATGGGTATGCATTAGGAGTAATGGCATACTGGATTGACCCATCTCCGAGAAGGCTACATACACGTTATGTTAAGTCACAAGCGCTTCTCGCGGTGCAATGGTATTGTCATCCTTAGACTTGAAGTCACTAGATATTCTAGTTGTGGATTATTGTGATCTTGGTAGCGTTAAACGCTACACCGTAACTGGGTAGTTATAAAGGCGTGTACTGGATACAATAAGAAGCAAGCTTAGAGATCGTAGTGGACGTAGATAGAATTTGTCCCTCCCACATAACGGGAGCAAATATCCTAGGCCACTCGAGGGATAGTGCTTATAAAATGTCTGGCCAGACTCAAATAAATCAATATGGGATATTGATGTTATTTGCACGAATAAGGCTATTCCCAGGATCGAGAAACTATGGATTGGATATACGAGTGTGACTTGTATGTCTCGTGTCCAATCCGGATATTGAGACAAAGGGATGAGGCAATTACTTGCACAAGGTTTGTCATGATGACTATTCTATTTGTTGGCTAGAATGGATGTCTTGCTAGAGGCCACTCCATATTAGTAAATTGTTACTACCAACTAAATAGAACCTATGGGGTCACACGCCATATAGGGGTGAACTAGACATGGGAATTAATTAATTAATATGATTAATTAATTAAAAGGATCAAATCGCAACAACTTGCTAACTTAGTAGGACTAATATGCAAGTTGGACTAATCCATGTATAGACATGATTAGGATTAGCCAAGGTGGCCTAATTCATGTAGGGACATGATTATGATTAATTTGCAAATAGAAGTAATCCATGTATTGACATGATAAGGACTATTTTGCAAAAGGGACTAATCCGAACTTGAGTAGGATTATGAGGGGTTCTTTATGTAGTAGGACAAGGAGTTGTTGGACTATATAAAGAACACTCCTAGCTTATTTTTCTCTCTACACACTACACATCTATTTGATAGAAGAAAGGAGAGAATAAAGCAAGGAGAGAGCAAATCCCAAGCAAGGGCCGAACCCCCTTGGGGATTGCCGCCCCTACCCGTCGGCCAAAGAGGAGCCGCCCCACCTCTTGGCACTCCATTGTTGGCGATTCCTTCTTTCTCCTCCATTCTTCCTAGCTAGCACATGGATTTGGAGGATCTAGATCTCACCTCTAGGCGTGGATCAACCGTAGAGACGTGACACTATTCGCGTTTGAAGTCATCAAGGAGAACCCAAAGGTGTGTTTATGATTTCTTACCCTTACCATCGTTATGTCTCTTGACTTGTGATCCTTGGAGGGTTTTGCATGTTTTTATGTTTTATTATGCTTCCGTTGTGCGATCCATGAATCAAAACCCTACAGTGGTATCAGAGCCACAGGTCGTAGAGCATAAACGTGGTTTATGTGTTACGTTTTAGTTGTTTTACACCTTAAATTGATTGTTTATCGCGTAAAACAAGACAAATCAAGCATGTGATGCAATTTGTCAATAATTAATCATAACAAGATCCAATTTTTGCATTGGATGCATGAATTGGTGAGTTTGAGAAATTTTAGGATCTTAGATCTAGGGTTTGGGCATCCTTGGGGAAGAAGGAGTTCTTTCAAAACAAGGAAACAACCAAACTTGGGCACCAAGCAAGGGAGTTGTTTTGGAAACAACTCCCCATAGAGGTTCGGCCCCCTAAGGGGACCGCCCCCCTCTTGCTTGCCGCCCAAGTCTTGGCCGCCCTAGGGGCCGGGCGGCCCTAGCCCGCGGCCTAGCCGCGTGGGCTAGGGGCCGGGCCGGCCCTAGGGCCTTGCGGTTCACCTTTTTGGGTCCGGGCAATTGGATTGTTGGGCCCATGGACCGTTTTAACCCTAGAGCATCCTAAAATCAATTAAAATTGACCAAGCGCGTTAAAATTGGATTTTAACTGTTTATGTGCAAATCGCATGGTGATTGGATATGGCCTTAGGATGTGGTTTGATGTGGATGTTTAATTTTGTGGTTTGGTTTTACGGCCTGCGAGCTGATCAATTAATTGTAATAATTAATTAGGGTTTTATGGCATGCGTGCCATTTTTTTTTCTCTCAACTTGTGAGATTTATTTTATTTAGTATAGAATTTAGCTAGTGCTAGATAAAGTAGATTGTTAGCCAAGATTGAAGAAAAGAAGCCCAAAGCCAAAAGGAGCCACAAAAGATGGAACATGGAGCATGGAGGATTCCACAAGACTACGAAGGATGGACCAAAAGATCAAGACGCATGGAGATGTGTTTGCTTTTAGGATTCATAGATAATTCCATTGGCTTGGAATTATCTTAGTCTAGAAAAGGCCATATCCACATCACGTTTAAATTCTGTTTTGTGGTTGTTTACTTTATTGTCTTATTATTGTGTGGTTGGTGTATGGATGATGCATGCAATTAGGATAATAAGATAATTAGACAACCCGGATCTATTATTTGGAGTTGTGCCCAAACTCAAATAGATAGATTAGTTGATATTGATCAACAAAACAATTAAAATTGAATTTTAAAAATCCCTCAAAATTCAAATATTGTGTTCTTGCCTTCTCGTTGTTTAAACACTCATGATCATCATTATTTATCAAGTTCGTGCGTGCCAAAGCAGGGCGACTTGGTTCATATTGATGGAATGCGATGGCACGTAACAATGTGCAATTGTTTAAATAAGAGGTTGAACACAACTAGGCTATTAATGTGATTAAGAAACCTAGAGGCAATCAATCGGGATTATCCATATGGATGGATAAATAAGGAGTTATTTGCCCAATTGAACCAAGAGTTGCATAAGGGATGCAATTGGAATTGTTCCTACCTAAAGTAGTCAAATTATGGGTGACTTGCCAAAGCAAGCTCATAAGGAGATGAAACATGGATCTTGGCCCACTAGAAAATATATGAATATTTTCCGCATTAATATCTTGAGGGTTATTAATCCGTAGTAAAATAGTGGGAGCTATATTTGAAAATTTAAATCCTTGTTGAATATAGTTAAACGTCACAAACTTTGCATAATCCTATTATGTTGAATACCCATGGCATTAAACAAATAAAAACGCGACTCTATCTATTTCCTAGACTGGTATAAAATTGAGAAATGTTCTCAAATAAAAGAGAAATTGTTGTACATCGTAGAACATAAAGATCTCTTCCTACCAACTACCAAATCACACTAAAAACTAATGGAAGGGACATCAAAGAATGGTTCTTTGGATGTGACTTGCCTCATGTTAGCTGCCATGAACTCTGAGCTTTGGAAGCAAGATGAGTAACATGGAGAAGTATGATATGATCATACATTGAAAGAAGCTCTTTCAAACTAGGGAGCTAGGCATGAAAGGTTTGAAGTGTTGCTCTACTTTGGGTAATGCAAATATACTAATTCAATATGATTGAAACATTAGTAAATATGCATTATCTATGAGATACATAAAGAATAAACGGTTATTCACCCAAGTGGACCAAGAATTGCATTGGATGCAATTATAGTTTTGTTTTAAAGTTGATTTATTCAATATGATTGAAAAATCACTAAACAAAACACTGATAATGGGCATGGGCAAAGTTGTTAAAGGTTAACAGCATGGGCAAGGGCAAATGGTTTGCGCCGACCCCATGGGTATAAACCAAGGTGCCTTGGAGTCCCATAGGTGGTGTAGAGGAAGAGAGGCTACCCAAAGTACCTGGAAGTAAGTAATAAAGGAATTATGAATTCCAATATAGGTATTTTGTTATAGAAATCAATGTGTTTATCTCATCATCATAAGTATATGATACTAGATGAGGATCTCACATTTATGGAAGTGTGGAGGATCTCAAGAGATGAAGACAATTGGATAAGGAAGAAATAATCCTACACGTGGGGCTATAAAGCAAAGGGTTGCTAAATAAGCCGTAGGAAATTATTTATACCTTTAAGAAATTGTTCATGAATTAGACAAAAACGATCATGTCCTAGCTATGAGTAGGGACATTATCAAAGTTTCTTGTTTGGACAAGAAAACTCCTTATCATAATAAAGGACAAATGTTGTTCCATTTATTATGATATGCATTATTGTAATGCAATTTTGTCTAAGTGGATTCTATATCCATGATCATGATAATTTCATCTATAACATTAATACCTAGAGGTTTGCATATAATGATATGAACTTCACTTGTCTTTAGCATTATCGTTTAGGCCTCATAAATAAGAGATACATATCTAGAACTCCATGAGGATGGATTTCTGGAACTCATTTGATTATTGAATCATATGAGACATGTAAGACTTATTAGGAAAAGATATGATCTTTTGGGAATCATACATATCGATGTATGAAGGCCACTAAGCACAAATGCTAAAGATGGTTTTCAGTACTTCATCATATTTACTGATGGGATCAGAGAAATATGGATTTGTGTATCTTATGAAGAAACAAATCAGAATCCTTTGAATTGTTCAAAGTATTCAGGAATGAAGTAGAGAACCAGCTTGGCAAAAGTATTATGGCTCTACGATTGGATCATAGAGGAGAGTACTTGAGCCAAGAGTTTGACAAGAATCTATGGGAGTGTTGGATATGATCCAACACTCGCTCCACCTAGCACGCCACAAAGGTTTGGCGTGTCTAAGAGGAGATTTCGAACCGTGTAGGACACGGTTCGGTCCAAGATGAGTCAAACAGAACTTCCAGTTTACTTTTGGGGCTATGTTCTAATTACAGCATATTTCGCCCTTAACCTTGTTCCATCAAAAACAGATTATGAAAAACACCATATGAGATATGGACTAGGAAAGTGTCCTAGTATGTCATTCATAAAGATTTGGGGTTATGAAGTTTATGTAAAAGAGTTTACAAATAAACTTGGACCCAAGTCGGATAAATGTTTTGTGGGATATCCTGAAAAGGATATTATTTCTACAACCCTATCGAGAACAAACTGTTTGTTGCTCGAACTACAGTGTTTCTAGGTAGAGATTGTCTCTAAGAGAAACAGTGGGAGGACAGTAGAACTTGAAAAAGTTCAAGTACCACAATAGAACATTGATCCGTTTGATGGAACATGAGCAGGATCACAAGGTGTTGTGGAGCAACCTACTCAGATAACACAAGAACCTCGTAGGTCAGGTAGGATATGTCAAGGGACTAGAGAAATAAGGATTTCTCATAAATCCTGATATATTGCTCATCGAGATGAGCCTACAACCTATGAGATGGCCACGTGTGGCCATACTCTCTGAAATGGCTTGGAGCCATGAGATACGATATGGAATCCATGTATACCAACAAAGTATAGACTTTGGTGGAACCACTTGAAGGGTAGGACCCATTGGGTGCAAGTGGGTTATGAGGAAACCAACATGGATGGTAATATGATTACCTTTAAGGGAAAATTGGCAGGAAAGGGATTTCATGTGAGTTCATAGTATAGACTATGACGAAATCTTCCCCAATTGTGATGCTTAAATCAATTCTCATCTTGCTTGTAGCAATCTATTTATAGATTGGATCAAGCTTCTAGGAGTTGGACTCTTCAAATGGATGATGTAATCAAAGGAGTTTGATTCCATCAAAATTGAAGATGAGACTTGTGTTTACAAGAAGGTTAGTGGGAGCATAGTTATTTTTCTGGTCTTGTATGTGGAGACATACTTAATCATTGGGAATGTTGCCCCTACTTGGCAGTCTTACGTAGATTGACTAGGGAGTTGACTTTCTAATGGTAGACCTAAGCGAAGCAACTTGTGAAGATCTATTGAGGTAGATCAAGATGGTTGTATAGCTTAGGTCATAGTACATAAATTGACAAAGGTGTTGAAATGGTTCAACATGAAAAGAATATTAATTCTTACCCATGTCACATGGAATTAGTCTTTGGAAGGCTAATTGTCTTACCAATTAGATTGGGAATGGACCGTATGAATTAGATTCACGAGATACGCCATGAGATGTACTAGGCCAGACGTGTCATAAAGCATGACACAAAGATACCAGTCATATCCGAGTGAGAGTCACTGGATAAAATATCAAGATTGCCCTTTAGTACTTGAGAAGCACTAAGGATGAATCATTGATAAATAGATAATATGAAGAGTTTGCTGTAAAGGGTTACAGTGATGCGAACTTCAAATCTGACAGAGAAGATTTCAGATTATAAGTCAAGTTTTGAGTTTTGCCTTAGTGGGAGCGACTGTGAGCTGGAAAGGTTCCAGGCAAGATTCAGTCACTGATTCTAACATAGAGGACTGAGTAAATTAATGCATAAGATGCATTTATTCAGAATATTCAATCTCAATCAAGTTGTGGATAGAGGAGATGTGAATATTTGCAAGGTGCCAGCATATGTCTCGCCCCTACGCAGTGTAAGCGTGGAGGGCCGCGCTAGATCAATAGGCATATGATGCAGGAGATTGACTCTAGTGCAAGTGGGAGACTGTTGGAATTGTGCCCTAGAGGCAATCAATTAATTGTGACATTTATGGATTTACGATTCATTATGTTATCGATATAGAGATATGTTAACATGAATGAAGTCCTTAGAATATAAGTGTTATATTCTTAAATATCCCTAGTCAATTATAATGATTAATAGGACAATCATCTATAGACTAGTATGGGGTTGGATTGATATGGAGATATCATGATCCAACACATGGGTATGCATTAGGAGTAATGGCATACTGGATTGACCCATCTCCGAGAAGGCTACATACACGTTATGTTAAGTCACAAGCGCTTCTCGCGGTGCAATGGTATTGTCATCCTTAGACTTGAAGTCACTAGATATTCTAGTTGTGGATTATTGTGATCTTGGTAGCGTTAAACGCTACACCGTAACTGGGTAGTTATAAAGGCGTGTACTGGATACAATAAGAAGCAAGCTTAGAGATCGTAGTGGACGTAGATAGAATTTGTCCCTCCCACATAACGGGAGCAAATATCCTAGGCCACTCGAGGGATAGTGCTTATAAAATGTCTGGCCAGACTCAAATAAATCAATATGGGATATTGATGTTATTTGCACGAATAAGGCTATTCCCAGGATCGAGAAACTATGGATTGGATATACGAGTGTGACTTGTATGTCTCGTGTCCAATCCGGATATTGAGACAAAGGGATGAGGCAATTACTTGCACAAGGTTTGTCATGATGACTATTCTATTTGTTGGCTAGAATGGATGTCTTGCTAGAGGCCACTCCATATTAGTAAATTGTTACTACCAACTAAATAGAACCTATGGGGTCACACGCCATATAGGGGTGAACTAGACATGGGAATTAATTAATTAATATGATTAATTAATTAAAAGGATCAAATCGCAACAACTTGCTAACTTAGTAGGACTAATATGCAAGTTGGACTAATCCATGTATAGACATGATTAGGATTAGCCAAGGTGGCCTAATTCATGTAGGGACATGATTAGGATTAATTTGCAAATAGAAGTAATCCATGTATTGACATGATAAGGACTATTTTGCAAAAGGGACTAATCCGAACTTGAGTAGGATTATGAGGGGTTCTTTATGTAGTAGGACAAGGAGTTGTTGGACTATATAAAGAACACTCCTAGCTTATTTTTCTCTCTACACACTACACATCTATTTGATAGAAGAAAGGAGAGAATAAAGCAAGGAGAGAGCAAATCCCAAGCAAGGGCCGAACCCCCTTGGGGATTGCCGCCCCTACCCGTCGGCCAAAGAGGAGCCGCCCCACCTCTTGGCACTCCATTGTTGGCGATTCCTTCTTTCTCCTCCATTCTTCCTAGCTAGCACATGGATTTGGAGGATCTAGATCTCACCTCTAGGCGTGGATCAACTGTAGAGACGTGACACTATTCGCGTTTGAAGTCATCAAGGAGAACCCAAAGGTGTGTTTATGATTTCTTACCCTTACCATCGTTATGTCTCTTGACTTGTGATCCTTGGAGGGTTTTGCATGGTTTTATGTTTGATTATGCTTCTGTTGTGCGATCCATTAATCAAAACCCTACAGATTCTTCACCTTAACCCTAGCATGATAGAAATCTTTTCCACCCAAATAAGGGGCTTTTCGCCACAGGCTTTGGGGAAAATCAGGTATTTCTTCGGCCTCGTTAATGGGTTTGGATCCTTTTGTCTTGGCCATTCCTGCGGAAGAACAAGAAAAAAGGGGGGGAGAAATATACACACTTCAGTTTGAATTTCAGGAAGCAATTATGTTTGTCAAAAGAAGATGAACAATTCGGAATTTTAGGAAGCAATTATGTTTGTTAAAAGAAGATGAACAGTTCGGGGTCAATTCGGGGTTTAGAAGTTCAGAATTTGCGTATATTGCTCAGAATTTCAGAAGTTCCGCATTCAAAATCGTCACAATCCAGTGATTGGATCAGTTCTGGGTTTAAGAAAAGGGTCTCTTTTGCAGTTTTCAACGAACGACATATCCCAAATAACTATGGGTTTTACAGATCCAAGACAGTTCAAAGAATATTCGAGTACATTAAATGGAATTGAGCAAAGCCAACCTTGTTTTGGTAAGACTTGTTTTGACGGAGCAAGTTGAAGGAGACGACTGACAAGGAAGAACTGATGATTGATCGCTTGAATCTGCTCTTGAAGGCTTCCGGGTATCGTTCACTTTAGAAAAAGAAGTGATGCTTTGCAACAATGGAGAGCATAGAGTATTTATCCAAAACAATGAGGAGTCGCGTCCTTTCAGTAGTCGAATCGCAACCGTCACCGTCGAATCGCGCAATCACTGGGCAAGCTGACGTCACGCCTAAAACCCTAAAGGAACAAACGACACGACTCTAGGGATTCTAGGTCATAACAGCACACACGGGGGCTGATTTTGCGTGTATTTGAATTGGTGCGTGGTGGCGACGCGTACATTAGTTCCTGCGCATTGAAGCCTATCCGGCTATGTGCCTTCACGCGCAGAAAGGGGGCTAATGTAGATAGTGCTTTCTTTACAGGCAGATCTTAGCCACGTGGCGATCATCCAACACACCTAGCTGTGCTCCACACACACTGGATCACCACCCGCGCTGATCCACGTGGGGGCTGCGAGACAGGGCCCTCGCATACCACCACACGGGACCTGTAGGGACTTAGTGGTTTGGAGGCTAGAGTAAGTCCTGTCGCGTGCGAGCAACAACCAAGCTGCGCGCGACCCCTAGTAACTGCTTTGAGAGATTTATGGCACGAGCTCCATAAACCCGGTCAACCTCATAACGGTTCCGATATACGCGTTTAACGTGCGTAACGGTCCTTATATACACGGAAGAACGTGCCGTTGTGGTTAAGCTAATTAAGCCGCCATTAATGGGCGCATTAACCCACTACAACGGTCACATTCTCCGTTATATATAGGATCGTTAACCCTTCCATACAAGGGCGAATCACCTGAGCTACGCGGAAGCTCTGCCAAAATTCTGTCTCTCTCTCATACAGTGCTATTGTCTTACTCTCTCCCTACACACAACCCTACTCTTCCTGTGTTCTTTCTATCCCCTGCTCTTGGTGTATATTGAATCCTCCCTGCAGGATTCTCTCGTACATACTTAGTCAAATGTAAAACTCATGCTTTATGTGGCGGTGGTTGGCACTAGGAAAATTAATATATAAAGGAATGCTTTTGGTTGTAATCATTAGTCAGGAACATACACACAGTGAGCTTCGGGCGTTGAGAGTTAGTGTTTCTTTAGAGCTTTTGTTGTGTGGGTTCGGTGGGTGTTTCGGGTCGCTACCATGGCCGTTGTGGCCACGACGTGCATTGTAATCGGGTTCTCTTCTAAATAAAATATCTGGTTCTGGCCGTGGATTAGCTAGCGGGTTCGTTACGAATTCGTTAGTGAACCATGTTAAATATATGTCTCGTTCTTGATTTCGCTTCATCGTTCTTGCTTGAATACCCCCAGGTTATAACAAACTGGTAACAGAGCTCTGAAACAGGAGTTATGTTACAACAAAATGGTATCAGAGCCAGGTTCCAAGATCAGGGTGGAACTCAAATCTAGGGTTTCGCGATTTAGCAGGCTATCGGGAGTCGGGTTTTGAGATTCCGCCAAGAACGATGTCTGGTGAGGCGATCAAGATCGATCTGTTCGTGAGAGGGAAGTAGGTACACCCACCATCTGAAGCCCCTTGGAGGGGGCTACCTGGGCTCCTGTCGGGGAAATCTGGCGCGCATCTGATTAGGCGTGCAATGGATCTGACAAATCCAGCACGCATTTGGTACTGGCGCAAATCTGGCGGTTAACGCGCATTTGGCGTTTTGGCGCAATATGGCTCCCGGCGTGGAGCATCTGGCGTTTGAATTGATTCTGGTTCTGGCTCATGCGTTGAAGGAAATCGTTAGAGTTGGAGCAATAGCATGGAGCATCTTGCGCGTGAGATTTCGGGCACGCGCATCATCCTGCTTCTGGCTCGCATTATGCACGAGTTTGTTCTGGTGTGCATCTGGTTTTAGAGCGTGTACCATGACACGCATTGAGCTCGCATCTGGCGCAATCTGTTTCTGGCGAGCATCTAGCACACTTGAGGCATACGGGGCGCATCGGGCATGACAACTGTTGGGGCACTCATCGCTAAGTGCATCGGGTCTGGTAGCAATATCTGGGCATTCTGTCATGGTGCATATGTCTAGCGCAATTGGGCGCATCGGGAATACATTCTTTCTCCGTTAATGTATTCGATTCTGGTTCTGGGTGGAGCACTTGTTTCTGTTTCTGGGAGTGCATTCACATCGGGCGCAGTCGTTGCAGGAACGCATGGTAGTATGAGCAACGATTTGGCGATTCGGGTTTCGCATACAGCTTCGAAATATCAGTCTCGGGAGGCGTGCTCGTTGCTGGTTCTAGGAGACACATCTGGTTCTGGTTTGAGAAGAGAAGCATCAGGTTCTGGTTCCGGGTTGCTGAGATGATTCAAGTCAAGGTGGAGATTTGTTCCAGTTTGACTATGAATCAAATTTGGCAATTACTTTGGGTCCAAGGCAATTAAAAGCTATGAGGAAATATCTTAGTCAAATGTCAAACTCATGCTCTATGGGGGCGGTGGTTGGCACTAGGCAAAGTAATATATACAGGCTTGCTTTTGGTTGTAATCATTAGTCAGGAACATACACACAGTGAGCTTCGGGCATTGAGAGTTTGTGATTCTTTAGAGCTTTTGTTTTGTGTGTTCAGGTGGGTGTTTTCGGTTGCCTCCGTGGCCGTTGTGGCCACGACTTGCATTGTAATCGGGTTCTCTTCTCAATAAAATATATGGTTTAGGCCGTGGATTAGCTAGCGGGTTTGTTACGAATTCGTTAGTGAACCACGTTAAATATCTGTCTCGTTCTTGATTTCGCTTCATCGTTCTTGCTCGAATACCCCCAGGTTATAACAAACTGGTAACACTGCTTTTAAATAGGAGTTCTGTTACAACAAATCCGTCTCCTACAATTACCAAGTCTCTAGTCACAATGATGTCACTTCCAAGTAAAAGAATTCATGGATGTTTGTCTAGGTTAGGTACTAAGTCCATCCCAATAATCACAATTAACCCGCTTTTAAGTGGTATTATCACATGTCGAAAATATGCTCTACATGCACATGATTCTAAATGTTAGTAATAAACATATATTTATGTTCAATGTCACAAATAAGTCACACATAACTCTTAGAAATTTTCAAATTGATTTTTTCAAAAAAAATGTGAAACTACGATTCTGGACAGAATTATAGCTCTGACTTTAGAGGCATATTTACCATATCAAAGCATCTTCTAAATTCATGAAATAAATTTAGGATGAACCTACATGTGTCTAATTTCAGTAAAATCAATAAAATCATGCATAGATATCATAAAAGTCAATTAAAAAAAATTAACAAATACTACTGTGCAGAGAAGAGTTTGGCAGAAACTTTCAAGTTTGCAAGGTGATTACTACCACTTAGAGAGTAGAAATGATGTTCATATTGTCCGCAATTAATCATCAATGTGTCTAGTTACAACTAAATAAATATGAGGTTCCAAAAGTTTCTGAAAAGTGGATTTTTACAAAAAAATGACAAACTGGTCCAGAAACAGAGATTCAGAAGACATGCAACTTTGAATGAGCTTATCTCCCTAACCAAAAAGGCTATGTAGTTGATTTTTTCCTCAAAATGACCCTCACTGAGTCTAGTATTAATATATGTAAGATTTGAAAATTTCACATATACAAAGTTTGGATATAATCCACGTTTTTGACAAACTGGTCAGATTGTAACAACATACAATTTTACGTAGAACACTAAAAAATATGATCAAATCAATTATTTGATACATGGAAGTAAAATTAACTTGATATATACCTATAAACTACCAATTAGACATGCAATATGATACTCACCTCAAGGATTTGAAGAATCATGTGAGGGATTTGAGGAATTCATGCTCAAAAGTTACAATTCAAGACCCAAAACACACATGCAAATTAAGATCAAGTAATTTCCTATCATGAACATGAACCATCAACATGATGAGTAGAGTAGATAAAAAAAGAAGAAGTTGATGCTAACATTAGAGGCTAGAGAGCTTGAATTCTTGAATAATATGAACAAAAAAAACTCCCCAAAGAATAGCTATGGCCTTAGACTCAAGTTTTTCATAATTGTAAGGTGAAAAATGAAGTTTTGGGGGTTGTTTTGTGAGGGTAAACCCCCAAATCCGGGAATGGAGTTTGATGAGAGAGAAGAAAAATTCATTATGTGTTCTTGAGGAGAAAAGCACGTGAAAAATTGAGAGAGATGGATAAAGAGTGATGGGGTTGATGGAGATGGAAAAACAAATGATGGGGATATTTATATATTGAGTCTCATGACGATGAGGAAACCATGTGGTAATGTGAGTTGACCATGTTAGTGGAAATAGCGCTGGACATGGGCCGGGCTGGGCCGGGTTCGGGTCAGGCCTAATCGGGCCGACTATTTTTTCCGGCATTGCCCAAGCCCGGCCCGACCCGAGGACCGGGCCTTAATTTGAAGCCCATGCCCTAACATTTCTGGTCAATTAGAGCCTAGGCCCTAGCCCAAATTTACTTTCCATAAATATCAGTATAACTAACGTTGAACATACTATACATTAGAATTGAACTAAGATTTTCCTTATTGCAACTTGCAAATGCCAGAATTCAAAGTTTCAAGCAGCTACTGCAGTAAGGAATTACCGCACTAAAATAAATATATACGAACATATGTTATTAATTATTTCATTCTAATATATATATATATATATATATATATTAATTTTTCTAATACATTATATCTGGGCCGGGTCGGGCTGGGCCTGTGCCTATGATATTGAGCCCAAGCCCGACCCCAAATTCAATCGGGTTATATAATACAGCCCAAGCCCTATTTTTTGGGAATAACACTAAGTCCAAGCCCTAATATTTTCGGGCTGGGTCGGGTGGGCTTTCCGGGTCACAGGGCCGATGTCCAGCGCTAAGTGGAAATGGTCTTGGAGAGAAATTATAAATCTCCCAACTAGTTAGTTGGGGTATAAATTGGAATATCAAGGAAATGAGGATTGAGATGAAAAATACTAGGAATTGATGGTAAGTACAAAATTACACAAACAAGAGGCGTAAGAATGTAATTTTCAATTACCATCTAGCGCATAAAAAGATAAATTTTTACATTAAAATAGAATTACCAAATAACTCCAAATAAACTATTATGTCATTAAATATAAAAATTGTACTTTTAGAAAACTAAAGAAAACAAGTCAAGAGTACGTTTGAAATAATAATAATAATATCATTTTTTTTAAAAACTCAAGTATTTGTTTTACCGAAATTACCAAATAACCCTTAGCTAAAATACAGATTATTATAGCATATGCAGGAGGTTAAAAGCTAAATAACAAGTCAAAATGAACTTGTTCTCACTGTGGAAATACTGGGCATGTAAATGAAAAGTGCTGGAAACTGCATGGCTACTTAGCAAATTACAAGCCAAAATTGAATGCCAATACTAAAGCACATAATGTGTTTGGACATGTTCAGAGGGTTAGTCCAGAAAAGAGTGATGCTCTTCTTTAATTCACTCCTGACCAATGCCAACAAATAGCTTCTCTCATCAGCACTCAACTGCAAGGAGCAAAACTATCAGCTGCAAATGAACACATTGGGACCTCTTATGGTATGCAAGACAACACTGGAATTGAAAGTTTTGACAATCCTCTGCAGCAATATTACAAGAACAATTCACACTTTAACCAACACTTATTCTCTGCAGTCCACCTTTGAGGGTCATTACACACCATATTCTTGGATTGTGGACAGCAGAGCCACTAACCATATGTGCTCTCAATTGTCATGTTTTGCACAAGCTAACCAACAAAGAACACCTATGTGCATCTCCCAAATGGTAGGAAAGTGCCAGTCACTCATATTGGTACAATGCACCTAAATGACAAAATTGTTCTTGAACATGTTTTGTGTGTCCCTAAATTCAGGTTTAATCTTGTATCTATGACACATCTTGCAAGATCTTGCAATTGCATTTTCATTTGTGATGACTCTTTCTGCAATTTTTTTGACAAGACACACTCTATTTTGCTGGGATAAGCAATGAAGCATGGAGTCTTATATTTTATGGACACAACTGTTTCTAAGAATGCTAATACAGTTTTGGGAGGTGCAAATATAATAGTGCTAGTGCAGAAATCTGCTGGTGAGCTCTGGAACATGAGACTGGGACACTTATCACACAAGAAGCTGAACTTCTTGAGCACCATGCTCAAATGCAGTGCTATGCCACTAAACACTTGCTGTGACATATGTCCTCTTGCCAAAAAAGAGAGGCTCAAGTTCCCTAAATTGAACAACATTTCCAAGGTCCCCTTTCATCTCATTCACAAAGATACATGGGGTCCCTACAAGGTTCAAACCCATAATGGTCACAGCTATTGTCTTACAATTGTGGATGACTGCACCGAAACCACATGGATTTACCTCATGAAGACCAAGTAAGAATATAGTGGATGCATATGCCACTTCTTTGGTTTTGTTTAAACACAATTCAACAAACCAATACAGAAAGTAAGGAGTGATCAAGCACCTGATCTGGATTTGAAGTCATACTTTGCTCAAAAAGGGGTATTGCATGAGTTTAGTTGTGTTTCAACCCTTGAGCAAAACTCAGTGGTTGAAAGAAATCACCAACATTTGTTGAGTGTAGCAAGAGCTCTGAAGTTTCAAAGCTGCGTACCACCAAGTTTTTGGGGGTGATTGTATCTTGACAACATCCTATGTCATCAATAGGCTCCCTTCTTTGATATTGTACAACAAGACTCCATATGAGCTTCTTTATGGAGTGGCTCCAGATTACAATCAAATCAAGGTATTTGGATGTTTAGCTTTTGCTTCAACATTATCACACAATAGAACCAAGTTTGATGCTATAGCCTCAAAGTGTGTATTTATGGGGTATGTTCATGGGATTAAAGGTTAAAGCTTTATGAAATCACAAACAAAGTTTTTCTCATTTCCAGAGATGTTGTTTTTCATGAAACAATATTCCTCTTCTCTGATTCTCCAAATTTGACAATATTACCCCTGGAGCCATTCCAAATATTATTTTAGAAACTAATCTCGAGAGCCATGAATTTCCTACATCTCAAGCCACAAACATACAACCCCAATCTACAGTTCCAGCTCCACACACTGAAGGGAGGCGAATCCCTTGACCAGTTCAATTGCATGTCGGCTATATCGATTAAAATTCGTTCATTATCAACAAGAACGCCATAACCCTACTAGCAGAATTAGGGTCCATACCTGCGTCCTAGCTAGTTGACGTAGGTCTGAATCACTCCGGATCTTCTCCCGTATTCGTGAAGTTCCTCCAGGATGCATGTGTGGGCTTGCTGCTTCCAAAATCCTTCTTGGCCTCCAGGCGTATTGCTCTCACTCTCGAAACCCTAGATTAGTTGTGTATCTGAAGTGCTCTCACTCTCGAAACCCTAGATTTTAGTGGAAATCTTCTTTACCTCGGACAAGCATTCCTCCATATGCTTGTATAGAGCAAGTTCCGGATCAGCCCTCAAAGGGCTCAGATGATCCACCTCACCAACGGGAGAAAGATCATACAACATGTGCACATCCTCCAGAGTGGGAGCAGCCTCGAACTCAGCAAAGTGGAAGGTATGAGTCGCAGGCGAATAGCGAGAGAGAAGGTTTAGAAGCATGGACGGATCCAACTTCATGGGAGCACCCTTCATAGCACGAACTGCGAAATAAATACCAGCATTGTTTAATGCGATGGCATGGTGGGTCAATACGTGGTCGATCCACTCATCCATGAAGTCCAATTTTTGGACAAACGCTTGGGTAGAAATCGCGGTGTGGGGAAAAACCCATTTTCAACCCCTAACCTAACCACATCCTTGGAATCGATCAACTCTAGCACGGCTGCGTTGACAGGCGGGGTCAATGTCCGCAACTCTCCAGAGGAAACAGGGGTCGGTAGATTCTTCACCTTAACCCTAGCATGATAGAAATCTTTTCCACCCAAGTAAGGGTATTTTCGCCACAGGGTCTGGGGAAGATCTGGTATTTCTTCGGCCTCTTTAATGGGTTTGGATCCTTTTGTCTTGGCCATTCCTGCGGAAGAATAAGAAAAAGGGGGGGGGGAGAAATATACACACTTCAGTTTGAATTTCAGGAAGCAGTTATGTTTCTCAAAAGAAGATGAACAATTCGGAATTTCAGGAAGCAATTATGTTTGTCAAAAGAAGATGAACAGTTCGGGGTCAATTATGGGTTTAGAAGTTCAGAATTTGCGTATATTGCTCAAAATTTCAGAAGTTCCGCATTCAAAATCGTCACAATCCAGTGATTGGATCAGTTCTGGGTTTAAGAAAAGGGTCTCTTTTGCAGTTCTTGCAGTTCTCAACGAACGACATATCCCAAATAACTATGGGTTTTACAGATCCAAGACAGTTCAAAGAATATTCGAGTACATTAAATGGAATTGAGAAAAGCCAACCTTATTTTGGTAAGACTTGTTTTTGACGGAGCAAGTTGAAGGAGACGATTGACAAGGAAGAACTGATGATTGATCACTTGAATCTGCTCTTGAAGGCTTCCGGGTATCATTCACTTTAGAAAAAGAAGTGATGCTTTGCAACAATGGAGAGCATAGAGTATTTATCCAAAAAAATGAGGAGTCGCGTCCTTTCAGTTGTCGAATCGCAACCGTCACCGTCGAATCGCGCAATCACAGGGCAAGCTGACGTCACGCCTAAAACCCTAAAGGAACAGACGGCACGACTCTAGGGATTCTAGGTCATAACGGCACACACGGGGGCTGATTTTGCGTGTATTTGAATTGGTGCGTGGTGGCGACGCGTACATTGGTTCCTGCGCATTGAAGCCTATCCGGCTATGTGCCTTCACGCGCAGAAAGGGGGCTAATGTATATAGTGCTTTCTGTACATGCGGATCTTAGCCACGTGGCGATTATCCAGCACACCTAGCTGTGCTCCACACACACTGGATCACCACCCGCGCTGATCCACATGGGGGATGCGAGACAGAGCCCTCGCATCCCACCACACATGACCTGTAGGGACTTAGTGGTTTGGAGGCTAGAGTAAGTCCTGTCGCGTGCGAGCAACAACAAAGCCGCGCGCGACCCCTAGTAACTGCTTTCAGAGATTTATGGCACAATCTCCATAAACCCGGTCAACCTCATAACGGTTTGATATACGCGGTTAACGTGCGTAACGGTCCCTATAAACGCGGACGAACGTGCCGTTGTGGTTAAGCTAATTAAGCCGCCATTAATGGGCGCATTAACCCACTACAACAGTCACATTCTCCGTTATATATAGGATCGTTAACCCTTCCATACAAGGGCGAATCACCTGAGCTACGCGGAAGCTCTGCCAAAATTCTGTCTCTCTCTCATACAGTGCTATTGTCTTACTCTCTCCCTACACACAACCCTACTCTTCCTGTGTTCTTTCTATCCCCTGCTCTTGGTGTATATTGAATCCTCCCTGCAGGATTCTCTCGTACACACTTAGTCAAATTTAAAACTCATGCTTTATGTGGCGGTGGTTAGCACTAGTAAAAGTAATATATAAAGGAATTATTTTGGTTGTAATCATTAGTCAGGAACATACACACAGTGAGCTTCGGGCGTTGAGAGTTAGTGATTCTTTAAAGCTTTTGTTGTGTGGGTTCGGGTGGGTGTTTCGGGTCGCTACCATGGTCGTTGTGGCCACGACGTGCATTGTAATCGGGTTCTATTCTAAATAAAATATCTGGTTCTGGTCGTGAATTAGCTAGCGGGTTCGTTACGAATTCGTTAGTGAACCACGTTAAATATATGTCTCGTTCTTGATTTCGCTTCATCGTTCTTTCTTGAATACCCCCAGGTTATAACAAATTGGTAACAGAGCTCTGAAACAGGAGTTCTGTTACAACAAAATGGTATCAGAGCCAGGTTCCAAGATCAGGGTGGAACTCAAAGCTAGGGTTTCGCGATTCAGCAGGCTATCGGGAGTTGGGTTTTGAGATTCCGCCAAGAACGATGTCTGGTTAGGCGATCAAGATCGATCTGTTCGTGAGAGAGAAGTAGGTACACCCACCATCTGAAGCCCCTTGGAGGGGGCTACCTGGTCTCCTATCGGAGAAATCTGGCGCACATCTGATTAGGCGTGCAATGGATCTGACAAATCCAACACGCATTTGGTACTGGCGCAAATCAGGCGGTTCACGCACATTAGGCGTTCTGGCGATTGACGTTCAGGCGCAATCCGGCTCCCGGCGTGGAGCATCTGGCGTTTGAATTGATTCTGGTTCTGGCTCGTGCGTTGAAGGAACTCGTTAGAGTTGGAGCAATAGCATGGAGCATCTGGTGCGTGAGATTTCTGGCACGCGCATCATCCTGCTTCTGGCTCGCATTATGCACGATATTGTTCTGGCGTGCATCTGGTTTTAGATCGTGTACCATGACACGCATTGAGCTCGCATCTGGCGCAATCTGTTTCTGGCGAGCATCTAGCACAGTTGAGGCATACGGGGCGCATCGGGCATGACAACTGTTGGGGCACTCATCGCTAAGTGCATCGGGTCTGGTAGCAATATCTGGGCATTCTGTCATGGTGCATCTGTCTGGCGCAATTGGGTGCATCGGGAATACATTCGGTCCTGCTTTCTCCGTGAATGTATTCTATTCTGGTTCTGGGTGGAGCACTTGTTTCTGTTTCTGGGAATGCATTCACATCGGGCGCAGTCGCCGCAGGAGCGCATGGTAGTATGAGCAACGATTTGGCGATTCGGGTTTCGCATACAGCTGCGAAATATCAGTCTCGGGAGGCGTGCTCGTTTCTAGTTCTAGGAGACACATCTGGTTCTGGTTTGAGAAGAGAAGCATCAGGTTCTGGTTCCGGGTTGCTGAGATAATTCAAGTCAAGGTGGAGATTTGTTGAAGTTTGACTACGAATACAGTTTGGCAATTACTTTGGGTCCAAGGCAATTAAAAGCTATAAGGAAATAACTTATTCAATTATAAAACTCATGCTTTATGGGGCGGTGGTTGGCACTAGGAAAAGTAATATATAAAGGAATGGTTTTGGTTGTAATATTAGTCAGGAACATACACACAGTGAGATTCGGGCATTGAGAGTTAGTGATTCTTTAGAGCTTTTGTTGTTTGGGTTCGGGTGGGTGTTTCGGGTCACTGCCATGGCCGTTGTGGCCACGACGTGCATTGTAATCGGGTTCTCTTCTCAATAAAATATATGGTTCTGGCCGTGGATTAGCTAGCGGGTTCGTTACGAATTCGTGAACCACGTTAAATATCTGTCTCGTTCTTGATTTCGCTTCATCGTTCTTGCTCGAATACCCCCAGGTTATAACAAACTGGTAACACTGCTCTTAAATAGGAGTTCTGTTACAACAAATCCGTCTCCTACAATTACCAAGTCTCTAGTCATAATGATGTCACTTCCAAGTAAAAGAATGCATGGATGTTTGTCTAGGTTAGGTACTAAGTCCATCCCAATAATCCCAATTAACCCGCTTTTAAGTGGTATTATCACATGTCGAATATATGCTCTACATGCACATGATTCTAAATTTCAGTAATAAATATATATTTATGTTCAGTGTCACAAATAAGTCACACATAACTCTTAGAAATTTTAAAATTGATTTTTTCTAAAAAAATGTGAAACTACGACTCTGGAGATAATTGTAGCTCTGACTTTAGAGGCATATTTACCATATCAAAGCATCTTCTAAATTCATGAAATAAATTTAGGATGAACCTACATGTGTCTAATTTCAGTAAAATCAATAAAATCATACATAAATATCATAAAACTCAATTAAAAAAATTAACAAATACTACTGTGTAGAGAAGAGTTTGGCAGAAACTTTCAACTTTGCAAGGTGATTACTACCACTTGGAGAGTAGAAATGATGTTCATATTGTCCGGAATTAATCATCAATGTGTCTAGTTACAACTAAATAAATATGAGGTTCCAAAAGTTTCTGAAAAGTGGATTTTTACAAAAAAATGAAAAACTGGTCCAGAAACAGAGATTCAGAAGACATGCAACTTTGAATGAGCTTATCTCCCTAACCAAAAAGGCTATGTAGTTGATTTTTTTTCCTCAAAATGACCCTCACTGAGTCTAGTATTAATATATGTAAGATTTGAAAATTTAACATATACAAAGTTTGGATATAATCCACGTTTTTGACAAACTGGTCAGATTGTAACAAAATACAATTTTACGTAGAACACTAAAAAATATGATCAAATCAATTATTTGATACATGGAAGTAAAATTAACTTGATATATACCTATAAACTACCAATTATACATGCAATATGATATTCACATCAATGATTTGAAGAATCATGTGAGGGATTTGAGGAATTCATGCTCAAAAGTTACAATTCAAGACCCAAAACACACATGCAAATTAAGATCGAGTAATTTCCTATCATGAACATGAACCATCAACATGATGAGTAGAGTAGATAAAAAGAAGAAGAAGTTGATGCTAAAATTAGAGGCTAGAGAGCTTGAATTCTTAAATAATATGAAGAAAAAAACTCCCCAAAGAATTGCTATGACCTTAGACTCAAGTTTTTCATAATTTGGAAGGTGAAAATGAAGTTTTGGGGTTGTTTTGTGAGGGTCAACCCCCAAATCCGGGAATGGCGTTTGATGAGAGAGAAGAAAAATTCATTATGTGTTCTTGAGGAGAAAAGCACGTGAAAAATTGAGAGAGATGGATAAAGAGTGATGGGGTTGATGGAGATGGAAAAACAAATGATGGGGATATTTATATATCGAGTCTCATGACGATGAGGAAACCATGTGGTAATGTGAGTTGACCAAGTTAGTGGAAATGATCTTGGAGAGAAATTATAAATCTCCCAACTAGTTAGTTGGGGGTATAAATTGGAATATCAAGGAAATGAGGATTGAGATGCAAAATACTAGGAATTGATGGTAAGTACGAAATTACACAAACAAGGGGGGTAAGAATGCAATTTTCAATTACCATCTAGCGCATAAAAATATAACTTTTTACATTAAAATAGAATTACCAAATAACTCCAAATAAACTATTATGTCATTAAATAGAAAAAATGCACTTTTAGAAAACTAAAGAAAACAAGTCAAGAGTACGTTTGAAATAATAATAATATCATTTTTTTTAAAACTCGAGTATTTGTTTTACCGAAATTACCAAATAACCCTTAGCTAAAATACAGATTATTATAGCATATGCAGGAGGTTCAAAGCCAAATAACAAGTCAAAATTAACTTGTTCTCACTGTGGAAATACTGGGCATATAAATGAAAAGTGTTGGATACTGCATGGCTACTTAGCAAATTACAAGCCAAAATTGAATGCCAATACTAAAGCACATAATGTGTTTGGACATGTTCAGAGGGTTAGTCCAGAAAGGAGTGATGCTCTTCTTTAATTCACTCCTGATCAATGCCAACAAATAGCTTCTCTCATCAGCACTCAACTGCAAGGAGCAAAACTATCAGCTGCAAATGAACACATTGGGACCTCTTATGGTATGCAAGAGAACACTGGAATTGAAAGTTTTGACAATCCTCTGTAGCAATATTACAAGAACAGTTCACACTTTAACCAACACTTATTCTATGCAGTCCACCTTTGAGGGTCATTACACACCATATTCTTGGATTGTGGACAGCGGAGCCACTAACCATATGTGCTCTCAATTGTCATGTTTTGCACAAGCTAACCAACAAAGAACACCTATGTGCATCTCCCAAATGGTAGGAAAGTTCCAGTCACTCATATTGGTACAATGCACCTAAATGACAAAATTGTTCTTGAACATGTTTTGTGTGTCCCTGAATTCAGGTTTAATCTTGTATCTATGACACATCTTGCAAGATCTTGCAATTGCATTTTCATTTGTGATGAATCTTTCTGCAATTTTTTTTTGACAAGACACACTCTATTTTGCTGGGATAAGCAATGAAGCATGGAGTCTTATATTTTATGGACACAACTATTTCTAAGAATGCTAATACAGTTTTGGGAGGTGCAAATCTAATAGTGCTAGTGCAGAAATCTGCTGGTGAGCTCTGGAACATGAGACTGGGACACTTATCACACAAGAAGCTGAACTTCTTGAGCACCATGCTCAAATGCAGTGCTATGCCACTAAACACTTGCTGTGACATATGTCCTCTTGCCAAAAAAGAGAGGCTCAAGTTCCCTAAATTGAACAACATTTCCAAGGTCCCCTTTCATCTCATTCACAAAGATACATGGTGTCCCTACAAGGTTCAAACCCATAATGGTCACAGCTATTGTCTTACAATTGTGGATGACTGTACCGAAACCACATGGATTTACCTCATGAAGACCAAGTAAGAATATAGTGGATGCATATGCCACTTCTTTGGTTTTGTTTAAACACAATTCAACAAACCAATACAGAAAGTAAGGAGTGATCAAGCACCTGATCTGGATTTGAAGTCATACTTTGCTCAAAAAGGGGTATTGCATGAGTTTAGTTGTGTTTCAACCCTTGAGCAAAACTCAGTGGTTGAAAGAAAACACCAACATTTGTTGAGTGTAGCAAGAGCTCTGAAGTTTCAAAGCTGCGTCCCACCAAGCTTTTGGGGGTGATTGTATCTTGACAACATCCTATGTCATCAATAGGCTCCCTTCTTTGAGATTGTACAACAAGACTCCATATGAGCTTCTTTATGGAGTGGCTCCAGATTACAATCAAATCAAGGTATTTTGATGTTTAGCTTTTGCTTCAACATTATCACACAATAGAACCAAGTTTGATGCTATAGCCTCAAAGTGTGTATTTATGGGGTATGTTCATGGGATTAAAGGTTAAAGCTTTATGAAATCACAAACAAAGTTTTTCTCATTTCCAGAGATGTTTTTCATGAAACAATATTCCTCTTCTCTGATTCTCCGAATTTGACAATATTACCCCTGGAGCCATTCCAAATATTATTTTAGAAACTGTTCTCGAGAGCCATGAACTTCCTACATCTCAAGCCACAAACATACAACCCCAATCTACAGTTCCAGCTCCACACACTGAAGGGAGGCGAATCCCTTGACCAGTTCGATTGCATGTAGGCTATATTGAATAAAATTCGTTCATTATCAACAAGAACGCCATAACCCTACTAGCGGAATTAGGGTCCATACCTGCGTCCTAGCTAGTTGACGTAGGTCTGAATCACTCCGGATCTTCTCCCGTATTCGTGAATTTCCTCCAGGATGCATGTGTGGGCTTGCTGCTTCCAAAATCCTTCTTGGCCTCCAGACGTATTGCTCTCACTCTCGAAACCCTAGATTTAGTGTGTATCTGAAGTGCTCTCACTCTCGAAACCCTAGATTTTAGTTTTTATCTGAAGCACACGAATTCTGAAGACTAATGAAACTTATATAGGCTACAGGAGGGACATGGAGGAGAAAATACGAATCAGGCTCCTAACTTTATTAGGACTTCTAGTTCCACCCGAACCTAGCACGAGTTAAGTTAATAACAGTTAGTACCACTAAATAACTGTTATTGCACTCCTGTCCGTATTCTCAAAAATAATATTTCGAGTTCTTGTTATTAAATACTTATTATCTCGCCATGTTAATATTTCAGATATCCGTCGATTAAATTAATTACTGACTAATTCATTAAATCAACCTCTTTCAAAATCCTTGATCCTTACCACTTAACTTATTTGGTATTTCCAGAATACCAAGTAATGTACCTGCAGGGTTTGACATACTCAAAACTTATAAGCTTCATTAAGGGGATTTCATCAATCCCATAACCGGGACATGGATTCCTTCGATATATCAATTTACACCATGGACTCAATAGTATCACCCAACTTGAAACAACCCCCTATATCCGGATCGGGACAAGACTGGGAGCGCGATGCTTTATAGAAGCGGCGGAGATCAAACGCAATACTATCCAAAAACTCATACTTATATAGTTATATTATTAAAAAACTGCATAAGTCTCTTACACACGCTGATTACTATTACACAATAACTATCTAACATTACTAGAGAGATTACTAGTGACGTTTTCGGACTAAGTGAGCCTCGCGCCCCTTCCATTTCACAGTCCCAGCTCCTAGACCTGCGGTGGGAAGATAAACAACAAGAACCACATTTTTGAAATTCAGCAAGAAATGCTGAGTGAGATACTGTAGGGTTTTGATAACGGATGTGCAGCTGAATAAACAGAATAAATCCTTTCAAGACTCTCCAAGGATTACAAGTCTAGACATTATGACGATGGTAAGGGTTTGAGCATCAAAGTACCTTGTTTGTCTCCTGTGATGACTTCCTTCGTGAAATAGTATTCACTTCTCTATGGATAGTCCACTCTTAGGATTGAATCCGAATCCTCCACACCTTTGTGCTATCCGAATCCTCCACTCCTAGGATTGAATCCCAATCCATAGTTTCTTGATCCTGGGAATAGTCTTATCCATGCAGATAACATCAATATCCTATATTAATTAATCCGAGTCTGTCCAGACATTCTATAAGCACCACCCTCGAGTGGCCGTGGATATTTTCTCCCGTTATGTGGGAGGAAAAAATCCTATCTACATCACTACCATCTCTAAGCTTGCTTCCTATTGTCTCCGATTAACTTCTTTATTGCTACCCAATCACGGTGTAGCGTTTAACGCTACCAAAACACAATACTCCACAACTAGAGGATCTAGTGAATTCAAGTCTAAGGATCACAATACCATTGTCACTACGAGAAGCACTTGTGACTTTACATAATTTGTATGTAGCCTTCTCGTTGTGGGTCAATCCAGTATGCCATTACCCCTAATGCATACCCATGTGTTGGATCATGATATCTCCATATATATCCAACCCCATACTAGTCTATAGTTGATCGTCCTGTTAATCAATATAATAGACTAGGGATATTTAAGATTAACAACATATTCTAATCTAAGGACTTCATTATATTAAATATCTTCATAAATAATACAATGGATATTCTAGCCAAAAACAATGTTCATACTAAATAAGATTGCCTCTAGGGCATCTATTCCAACAGTCTCCCACTTACATTAGAGCCTATCTGGTGCATCTCGTATGCCAATAGATCTAGTGTTCCCTTCATGCTCGCGCTGAACAAGCGGCTTTGTAAGTGGATCTGACAGGTTTTCATCTGTAGGAATCTTGCTTACTTCACATATCCTCTATCAATAATATCTCGAATAAGATGGAACTTCCTGACTACGTGTTTGGATTTGTGGTGTGACCTGGGTTCCGTGGATTGTGTGATCGCTCCAGTGTTGTCACAATACAACTTTATTGGATCCACAATACTAGGAACCACACCAAGCTCAGTGATGAACTTCCTAATCCAAACAGCCTCCTTTTTTGCGCCACTCGCAGCAATGTACTCAGCCTCAGTTGTAGAATCAGCAACCGTCTCTTTCTTGGAACTCTTCTAGCTCACCTCTGCTCCATTCAGGCAAAACACAAATTCGGATTGCGATATGAAATCATCTCTGTTGGTTTGAAAGCTTGCATCCGTGTAACCCCTTACACGCAACTCTTCCTCACCTCCATAGATCAAGAAAACATCTTTAGTTCTTCTAAAGTACTTAAGGATGTTCTTGACCGCTATCCAGTGACTCTCACCAGATTAGACTCATATCTTCTTGCCATACTCAATGCGTATGACACATCTGGTCTAGTATATAAGATGACATACATGATGGATCCTATGGCCGACGAATAGGGAATTCTACTCATGCGTTCCTTCTGAATCTCATCGGAGGGAGAATCAGCCTCCAAAAGGGTGATTCCTTGTGACATGGGCAAGAATCCCTTCTTGGAATCTTGCATGTTGAACCGTTTCAACACCTTGTTAATATATGTACTTTGAATTAGGCCGAGCAACTTCCTTGATCCATCTCTATTGATCTTGATACCAAGTATATAAGCTGCATCCCCTAAGTCCTTCATTAAGAAACACTTTCCTAGCCAATCTTTAACATGTTACAAGGTAGAAATGTCGTTTCCAATGAGTAGTATGTCATCCACATACAAGACCAGAAACACAATAAAGCTACTAACTTTCTTGTAGACACAAGGTTCGTCTTCGTTCTTGATGAAGCCAAACTCTTTGATCGCCTCATCAAAACATAGATTCCAACTCCTAGAAGCTTGCTTCCACCCATAAATGGATTGTTGCAACTTACACACCTTATGGGCATGCTATGGATCCTCAAAACCCTATGGCTGTTTCATGTACACATCCTCAAGGAGGTTTCCATACAGAAACACTGTTTTGATATACATCTGCCAAATCTCATAATCGTGATAGGCTGCTATAGCTGATAACTCCACAATTGGAGTTATATTCATATGTGATTACTTGTCATTTTGCGTGCATTCCGATGCATTTACATGATTTTTGGGCCAATTCTTGTTAGTTTTGAGCATGTATGAGAATTTGAACGTTATTGTCGAATCCGGGTGCTTTTTCATGTATTTCAAATTATATTTGGCTCGTTTGATCTTCCGGTATGTTTTAGTGTTGTGGATTTCAGGAACCGGGACTTGGTGCGGGAAATTTGGAGCGGAAGCGAACTTCGGAAGCGAGGAATGCTCAAGAGACTTGCTCGGGAAGTTGGACGAAAGTGGAGGAGCTTAAAAAGTGAAGAAAAAGCTACATGGAGAAAAGTGTTCTGAAGAACACTATGGGTGTTCACATGAACAAAAACACTTAGAAGATTTTCAAGGCTAAAGCAGGTGTTCACACAAGCATAAAAGATGTTCACTGGAGCACGTTCACAGGAGCAGAAAAAGTGTTCACAGGAGGGTGTTCGTGTGAACAGATCGACTGTTCACATGAACAGAATCCGAAAATTCAGCCAAACTCTTGAAGTTCTATTTTAATACTTACAAACTTGTTTAGAATCATGGGGAAACGTATGCTGATGACCTAGGGACGTTTTCTTGGGGTTAGACATTGTGGAAGACGTTCTAGAGAGCTTTGGGAGCTATTGTGGAGCTTTGGTCATCCGTTTAACTTCTCAACTCCTATTTTCTTTAATTTTTTCTCATGTTAAACTTGAAACTTGTTATTTTGATCATGAGTAAGCGTAGCTACGCTCTTTATTCAGGATATCTTGAAGGTAGCTAGGGTTTAAACACCGTGTTTGGTGGTTTATGGATTATATTTCATGCTTTTGGCCTAACTGGATATCTTTATGCTTAGTCATGCTTGATTTTATGCTTATTTCTATCATTCTTATTGTATGACGTCACAATAGGTTTGATTAAAGTAGAGAATGCTTGAGGAATCGGTATTTACTACCCGAAACGTGAATCTTGCACTAGTTGTATCTAAACTAGAGGAATCGGTTTAGTTAAAGAAGAACTCGAGTAGAACACGAAAGCTTAATGCATACTTAAACTTACGTAAGCTAGAGGAATGAGTTATGTATGTCTAAGCATAGGCCTTGGTTGAGGAATCTTCAAGGTAGTGTTGCTCGTTTGGCTAAGTATAATGTATCCGTGTTATATGAGCATAAACCATCAACTGTATAAACACCCTAGTGATCCTAAGAGATGTCCTGAACTTTGTCTCCATTCATCAATCTCACAACTTTAATCGTGCGATTCATCAATCGGTTAACGTAGTAGCTGTCTTTCATTTTTCGTAGGATTTAGAAAACAAAATCAATGCGCTTTGCCCACATAGGGTTAAGGAATATCAATTAATTTACAAGAAGTCCTTTGGGTTCGATAACCTGGATTACCGGATTTATTACTGCACCAACAACTGTACACTTGCAGTTGGAGCGTGTCAAGTTTTTGCCACCGTTTCCGGGGACTTCGGCTAAATTAGTTATAATTCCTAGCCTTAGGGATTTTACTTTTCTGTTTATATTTGTTACTCGCCTACGTTTGGTGTGTGATATGTGATTTCAAGTTAGATTGTATGGTGCATGTCCCGTTCTAGAGACGAACCTTTGCATCCAACGCTTGAAGACCCGAAATCCTTGTTACGAGCACATCGTAGAGACAAGAGGAATTCAAGCTCAGATACCATGGATGACGAAACTAGAGCCGAGATTGAAACAATCTGCAAAAATATGCAGGATGCGGAAGCAGCTAGAATTGCAGCTGTTGAGGATGCAGCTAATCGTGCAAGGGAGACTGAGGAGCTCAGAGCTCAGTTGACCGAGATGCAAGCTGCAATGGCACGCTTGAATCCTCCAAATCCACAACAACTTCCTGGTGGGGGGGGGGGGTAGTTGATAGAAACAATAGGAGCGAATGGTGGAAACAATGGTGGAAATAAAAATAATGGGGGCAATAATCGGAACGATAATGGTCACAATGCCGCAAAACAGGTCAACAATGCTGAAATTGATGAGCGTCCTTTGGTGGACTACTTCAAGACCACACCGGATGGATACCTGCCCACGATTTTCAGACCCCAAATTAACGCAGCTCACTTTGAATTGCGTCAGCCGCTGATCAATATGGTTCGCGATGAATGTTTGTTCACTGGAGCTCCTGGGGATGATCCGAATGCCCATCTACTCAACTTCAACCAGATTACCGCTACCATTCATGATCAGAGGGTGCCAGATGATACGGTGAAACTGATGCTATTTCCCTTTTCCTTATCGGGAAAAGCAAAAACATGGCTCATGGAGCTTCCAGCAGGGTGTATCTCTGTTGGAATAGATGCCCTAGAGGCAATCTAGTTTAGTATGAATTTGTAATTGGCTAGAAATTCATTTATTATTTATTGGATATTTAATATAATGAAGTCCTTAGATTTACAATTGTGTTGTTTATCTTAAATATCCCTAGTCAAGTATAATGATTAAATGGGACAATCATCTATAGACTAGTATGGGGTTGGATTGGTATGGAGATATCATGATCCAACACATAGGTGTGCATTACGCAATGTTGCACTGGATTGACCCATTACCGAGAAGGCTACATACACGTTATGTTGAGTCACAAGTGCTTCTCGGGAACAATGGTATTGTCATCCTTAGACTTGAAGTCGCTAGATATTCTAGTTGTGGATCATTGTGATCTTGGTAGCGTTAAACGCTACACCGTAACTGGGTAGTTATAAAGGCGTGTACTGGATACAATGAGAAGCAAGCTTAGAGATCGTAGTGGACGTAGAGAGGATTTGCCCCTCCCACATAACGGGAGCAAATATCCAAGGCCACTCGAGGATAGTGCTTATAGAATGTCTGGCCAGACTCAAATAAATCAATATATGGGATATTGATGTTATTTGCACGAATAAGGCTATTCCATGGATCGAGAAACTAGGGATTGGATATACGAGTGTGACTTGTATGTCTCGTGTCCAATCCGGATATGGAGGCAAAGGGATGAGACAATTACTTGTACAAGGTTGTCTAGATGACTATTCTATTAGTTGGCTAGAATGGATGTTTTGCTAGAAACCGCTCCATATTAGCAAAGAGTTGCTACCAACTAGATAGAACCTATGGGGTCACACGCTATATAGAGTTGTACTAGATTGTGGAATTAATTAATTGGATTAATTAATTAGAAGGATCACTTTGCAAACCCTTGCAAACTTAGTAGGGACTAATTTGCAAGGAAGGGACTAAATTGAATTCTAGTAGGACTAGAATAAGTCCTTTAGGTAGTTGACAAGGAGTTGTTGGACTATATAAAGGACCCTCCTCCTTCCTTCCCAAAACACTTTTATGCTCTAGAGAGAACATAACAAGAGTAGGAGAGAACAAAGGAGAGAGAGAGCAAGCCACAAAGAGGGACGCCGCCCCCTTTGCCGCCGCCCCTTGTCCCCGACGCCACAAAGGGCCGAACCCCTTTTGGTGATTCGTTTTGCGTGATTCCTTCACCCTCCTTTCAATCCGGGCTAGCACCAAGGAGATTGGAGATCTAGGAACAACTCTAGGCGTGGATCAACTATAGAGAACGTGACACTATTCGCGTTTGAAGTCATCAAGGAGAACCCAAAGGTGTGTTTATGATTTCTTGCCTTTACTATCGTTATGCATCTAGACTTGTGATCCTTGGAGGGTTTTGCATGGTTGATTGTTTGATTATGCTTCCGTTTGCGCGATCCATGAATCAAAACCCTACAGTGGTATCAGAGCCACAGGTCATAGAGCATAAACGTAGTTTATGTGTTACATTCTTGTTGTTTTACACCTTAATTTGTTGTTTATCGCGTAAAACAAGACAAATCAAGCATTGGATGCAATTTGTCAAAGAATTAATCATAACAAGACCCAATTATTGCATTGGATGCATGAATTGGTGAGTTTGAGAAATTTTAGGATCTTAGATCTAGGGTTTGGGCATCCTTGGGGAAGAAGGAGTTCTCCCACAACAAGGAAACAACCAAACTTGGGCTCCAAGCAAGGAGGTTGTTTTGGAAACAACCTCCACAAGGAGGTTCGGCCCCCTAGGGGACCGCCCCCTTGCTTGCCGCCCAAGCTTGGAGCCCTAAAGGGGCCGGGCGGCCCTAACCCGCGGGCCTAGCTTGCGGGTTTTGGGCCGGGCCGGCCCTAGGGCTTTATGGTTCACTTATTTGGGCCCGGGCAATTGGATTGTTGGGCCCATGGACCGTTTTAACCCTAGAAATCCTAAAATCAATTAAAATTGACCAAGCGCGTTAAAATTGGATTTTAACTGTTTATGTGCAAATCGCATGGTGATTGGATATGGCCTTAGGATGTGGTTTGATGTGGATGTTTAATTTTGTGGTTTGGTTTTACGGCCTGCGAGCCGATCAATTAATTGTAATAATTAATTAGGGTTTTATGGCCTGCGTGCCATTTTCTTTTCTCAACTTGTGAGATTTATTTTATTTAGTATAGATATTAGATAGTGCTAGATAAAGTAGATTGTTAGCCAAGATTGGAGAAAAGAAGCCCAAAGCCAAAGGAGCCACAAAAGATGGAGCATGGAGCATGGAGCACACCACATGACTATGAAGGATGGACCAAAAGATCAAGACGCATGCAGATGTGTTTGTTTAGGGTTCATAGATAATTCCATTGGCTTGGAATTATCTTAGTCTAGAAAAGGCCATATCCACATCACGTTTAATTTCTGTTTTGTGGTTGTTTATTTATTGTCTTATTATTTGTGTGGTTGGTGTATGGATGATGCATGCAATTAGGGTAATAAGATAATTAGACAACCCGGATCTATTATTTGGAGTTGTGCCCAAACTCAAATAGATAGATTAGTTGATATTGATCAACAAAATAATTAAAAATTGAAAAATCCCTCAAATTTTAAAATATTGTGTTCTTGCCTTCTCGTTATTTAAACACTCATTATCATCATTATTTATCAAGTTCGTGCGTGCCAAAGCATGGCGACTTGGTTCATAATGATGGAATGCGATGGCACGTAACAATGTGCAATTGTTTAGATAAGAGGTTGAACACAACTAGGCTATTAATTTGATTAAGAAACCTAGAGGCAATCAATTGGGATTATCCATAAGGATGGATAAATAAGGATTTATTTGCCCGATTGAACCAAGAGTTGCATATGGGATGCAATTGGAATCGTTCCTACCTAAGAAGTAATCGAATTATGGGTGACTTGCCAAAGCAAGCTCATAAGGAGATGAAAAAGATGGATCTTGGCCCACTAGAAAATATAAGGATATTTTCCGCATTAATATCTTGAGGGTTATTAATCCGTAGTAGAATAGTGGGAGCTATATTTAATAAACTAGCCATTATTAAATATAGTCAAAAATTCACAAATACTAAAACTTGCGTATTTTCCTTTTGTAGAATTCCAAATGGCAAACAACTCATCGAGTTCACAACATTCCCTACGATCTGTCCTTGAGAAGGACAAGCTCTCAGGAACCAACTTTCTCGATTGGTACAGAAACTTGAGAATTGTTCTCAAGCAAGAAAAGAAGCTGTACGCAATAGAGGAGCAAGTTCCAGAAGGTCCAGAGAATCAGACACCTGCTGCCTTAAAGGCGTATCAAAAGCGTGTTGATGACGCTAATGATGCGGCCTGCCTAATGCTTTGCACCATGACCTCTGAGCTTCAGAAGCAACATGAGAACATGAATGCTGTCGATATGATCGAACATCTAAAGCAGCTCTTCCAAGAGCAGGCGAGGGTAGAGAGGTATGAGGTCTCAAAGGCACTGTTCAAATGTCATCTAGCAGAAGGGAACCCGGTGGGACCCCATGTACTCCGAATGATCGGGTACTTGGAGAATCTCGCCCGGCTTGGGTTCCCGGTCGGCCAAGAGTTGGCAACCGATCTCGTGTTGCAATCGTTGCCCGAGAGTTATGGACAGTTCATTATGAACTATAACATGAACGAGATCGTTAAACCACTGCCAGATTTGCTCAACATGTTGAGGACGGCTGAACAGAGCATCAACAAGGGTAAGGGCAAGGCCATTATGATGGTGCATAAAGGAAAGGGCAAAAAGTTTGCATCTTCCTCCAAGGGCAAAGGCAAGTCAGTTGCCAATTCCAAGGAACAAGCCCTTAAGCCTGTTGGTGCCATTGCCAAGGTCGTGACTAAGGGTGAATGTCACTACTGTAGTCAACCTGGACACTGGAGGAGGAACTGCCCAAAATATCTGGAGGACAAGAGGCTTGGAATAGTGATTCCACCACCACCAGGTATTTTTGTTGTAGATGTCAATTTAACTGTCTCTACATCATGGGTATTAGATACTGGATGTGGATCTCATATTTGTCGAAATATGCAGGATCTAAAGAGAAGTAAAAGATTGGCTAAAGGGGAGGTAGATCTGCGCGTTGGGAATGGAGCAAAGGTTGCTGCGTTGGCCATAGGCGTGTGCGAGCTATCTCTGCCTTCAGGATTAGTTTTAGAATTAAATAATTGCTATTTTGTGCCTGCTATGAGCAGAAACATTATTTCTATTTCTTGTTTGGACAAGGAAGGTTTTATTATTTCAATAAAGAACAATTGTTGTTCCTTTTATTTGAATAATATTCACTATTTTAGTGCGCAATTATTTAATGGACTTTATGTCCTAGATCTAAGCAATCCTGTCTACAACATTAATACCAAGCGGATTAAAATAAATGATTTAAATCCTGCTTATTTATGGCATTGTCGTTTAGGCCACATAAATGAGAAACGTGTATCTAGACTCCATAAGGATGGATTACTAGACTCATTTGATTTTGAATCATATGAGACATGTGAGGCTTGTTTATTGGGAAAAATGACAAAGTCCCCTTTCAATAAGAAAGGCGAGAGGACTAGTGAGCAATTGGCGCTCATACATACCGATGTGTGTGGGCCATTTGCCACGCCTGCCAGGGGTGGTTATGTCTACTTCATTACGTTTACTGATGATTACAGTAGATATGGATTTGTGTACCTTATGAGGGCAAAATCCGAATCCTTTGAAGTGTTCAAAGAATTCAAGAATGAAGTAGAGAAGCAACTTGGCAAAAGTATCAAGGCTCTACGATCGGATCGTGGAGGAGAATACTTGAGCCAAGAGTTTGACGACTATCTTAGAGAGTGTGGGATCGTGTCCCAACTCACTCCACCCGGAACGCCACAATGGAATGGCGTGTCTGAGAGGAGGAATCGAACCCTATTGGATATGGTTCGGTCTATGATGTGTCAAACCGATCTTCCATTATCATTTTGGGGCTACGCTCTATTAAGTGCAGCTTTTACCATTAACCGTGTTCCATCTAAATCAGTCATGAAGACACCATATGAGATGTGGAGTGGGAGGCGTCCCACACTGTCGTTCATGAGGATTTGGGGCTGCGATGTCTATGTAAAACGTTTACAATCAGACAAGCTAGGGCCTAAATCGGATAAGTGTAAATTTGTGGGGTACCCTAAGGAAACTAAGGGATACTACTTCTACAATCCAACCGAGAACAAAGTGTTTGTTGCTCGGACCGGCGTGTTTCTGGAAAGAGAGTTTGTCTCTAAAGAAGCAAGTGGGAGGAATGTAGAACTTGAAGAGGTTCAAGAACCACAAATCACAGAACCGATTATGGAACATGAACAGGAATCACAAGCAGTTGTGGATCCACCTGTTCAGGTAACACAAGAGCTTCGTAGATCTAGTAGAGTGCGCCAGGAACCCGAGAGGTACGGACTTCTCGTAACTGATTCCGGTGACACGATGCTCATAGATGATGAGCCTACTACCTATGAGGAGGCCATGAATGGCCCAGACTCGCAGAAGTGGCTTGAGGCCATGAGATCCGAGATGGAATCCATGTATACCAACAAAGTATGGACTTTGGTGGAACCACCTGATGGGGCGCGACCCATAGGGTGCAAGTGGGTCTTCAAGAAGAAGATCGACATGGATGGTAATGTGATTACCTATAAGGGCCGATTGGTGGCTAAAGGATTCAGACAGATTCATGGTATTGACTATGATGAAACCTTTTCACCAGTCGCAATGACCAAATCCATCCGAATCCTACTTGCAATTGCAGCATACTACGACTATGAGATTTGGCAGATGGATGTCAAAACAGCATTCCTTTATGGGAATCTCCTCGAGGACGTGTATATGATACAGCCGGAGGGTTTTGAGGATCCAAAGCAAGCCAACAAAGTCTGTAAGCTGCAACGATCCATTTATGGATTGAAGCAAGCTTCTAGGAGTTGGAATCGACGTTTTGATGAAGTGGTCAAAGAGTTTGGCTTCATCAGAAATGAAGATGAGTCTTGTGTCTACAAGAAGGTTAGTGGGAGCTCTGTAGCTTTTCTGGTCTTGTATGTGGATGACATACTACTCATTGGAAACGACATTCCCATGCTGCAATCTGTGAAAGATTGGCTAGGAAAGTGTTTCTCAATGAAGGACTTAGAGGAAGCAGCCTATATACTCGGTATAAGGATCTATAGAGATAGATCTAAGAGGTTGCTAGGCCTAAGTCAAAGTACATATATTGACAAGGTGTTGAAACGGTTCAACATGCAAGATTCCAAGAAGGGATTCTTGCCCATGTCACATGGAATCACTCTTTCGAAGAGTGGTTGTCCTTCCAATGAGATTGAGAAGGAACGCATGAGTAGGATTCCCTATGCCTCGGCCATAGGATCTATCATGTACGCCATGTTATGTACTAGACCAGATGTGTCATATGCCTTGAGTATGACAAGCAGATACCAATCCAATCCAGGTGAGAGTCACTGGATTGCTGTCAAGAATATCCTAAAGTACTTGAGAAGAACTAAGGATGCCTTCTTGATGTTTGGCGGTGAGGAAGAGTTGCGTGTAAGGGGTTACACTGATGCAAGCTTCCAAACCGATAGAGATGACTTTAGATCACAGTCGGGATATGTGTTTTGCCTGAATGGAGCAGCGGTGAGCTGGAAGAGTTCCAAGCAAGAGACGGTAGCTGATTCTACAACAGAGGCTGAGTACATTGCTGCAAATGGCGCAGCAAAGGAGGCTGTTTGGATCAGAAAGTTTGTTTCTGAACTTGGTGTGGTCCCTAGCATTGCGGATCCAGTGGAGTTGTTCTGTGACAACACTGGGGCGATCGCGCAATCAAAGGAACCCAGATCGCACCAGAAGTCCAAGCACGTGCTCAGGAAGTTTCATCTGATTCGAGATATTATCGATAGAGGAGACGTTCGGATATGCAAGATTCCTACAGATGATAATCTGTCAGACCCGCTTACGAAGCCTCTCACGCAGTGGAAGCATGAAGGGCACACTAGGAGTATGGGCATACGAGATGCGCCAGATTGGCTCTAGTGCAAGTGGGAGACTGTTGGAATAGATGCCCTAGAGGCAATCTAGTTTAGTATGAATTTGTAATTGGCTAGAAATTCATTTATTATTTATTGGATATTTAATATAATGAAGTCCTTAGATTTACAATTGTGTTGTTTATCTTAAATATCCCTAGTCAAGTATAATGATTAAATGGGACAATCATCTATAGACTAGTATGGGGTTGGATTGGTATGGAGATATCATGATCCAACACATAGGTGTGCATTACGGAATGTTGCACTGGATTGACCCATTACCGAGAAGGCTACATACACGTTATGTTGAGTCACAAGTGCTTCTCGGGAACAATGGTATTGTCATCCTTAGACTTGAAGTCGCTAGATATTCTAGTTGTGGATCATTGTGATCTTGGTAGCGTTAAACGCTACACCGTAACTGGGTAGTTATAAAGGCGTGTACTGGATACAATGAGAAGCAAGCTTAGAGATCGTAGTGGACGTAGAGAGGATTTGCCCCTCCCACATAACGGCAGCAAATATCCAAGGCCACTCGAGGATAGTGCTTATAGAATGTCTGGCCAGACTCAAATAAATCAATATATGGGATATTGATGTTATTTGCACGAATAAGGCTATTCCATGGATCGAGAAACTAGGGATTGGATATACGAGTGTGACTTGTATGTCTCGTGTCCAATCCGGATATGGAGGCAAAGGGATGAGACAATTACTTGTACAAGGTTGTCTAGATGACTATTCTATTAGTTGGCTAGAATGGATGTTTTGCTAGAAACCGCTCCATATTAGCAAAGAGTTGCTACCAACTAGATAGAACCTATGGGGTCACACGCTATATAGAGTTGTACTAGATTGTGGAATTAATTAATTGGATTAATTAATTAGAAGGATCACTTTGCAAACCCTTGCAAACTTAGTAGGGACTAATTTGCAAGGAAGGGACTAAATTGAATTCTAGTAGGACTAGAATAAGTCCTTTAGGTAGTTGACAAGGAGTTGTTGGACTATATAAAGGACCCTCCTCCTTCCTTCCCAAAACACTTTTATGCTCTAGAGAGAACATAACAAGAGTAGGAGAGAACAAAGGAGAGAGAGAGCAAGCCACAAAGAGGGACGCCGCCCCCTTTGCCGCCGCCCCTTGTCCCCGACGCCACAAAGGGCCGAACCCCTTTTGGTGATTCGTTTTGCGTGATTCCTTCACCCTCCTTTCAATCCGGGCTAGCACCAAGGAGATTGGAGATCTAGGAACAACTCTAGGCGTGGATCAACTATAGAGAACGTGACACTATTCGCGTTTGAAGTCATCAAGGAGAACCCAAAGGTGTGTTTATGATTTCTTGCCTTTACTATCGTTATGCATCTAGACTTGTGATCCTTGGAGGGTTTTGCATGGTTGATTGTTTGATTATGCTTCCGTTTGCGCGATCCATGAATCAAAACCCTACAATCTCTACATGGGCAGAGTGTTTCCAAGAGTTTCCCAGGAAATATCTTCCACCATCAAAGGTTGCACGACGAATGGATGATATCACCAAGTTCACTCAGCAAGAAGATGATTAATTGGGGGACACATGGGGAAATTTAACCAGCTTCTTCGCAGATGCCCTACTCATGGGGAGCCATGGTAAAAACTGTTACACTATTTCTATAATGGCTTAGACAGGGAGACAACAAATGAACTGGACATGATGGCTCAAGGAAACTTCATGGGTATAGGAGTACAGAGATCGCGGGATCTGCTGGACAATGTGGCAAAACTTGATTCTACGAGGTCTGAGACTCGTAGAAATTCAAAATCTGATGGGGCACTGGTAAACAAGATTGAAATAATGGTGGAGCAGAAATTTGAACAACAAATGGAAGTCATGACCTCGGCTTAAACAACATGAATCCACGAGCACGAGTGAAGTCTGTGGGAGAAATGATGGCAGATGAGAATCAGGGATATGGCGCTGCAATTGAAGATGTGAACTACTTGGGCCCACCACGACAGCAGCAGTGGACTAACACTTATCATCCAAAAAACCGTAATCACCCCAACTTCAGCTATGCCAATCCTAACAGTGGGTTATATGCACCGGGTCATCAGCCAAATCCGCCATACTAGGCTCAGATACAGGCTCCACAGCAGCAGGCTCCGCAACAAGAGGACCAAGAGACAAAAGTTTTATTGAGAAAACTGCTGGCTAATCAAGATAGGATGGAGAGAAAAATTGTCTCTATGAAAGCCATAATGAAGAGCCATTAGACGCAGATTGGGCAAATTGCCAATCAAAATGTTAAATTTCCACCAGGTATGCTTCCTTGTAATACCATTCCTCCTACGGAGCAGCTCAAAGCTATTACTACTTGCAGTGGCACTACTACTCAGGATCCTCCATATCCTTGCCATGCGAGAGCTGAAGCTACTAAAGCCACCGAGAAAGAATTGGGTGAAGAGGTGCCCAAGGCCGTTATTCCCCAATCAAAGGACGCGACTGAGAAGAAATAGGGGCCCAAGAACACTCTAAATCCGGTTAATTATGAACCACGAATATCATATCCAGCGGCAAAAAAGAGGGACGATGAGGAACATTTTGGGAAATTTCTGAATATATTCAAACAATTGCATATAAACATCCCTCTTGTGGAAGCACTTGCTGAGAGGCCCAAGTACAAGAAATTCTTGAAGGAGATCTTATGGGGCAAGAAGAGCATTGACCCTTATGCCACGGTGAAGCTGACAGAGACATGTAGTACAGTGATTCAGAGAGACATTCCCAAGATGAGAGATCCAGGCAGTGTCATCTTAGCCTGCACTCTTGGGGGTGGATATCATACACATGGTCTTTGTGATTTGGGCGCGAGTATTAATCTCATGCCATTGTCCCTATTTTAGAGATTGGGCATTGGTGCGCCAACCCCAGTGAAGATGGGTCTGCAATTGGCAGAAAATTATATTGTTACATCAAATGGGGTGATTGAGAACTTGCTTGTCAAAGTGGGCGAATTTGTCTTTCCAGCTGACTTCGTGATAGTGGACATCAAAGAGGATCGCAATGTTCCACTCATCTTTGGAAGACCGCTTTTGAAGACTATGCGTGCTAATGTGGATTTAGAGACTGAGGAATTGACTATCAAAGCATTAGATTCATCACTCGTGTTCAAGGCGTTTTTTCCAAGCAAGGGGAAGAATAAGTTGGCTATGATAAAGTTCATACAAGAGCGTGTGGATCCTTCTCTTGGGATGTCTACAGTTTTGTAGCCCGATCCACCCGAATAAGAGAAGCAGCCAAATGTGCTAAGTGCGCATGATGTGGTTAAAAATATCAAGAGCATGAAATTGAAGGAGGAGGCACGTCGTTGTAGACCTCCTTAACATATTTGAGGTAACTGGGTCGGGCCGTCGACCTCAAATTACAAGCTCTTGTTGGGAGGCAACCCAACTTATTTATTGCTGTTTTGTTTATTTCATTATGTTTGATTTGTTTGAGAGGTGCAAGAGAGTGGATTTAATATTTCCTATGAGTGTGTGCAGAAATTTTAGGTGGAAGGCCTATTCCGGATCCACATTCTTGATGCGCGAGTGAAGAATTGTATGAGAAAATCGAGAAACAGCAGACCAAAGCGCGTATCGGGATCTGGAATGAAGAAAAAAAAGGATTAACGCCATTCCGACACTCACTCAACACACGCACCTGGGGAAGATCACATTTCCGGACTCCCCGTCTTGATATGCGTGAAGAATGCATTGAGGAGTCGAGAAAGTTAGCACAATGGCACAAATTACGAGGCAAATTTTTGTAGACAGTACTGTGAGCTGAATTGAAGAGTGTCATTGTGTGGGGATGGTTGATAGCTTTCCATAGACAGGTGAAACACATAAATCGAAGTCCGGATGAGAAAGTTATGTCAAAAAGGATGCTTAAGCGGATAAAGCACGACCAAAAGCATCCAGAAATGCAAAACGAGCCTTTGAAGCGCGAAATTGGAGAATTCTTCATGAGAATGTATCCGGGATGTAAAATCAATTATTTGGTGGTCATCACGGTTCAAAACGATGAAAGGATGCGAAAACAAGGTGAAACGTGAGCATAAGATGCAGGTGTTCGGTGAACAAAGGTGTTTGTTCATGTAAACAAGGAAAATAAGAAACTAGAAGTGCTCATGTGGGAACAAAAAGTTCCAACTGCTCCCTCTTGTGAACATTCTCATACGAGAAAAAATTCTGTTCACACGAAGAGAAGGCAAAATGGCGATTTTTCTTTAGAGGGCTGAAGGAAAATAATGACTTTTAACAGGGGCAGGTTGGTAATTGCGTATTACCCCTACGTTCAAACAAAACCTGGAAGTTCTTCTTCCTCATCAAACGCCACGACGAAGAAGACCAGAGGAGGATCCTCACCCAACGCCGTTCTTCACTCGAACCCGACGATAGTTCGCCATCATCATTGCCGGCCACTGTTCAGCGCAACAACGAGCAGGGATAGGTCTCGAGTTACTATCTTCATCAGAACCCACGAAGAAGCATAGCCTCTATTCTCTCTCCGTATCCTCTGTTCTTTAATTTTATGAACGATTTCGCCAAATTCACAGCCATGGACGGAGTTTTGCTCCCGGGAACAGGAGTTATCAACATCTCAAAGCAAGTTCTGGGCGGAATTCAACAGCCTCCTCTCTCCCGTACCTCTGTTCTTCCCGCCCATCACTCTCTCCAAACCCACCACCAACTAAAATCCAGCGATATCAAAGGGGGTTTGTTGGTTTTTGAGTGTGGCCAGCTGCTTATCAATATCAACACTTGGTGATTTGAGTGAAGGTGAAGGAAGGAGGACGAATTTGCGAAAGGAAGAACTGGGGTTCTTGAGGAAAATTATGAAATTGAGGAACTTGGGCTGTGATTCAAGATTCGAGGAAGAAGAAGAAAGTGACGGGGACACCGCGAGGAGCATGGGGCACCACTCAATTGCAAAATTCATCGGAAAAATTTTCGGCGACCCGAAACGGTCCTTCTTGCCGAATTTTCTGGAAATCTTGCCCGTAAGACATGCTCCGGGCACGTAGGTATGTCCTAAACTCTCTCTTTACGAGTACTAAGCACAAATTTTCCTTGTTTGGAAAATTCTTGCTTTTCAATTTTTATCGATACGCAAAGGCCTCGAGCAACATGCGAGGAATTGCGCCGTGCCTTGCCTAGTTACTTGGTTAACGTGCTTACGTGCTTAGTTTCAGTTTACTAAACTCGTCACCGTGCACGATTACTTTTTTTCTCTTGTTATTTAATTGTTAAATCATAATGCTTAAGAGAAAAGCGGTCACGAGTGACGACCCGATGTATTACCTGGTTAGGAGAGGGTGCTGAAAATCAAGAAGCCTGAGACTAATTCTGAGTAGATACACTGGTCCCCGCATTGGTTTACTGAGTCCTTTACTTTATCCCTATTTTCGTTGAGGACAACGAAGTGTTCTGGTGTGGGGGGGATTTTTAGCCTTGACTAGCCAAGTCCGTGTCTGCATTACCCTGTTACATATAGGTTGTGTGTTTCGTATTGTGAGTCAGTAGTTGTGGTCCACGCCGTGTTTATATATATTGTTTTGTATCGTGTTGTGATTAGTTGATGTTTGCATTTATTATTGCACTTTTACATAATTGAGTCCACCCACCCAAAAACTATTGACCCAGTTTTGAGTTTCATTTCGTGTCTGGCCTGGCAATAGAGTTAGGATAAATAAAGTAAAAATACAAAAAAAAAATAAAAAATTGAAAAAAAAAATGAAAAATTCATAAAAAAAATAAAAAAATATTGAAAATATTTGAGAAAAGACAATCAAAGGAAGCTAAAAATTTGGTAGAATCGAGGAGTTTGAGAATTTTAGGCATAGGGCGTGACTTGGTACCGAGAATGACAACGTGAGTTCCCCCTAGTATGTACAGAGAGACTTTCTTTATGGGAATGCCTGCCTATTTTAATACAATTCATTGAGTTTCAAATCTAAAGTGTGTGTCGCGTTTTCTTACAAGAGTTGAGCTAGGTGTGAGCTACACAAGCCGAACGTTCATGTGTACGTCTTAGATAGTCGCCCGCCCGCCTCGTATGGCACACAGAACAGCTGTGCGAGGTCGTGTATTAGAGCACTCACTGATTATAGATCTCACCTTGTAGGGCCACTAGAAAACCCGCTTTGAACCTTGGATTATTTGATAACCTTTGGACTTAGGGTGTCAATTCTTGGCTTTCATCATAGATCGTTTAGAATCACCACTTTAGTGCGTCACGAGGGAGTTGTAGTTGAGGGGAGGTTCGATGAGGGAGAGCTTATTTGCACATCTTTGTGAGTTTTACATGATCGCTTGTGCTTCATTTGATATTTTCGAGGGGATGCGGGGGTGAGTGAGTAGGCTTGTGCACTTCGGTGTGGCGATGGTCCATGTCATTACACCATGGATCACAAGTGTGGAGAGCCTTGAGTGCGTGACATCTAAGCTGCACGAAAAAGGGGTTGGTTGATTTTGATTGGTGGGTCGTGCTAGGTATGCAAATGGTGTTTCGAATAGTATGCAAAGTGTCTCGGCTCGTACCATGGTTTGTTAGGAAGAAAGTGTTGAGATTGTGGCCAATTTTGATATATTGCTCGGGACGCGCAAATGGTAAGTGTGGGGATATTTGATAACTCCACAATTGGAGCTATATTCATATGTGATTACTTGTCATTTTGCGTGCATTCCGATGCATTTACATAATTTTTGGGCCAATTCTTGTTAGTTTTGAGCATGCATGAGCATTTGAACGTTATTGTCGAATCCGGGTGCTTTTTCATGTATTTTATATTATATTTGGATCGTTTGATCTTCCGGTATGTTTTAGTGTTGTGGATTTCAGGAACCGGGACTTGGAGCGGGAAAGTTGGAGCGGAAGCGAACTTCGGAAGAGAGGAATGCTCAAGAGACATGTTCGGGAAGTTGGACGAAAGAGGAGGAGCTTGGAAAGTGAAGAAAAAGCTACATGGAGAATTTTTTTCTCAAGAACACTATGGGTGTTCACAAGAACAACAACACTTAGAAGATTTTCAAGGATCAATCAGGTGTTCACATGAGCATAAAAGATGTTCACGGGAGCAGAAAAAGTGTTCACAGAAGGGTGTTCGTGTGAACAGATCGACTGTTCACATGAACAAAATCCGGAAATTCAGCCAAACTTTTGGGGTTCTATTTTAATACTTAGAAACTTGTTTAGAAACATGGGGAAACGTATGATGATGACCCAAGGATGTTTTTTTGGGGTTAGACATTGTGGAAGACGTTCTAGAGAGCTTTGGGAGCTATTGTGGAGCTTTGGATCATCCGTTTGACTTCTCAACTCCTCTTTTCTTTGAGTTTTGCTCATGTTAAACTTGAAACTTGTTATTTTGATCATGAGTAAGCGTAGCTAAGCTCTTTATTCAGGATATCTCGAAGGTAGCTAGGGTTTAAACACCGTGTTTGGTGGTTTATGGATTATATTTCATGCTTTTGGCCTAATTGGATATCTTTATGCTTAGTCATGCTTGATTTTATGCTTATTTTTATCATTCTTATTGTATGACGTCACAATAAGTTTGATTAAAGGTAGATAATGCTTGAGGAATCGGTATTTACTACCCGAAACGTGAATCTTTCACTAGTTGTATCTAAACTAGAGGAATCGGTTTAGTTAACTAAGAACTAGAGTAGAACACGAAATCTTAATGCATACTTAAACTTACGTAAGCTAGAGGAATCAGTTATGTATGTCTAAGCATAGGCCTTGGTTGAGGAATCTTCAAGGTATTGTTGCTCGTTTGGCTAAGTATAAAATAGCCGTGTTTTTTATGAGCATAAACCATCAACAATATAAACACCCTAGTGATCCTAAGAGATGTCCTGAAATTTGTCTCCATTCATCAATCTCACAACTTTAATCGTGCGATTCATAAATCGGTTAACGTAGTAGCTGTCTTTCATTTTTCGTAGGATTTAGAAAACAAAATCAACGCTCTTTGCCCACATAGGGTTAAGGAATATCAATTAATTTACAAGAAGTACTTTGGGTTTGATAACCCGAATTACTGGATTTATTACTGCATCGACAACTGTACACTTGCAGTTGGAGCGTGTCAATAGCAAGTAAGATTCGATTGGTCATTGCGACTGGGGAAAAGGTTTCATCATAGTCAATACCTTGAATCTGTCTAAATTCCTCTGCCACCAGTCAGCCCTTATGCGCAATCACATTTCCATCCATGTCGGTTTTCTTCTTGAATACCCACTTGCACCCTATGGGCCGAGTCCCTATGGGTGGTTCCACCAAAGTCCATACTTTTTTGGTAAACATGGATTCCATTTAGGATTTCATGTCCTCATGCCACTTCTGTGAGTCCGAATATTTCATGGCCTCTTCATAGGTCGTAGCTCATCATCTATGAGCAACGCGTCACCAATCTCAGTCGTAAGAATTCCATACCTCTCTGGCTCCTAGCGCACTTTTGTTACCTGAACAAGTTCCTCCACATTAGTTTGTGGTTCCTGTTCATGTTCCATAGTAGGATCAGTGGTTTGTGGCTCTTGAACCTCTTCAAGTTCTACTATCCTCCCACTTGCTCCTTTAGAGACAAATTCTATTTCTAGGTACACGCCGGTCCGATAAATAAACACTTTGTTCTCGGTTGGATTATAGAAATAATACTCTTTCGTTTCCTTAGGGTATCCCACAAACTTACACTTATCTGAATTTGTCATGAGTTTCTCTGTTTGTAAACATTTTACATACACATCGCAGCCCCGAGTCCTCATGAACGACATGCCGGACGCCTCCCACTCCACAACTCATATGGATTCTTCATGACTCATTTATATGGAACACGGTTAATGGTGATAGCTGCACATAATAGAGCGTGGTCCCAAAAGGATAATGAAAGATCATTTTGACACATCATAGATCGAACCATGTCTAAAAGAGTTCGATTCCTCCTCTCGGACACACCACTCCACTGTGGCGTCCGCGTGGAGTGAGTTGGGATAGGATCCCACACTCTCTAAGATAGTCGTCAAACTCTTGTCTTAAGTATTCTCCTCCACGATCCGATGGTAGAAACTTGATACTTTTGCTAAGTTGCTTCTCTACTTAATTCTTGAATTCCTCGAACTTTTTAAAGGATTCAGATTTGGCCTTCATAAGGTATACAAATCCATATCTACTGAAATCATCAGTAAATGTAATGAAATAAAGATAAACACCTCTGGCAGACGTGACAAATGGCCCACATACATCAGTATGCACGAGTAAAAATTGCTCACTAGTCCTTTCTCATGTCTCATTGAAAGGGGACTTTTTTATTTTTCCTAATAAACAAGACTCACAAGTCTCATTTGATTCATAATAAAATGAGTCTAGGAATCCATCCTTATGGAGTCTAGAGATGTGTTTCTCGTTTATATGGCCTAAAAGACAGTGCCATAGATAAGTAGGATTTAAATCATTATTTTTAATCCTCTTAGTATTTATGTTATAGACATGATTACTTAGATCAAGGATATACAATCCAATAGATAATTGCGCACTACAATAGTGAATACTATCAAAATAAATGGAGCAACAATTGTCCTTTATTGAAATAGTAAAACCTTCATTATCCAAACAGAGAAATAGAAATTATGTTTATGCTCATAGCAAGCACAACATAGCAGTTATCTAATTCTAAAACTAATCCTGAAGGCGGGGACAACTCGTACACGCCCACGACTAATGCAGCAACCTTTGCTCCATTTCCCACGCGCAGGTCTATCTCCCCTTTAGCCAATCTTCTACTTCTCCTTAGATCCTGCACATTTCGACAAATGTGAGATTCACATTCCATTATCCAATACCCAAGATGAAGAGAAAGTTAAATTGACATCTATAACAAAAATACCTGGTGGTGGTAGAATCACTATTCCAAGCCTTTTATCCTCCAGATACTTTGGGCAGTTCCTCTTCCAGTGTCCATGGTGACTGCAGTAGTGACAATCACCCTTAGTCAAGCCCTTGGCAACGCCACCATCAGGTTTTAAGAGAAACATACTTGGGTTTTGCAACTGCCTTGCCTTTCCCTTTGGAGGAAGAGGAAACTCGCTTGCCCTTTTCTTTGTGCACCATCATTATGGCCTTGCTCTTTTTCTTGTTGATGCTTTGTTCAGCTGTCCTCAACATATTGAGTAAATATAGAAGAGGTTTCACAATCTCATTCATGTTATAGGTCATGATGAAATGTCCATAACTGTTCGACAACGATTGCATGATGAGATTAGTGGCCAACTCTTTACCCACCGAAAACCCTAGGCGTACGAGATTCTCCAAGTACCCGATCATACAGAGTACGTGAGGTCCCACAAGTTTCCCTCTGTCACATTACATTTGAACAATGCCTTGGAAATTTTATACCGATCAACCCTTGCCTGCTCTTGGAAGAGGTGCTTTAAGTGTGAGATCATTTCATATACAGCCATGTTCTCATGTTGCTTATGATGCTCAGAGTTCATGGTGCAAAGCATAAGGCAGGACGCATCATTAGCTTTGTCAACGATCTTTTGATGCACCTTTATGGCTGCAGCAAAATTATTTTCTGGACCCTCAGGACCTTCCTCCTCTAGTGTGTACAATTTCTTCTCTTGCTTGAGAACGATTCTCAAGTTCCTATACCAGTCTAGAAAAATGATTCCAGAAAGCTTGTCCTTCTCAAGGACAGCTCGTAGGGAATGTGATGAATTCGATGAATTGTTTGCCATTGAAATTATACAAAATGAGAAATATATAAGTTTTAGTATTTTGTGAACAAATAACAATATTTAATAATAGCAAGATTATTAAACATAGCTCCAACTATTTTTCTCGGATTAATAACCCTCCATTTAATGCGGAAAATATCATTATATTTTCTAGTGGGCCAAGATCCATATTTCACTTCTTCTGAGCTTGCTTTTGCAAGTCACCCAAAATTGGATATTTAGGTAGGAACAATTCCAATTGCATCTTATGCAACTCTTGGTTCAATTGGGCAAATAACTTCTTATTTATCCATCCCATGGATAATCCCAATTGTTTGCCTCTAGGTTTTAAATCCAATTGAGCTAGCCTAGTTGCGTCCAACCTCTTACTTGAAACAGTTTCACATTACTAGCTTGTGTCATCGCGCCACATTATGATAGATGAAATCGCCTTGCTTTGGCAAGCCCGAATTTGATAGATCATAATCATGATGTGTGTTCAAGTAACGAGAAGGCAAAATGCAATATTTGAGTTTTAGAGATTTTTCCTTTAATTTTTAATTGTTTTGTTGATCCATATCAACTGATCTACTTATTTGGGTTGGGCAATCCCAAAATAAAAGATCCGGGTCATTTTATCTTATTATCAATTTTGCATGCATCATCCATACACCAACAATAAATAATAAGACAATAAAATGCACAACCTTAAGAGAAAAATTAAATGTGATATGAGTATGGCCTCTAGACTAAAATATTCCCAAGACAATGAGAATATTTATGAACCCTAGCAAGCTCATCTCCATGTGCCTCCATCTTTTTGTCCATGGTCCATAGCTTTGTGGAATGTCGCCATCTTGTGGTTTCTTATATTCTTTCGGCTTCTTCTCCATGTCTTGACTATCATCTACTCTATCTAATACTAGCTAGCATGTATACTAGATAGAGAGATCTCACAAGTTGAGAAGAAGACCGGCTCGCATGCCGTAAAACCTAATTAATTATTACATTCATTATACCGGCTCGCAAGCCGTAAAACCAAAGCACAAAATAAAACAATCACAACATCCACACCTAAGGCCATATTCAACCACCGTGCGATTAGCACACAAATAGTTAAAATCCAATTTTAACGCGCTTGGTCAATTTTCAGTTGATTTTGATGTACTAAGGTCAAAGCGGTCCAAGAGGGCCCACAAACACTTGGCCGAACCCCTTAACGGACCGCCACAAAGACCTTGGGCCGGACGGCCCCTAGTCCACGTGGCCAAGCCACGCGCTATGGCAGCCCGGCCCTTGGCCTTGTCTAGCTTGGGCGGCAAGGAAGAGAGAGGGACAGTCCCATAGGGGGCCTAACCTATTTAGAAGTTTTTTCCAAAACAACTTCTTCTTCCTTGTTGCCCGAGTTAGCTTGTTTTTAAATTGAAAAAACCCCTTTTCCAATTTGTTCCATAACCCTAGTTTTCAAGATCCAAAATTACCCATCATATGTGATCCAAATTCACTGATCCTTACATCCTTTGTAATATTAGATATTATTTGGTTGAATCATATTCAAAGTTGCATCAATTATGCTTAATTTGTCCGTTTTACGCGATAATCAACCATTAAGGTGTAAATTTGACATAAACGTAACACATAAACCACATTATGCTCTACGATATGTGGCTCTGATACCAGTTTAGGGTTTTGACGAGGGATGCGCAGTGGAATAAACAAAATAAATCCGTTCAAGACCCTCCAAGGACCACGAAGTCTAGACATCATAACGATGGTAAGGGTTTGAGCATCAAAGTACCTTGTTTGTCTCATGTGATGACTTCACTCGTGAAATAGTATTCACGTATCTACGGATAGTCCACTCCTAGGATTGAATTCGGATCCTCCATACCTTTTTGCTAGCTAGGAAAGGAGGAAGATGAAGAAGAATCACGCAAACTGGAGCAAAAGAGAGGCGGCACGCCTCTCTTGAGGCCGACGGGAAGAGGGGCGGACGGAGGGGGGGGGGGTGGGGGTGGGGGTGGCGGGGGGGGGGGGGGGGGTTCGGCCCCCCATGTCTTGTCTCTCTATTTTCTTTGTTGTCTTTTTGTGTTATAACAATTATGACAACTCTTGAGAAATATGCTAGGAGTGTCCTTTATATAGTCCAACAACTCCTTGTTAACTACATATTAGCCCCTCTCCTAATCCTGTCCATACAAAAATTAGTCCAACTTGGAAATTAGTCCTAATAAGTTTGAAAGTAGTTTCACATTGAAACTTCTATTCAATTAATCATATTAACTGAAAGTGTGCGTATGCAGATGTTAATGCAGCTAAGATACTCTAGAAGGGGGGGGGGGGTTGAATAGAGTATGCCAACTTTTTGCAAAACTTTCCAGGAAGATGAAACTTGTGCAAACAATGAAGTTCAAGGCCTTGAAAGCTAGTTCAAGCCCTTGGAGAAGATGCATACAGTATAAAGCAAGTATTCCTTTTTCAAGGCCTTGAAAACAAGTTCAAACCCTTGAAAAACATACAGTTTTGCGTGCTACAAAAACTATGAAAAAGAATGAACTGTAAATGCAAGTGACAAGAGATTTATAGAGTTCAGTCCACTTGGACCTATGTATCTACCTCAGGGATTAGATACCTGCAGGATTTTCAACTCAATTCTTATTAATCAAATGCTAAGCCCTAGAACTTAAGCCCAGAGAGTTCCCTTACTCTGTTACAGCTTGTGGTTTTCCCTAACCCGTCTAGTACCTGCTCTAGCTAAATGATAAACTAAGAATTCTATATTGTTCACCTTGAACAATCCTTTGGAATAGATGTAGATAAAATACAGAAATGATCTACCAATACAGCTAAAACAGAAAAACACTCAGAATAGAAAACTAAAGTGAAGAATGCAGTGAACTTCTGTGGAATGGATTGAGAGTATGATGTTCTTCTTTGAGGCTTTGTCAATCCAAAAACTTGTCTCTTGATTTTGCCTGTTGAGTCTCGTCTTTTGTTGCTTCAAAGTGAGCTCTATTTATAGTGTTTGAAGCTCTGCAAATCTTCCCAGATTTTCAGCAACAACTTCCTATTTTGTAGGCAACAACTTTGACTCTCTTTAACATCTTTCTCCAACGGATATTTGATCAAGATCTTCAGAGATATTGTTATGATATTGTCTATAAGCAATCTGAGAAGCTGTCATAAGTCTCTGATTGATCACAAGATCAAAGTATCCAACTACTTCCAAATCTGCAGAAATTCAGTTTAGGAAACAATCTTGCAAATATTGGAAACAAAAATCCTGCAAATATCAAAGTCAAACAGATGATATTTTATGATCAAATCACGTTAGAATCATCATATAATAACAATGAATCAAACTTATGAAAGATAGAAAGGGAATCAACTCAGAGAGTTTGCAGAAAACTCCCCCTGAGAGTGTTCTCACAGTTTAAGCAGTTTCAAGGCTTTGAATCTAGTTTCAAGGCCTTGGAAATAGCTAAACTATTTTCAAGCCTCTGAAACTGATTCAAGGCTTTGAAAGCTGATTCAAGGCCTTGAAATAGATGAACTATTTCAAGCCTTGTACAACCTGATCTTACAATCTCCCCCTTGATGAAAGACAAAACCAAATTCTGTTTGATCCTTAGTCTCTGCAAAATAAACTGATTAGTTCACAATTTATAACTCACTAATTTAAAAAATATCCAACTTATTCATAATACCAACAAAAACTTAAACAGTTTAGCAAATAAACCTAGAAATAAAAACTACTAAATCCTAGAATTTTCTCCCCCTTTTTGACTTTCATCAAAAAGATAGAAGATGTTGGATCAATTGTCTGGAAAATTTTGAAAACGTTAAAGAAAAACTTTGAAGAAGAGAGAATGGTGAAGAAAGAGTAGGCAAGATTAAGGTTCTTTATCATCATTCTGGTCCCCTGCTCCTTCCTCACTTTCTTCATTGCTGGCTTGAACTTCTTGCGAAACCTCATCTAGTTCCTCAATGATGGAGATGATATTCTCAATAACACTATTGAATAGGAAGGTGAGTCCTTCAAAGGTTTTCTTCCCATGCTTCAACTTCTTCTTTACACCTAATCTTTTCTGTTGAGGAGAGACAGTCGTGAGATTCTTCTTTCCTGCTTTTGAGGCTTCTAAAGACTGAGACCGATCCTTCTCATGTTTCCCTTTGTTGGATATGGGGTACACTCCATAGGATCCTTAAGTAGTGTCTGAGTCAGATTCTTGAATAAGGATTTATTTTCCTTTTCCTTTGACCTCAGAAACTGTCTTTTTCTTGTCTCTCTTAGGGCTTCCAATATGAATTACCCTTTGCTTATCTTGTGTAGATGATGTAGTTTGTTTCTTCTTTGCTGGAGCCTGATTTTTTCTCACCGTCTTCTTGGGTGGTGAAGATTCTTCTTCTTCATCAGTAGAGCTCTTTAAAGCAGAGTCTTCACTGATCTCTTGAACTTCATCCATTACTACCTTTCTTTTCTTCTCTAAGACAGGTTTCGATCCTCCAGCCATCTTGATTCTATCTGAGGCTCTCCTTGTGCTCATTAGAGTTTGGGAGAAGAATATAGAGAGATGGAATGATACGGAAAGAAGGAGAAGAGAAGAAGATAAATACTAAAAGAGTTTGAGTTTCAAAAGGAAACTAGTATCTCTCTGATTTCAAAAGATTTGCAATAATCAGAGGGATTTCAAATCTTTTCTTCTGCCGGAAAATAAAATATTCTAATACTATTTTTGGCTAAAACAAATTTTTGAAAAGGGTAGGGGCTATATTAGGTAAATATATACAAAGATATCACCCAAAACAGAATGATCCAAGATTATTGACTATCTGTATAGAAGATTTATTTTCAAGGCTTTGATAAGGCTTTCAAGGTCTTGAAAAACTGTAACACTGCAACAGATACAGATCAAGGCTTTGAAACGATTTTCAAGGCTTTGAAAATCAGTTCAAGACTTTGAAAACACAGACAACTCACCTTGCTTACCTGATGCTTCCCCTAAACCAATGCATCTTTATTTAGCATTCCCAATTCCAATCTTAGAGCAGAAAATCTTTCATCTGCCAATGGTTTAGTGAAGATATCTACAATTTGCATGTTAGTAGCAAAAAATTCAAGAACAATATCACCTTTCTCAGCATGATCTCTGATTAAATGGTGTCTGACATCAATGTGCTTGGTTCTTGAGTGTTGCACTGCATATTTTGAAATTGATATTGCACTGGTGTTGTCACACTTGATAGGTATGCTTCTGAAATCAAATCCAAGGTCTCTTAGCTGTTGAGAAATCCATAACACTTGTGAGCAACATGCTTCTGCAACTATATATTCAGCTTCAGATGTTGGTAGAGCAACTGAATTCTGTTTCTTGAAATTCTAACTGATCAAGGATGATCCAATAAATTGGCAAGTTCCTGAAGTACTTTTCCTATCAACTTTGTATCTAGCAAAGTCAGCATATGAAAATCCATGCAAAGCGAAGTTAGAATGTCTTGGATACCAAAGCCCTAAGTCTTTGGTACCATTGAGATATCTGAATATTCTCTTCAGAGCAGTCAAGTGTGATTCTTTTGGATCAGCTTGAAATCAAGCACACATACACACACTAAACATAATATCTGGTCTGCTTGCTGTGAGATAGAGTAATGATCCAATCATACCTCTATACTCTTTCACGTTGACACTCTTACCAGATTCATCCTTGTCTATGGATAGTGTAGAACTCATAGGAGTATTGGCTTCCTTACATTGAGCCATGCTATATTTTTTTAGTAAAGCTCTTATGTACTTTCTTTGATGCAGAAAGATTCCCTTCTTCAATTGATGTATTTGAAGTCCTAGGAAGAAGTTCAACTCTCCCATCATGCTCATTTCAAATTCCCTGCTCATAAGACTTGAGAATTCTCTGCACAATTGATCATGTGTAGCTCCAAATAATATATCATCCACATATATATGAACTACAAGAAAATCTTTCTCATGAGTCTTTATGAAAAGAGTCTTGTCTACTAAACCTCTTTTGAAATCATTTTCAAGCAAAAAATTTGACTGTCTTTCATACCAAGCTCTTGGAGCTTGTTTCAAACCATAAAGAGCTTTGTCAAGTTTGTAAACATGATCTGGAAACTTGTCATTTTCAAAACCAGGTCGTTGTGCAACATAAACTTCTTCTTGTAAATAGCCATTCAAGAAAGCACACTTCACATCCATTTGAAATAGTTTCATGTTCTTGTGAGATTCAAATGCAAGCAAAAATCTAATTGCTTCTAACCTGGAAACTGGAGAAAAAGTTTCCTCATAATCAATACCTTATTCTTGATTGTAACCTTGAGCAACTAACCTCGCTTTGTTTCTGATCACATTGCCACTTTCATCCAACTTATTCCTGAATACCCATCTGGTACCAATGACAGACTGGTTTGTAGATGGAGGAACCAGGTTCCAAACCTTATTCCTTTCAAACTCATTGAGTTCACTTTGCATAGAAATAATCCAGTCTGCTTCTTGTAAAGCTTCCTTCAAAGTTTTAGGTTCTACAAGAGAGATAAAAGCATTAAAAGCACATAAGTTCTTCAACTGTGATCTAGTTTGTGTACCAGTGGTTGGATCTGAGATGATATTATCAATTGGATGAGATGAGATATATTTGAATCTATTTCTTGGAGACCATGGTTCTGGCTCTCCATAGATATTCTCTGGTCTTGAAGTAATGGCTTTGTCACTTGATTCCTTCTGATAATCTTTTTCAAGGCTTTGAGGCATATTTTCAAGGCCTTCAGCACCATTTTCAAGGTCTTCTATTTTCTTCTGAGCCTTTCGTGAATCCTAGTGGATTCTCAGTCTTTTCCTCTGTTTCATGCTTGTTCAAATTCAAGTCTGCAAAACTTTCACTCAAAGAACCATCATAGCTTTCATCAAAAATAACATGAATGCTCTCTTCAACCAGTTTGGTTCTTTTATTGTAAACTCTATAAGCTTTTCTATTCAGAGAGTAACCAAGAAATATACCTTCATCACTTCTTGCATCAAACTTACAAAGATTGTCTTTTCCATTGATGTGGATAAAACAAGTACATCCAAAGGGCCTGAAGTATGAAATGTTTGGCTTCCTCCCTTTGAATAGTCCATAGGGGGTCTTCTTCAGAATAGGTCTGATCAAGCACCTATTCAAAATATAGTTTGCTGTATTCACAGCTTCTGCCCAATAATGTTTTGGCAGCTTGTTCTCAAGAAGCATTGTTCTTGACATATCTTCAAGAGTCCCGTTCTTTCTTTCAACAACACCATTCTGCTGAGGAGTTCTTGGAGCAGAAAAGTTGTGACTAATACCATGCTTATCACAGTAAATCAAATTCTAACTGATCAAATTCTCTACCATGATCACTTCTGATTGAAGCTACATGTATGTTTTTCATGTTTTGAAGTTCTCTGCAAAGCTTTGAAAATTCAGAGAGTGCTTTAGATTTTTCTTTGAGAAATATAACCCAAGTATATCTAGAAAAATCATCTACAACAACTAGCATATACTTTTTACCTCTTGGAGTAGAAGTTCTCATAGGACCACATAAATCCATATGAAGCAGTGCAATAGGTCTAGTTGTACTTATAAACATCTTTGGCTTGAAGGAACTTCTGGTCTGCTTGCCTTGAGCACATGCTTTGCACATTTCATTTTCTTTCAACTTGATGGATGGCAATCCTCTTACCAAGTCTTTATAAATCAACTTGTTCAAAGTATGCAAACTGATATGACCAAGCTTCCTGTGCCAAAGCTTTGAATCCTCTTTCAAGGCCTTGAGACACTTCAAACTTTCACCTGCAACTTTGTTTGTCTGAAAAGTACATACATTGTTTGATCAAGAGGCTGTGAGTATGCAATTTCTTGATTTCTCATTTTGCACCACACACTTCTCTTTATCAAAAATAACTTTATTGCCATTGTCACAAAGATGAGATACACTAAGCAAGTTAAATTTCAATCCTTCACCTAGATACACATCAGAAATAGAGTTTTCAGAATTTGTACCAACTTTACCAATACCAAGAATATTGCATTTTCCTTTGTCACCAAGTGTAATTGAACCTTCAGATTGCTCCTTCGATTATGAAAATATAGATCTCTTTCCACTCATATGTCTTGAGAAACCACTGTCCATGAACCACTTATGTTCTTTGGCGACAACCTGCAAACACCAATCACTGCCTTACCCAGCTGTGATACCAAGTTTGGAATTTGGATTCATATTCAGGATCAACATGTAAGGTGGCCTAACCCCTTTAGGAACCCAAATCTGCTTAACTTGTCCTTTGAGTTGAAAAGAAAAAGTGTTCCTCATTATGTGAGGGTCTCTTCTTCTAAAAGGACAAGTCATATTAACATGACCAGTTTTGCAGCAGTAATGACAGGTAGGAGAAGTTTTGTTTCCAGCTTTCACAAATTTGGTATTGTTCCTCCTTGGAAAGTTTGGATTGAATCCAATACCAGCTTTGTGAACAGACTGTGAACTTCCCCCAAGAATCAAGTTCAACTTGTGTTCTGATCCAGCAAGCTTGACTTTGACCAATTCAGATTCTTGAAGTTTCTCAGTAAGAGTATTCTTTTGTTTATCTAATTCATCAATCTGATGTCTTAGATTAACAAGGATGTCACTCATTGAGGAGTTTTCAGTGACTACTTCCCTGACTTGTGTTTTCAAGACTTTGAAACTGGTTTTCAAGGCCTTGAAATCACTATCAGTTTTCTTTTGAGAGATTTCAAGATTCTGATTTAGACAAACAAGTTGTAAGTTTTCTTTTGCTTGCTCATGAAATTTTTCTTTCAAAAGTCTGATCTCTTTCAGATAATCTTCCTCATTCAAAAGCATTGTTCTGAGATATTCTGAAAGAGCTTCTTTTGGTTTTGAAATCAGACAATTTACCATCACCTCAATGTTCTTCTCAGAACTTTCATCATGCTTGGCCATGAAGCATAGGTTGGCATGTTCTTCCTCATATTCAGATTCACTAGAGCTATCTGAATCACTCCATGAAGCTATCATTGATGTCTTTCTTCTGTCATGGTCTTTCTTTTGAAAGCTCTTGCTTTTCTTGTGTGGACAATCTCTTATCAAGTGTCCTGCATCACCGCATTCAAAGCAGTTCATAAATTTTGATTTATTTTGTGAAGAGGACTTACCTTTGCAGTCCTTGCTACTGGATGATTTATGCCTTTCTCTGTTGAAGTCTTTGTTTCCAAAGTTTTCTTTATTTTGAGAATCCTTGTCAAGGCTTTGAATATTAAGGCAATTGGATCTTCATCATCACCATCCTCAGTTTCAAGGCTTTGTGTTCTCTCATTCTCTTTGGGTTTGAGAGCTAAGTTCTTGACACTATCTGGGAGCTCTCCATCAATTTCATTCACAGATATCTCATGTGTTAGGAGCTTCCCTTGTAGGTCATCAAGTTGAAGAGGTTAGAGATTCTGAGCTTCTTCAATAGCTGTGGTTTTTGGTTCCCACTTTGCCTTTGGAAGACTTTTGAGAATCTTCCTCACCTTCTCTTCATTGGAAAAATGTTTTCCTAGTGAATCAAGGTTGTTGACAATGTTAGTGAACCTCTTGAACATGTCTCTTATGGACTCATCTGCATTCATCTTAAACAGCTCATATTTCCTGAGATAGATGTTGATCTTGGTTTGCTTGACTTGAATGGTTCCCTCAAAGGTAACCACAAGCTTATCCCAGATTTCTTTAGCAGTTGTGCATCCAGAGATCCTGTTGAATTCATATGTACTCTAGGCACAATATAAAATGTTAGTAACTTTGTAGTTCTTAGAAAATTTCTCTAATTCAGAAGAGGAGAGTGGGTATTCTGTTTGGGAGTTTTAATCCCATCTTTCTCTGTGTAGAAAGTATGAGTTCCATTTTGGATAATGTTCCAAAGCTCTAGATTTTGATCAATGATGAACATTTTCATAAGGGCTTTCCAGTGAGCAAAATTTTCTCCACAAAATAGAGGAGGTCTGTTAGCAGCTCTTCCCTGTGAGAAACCACCATCACATGCAGTACTCATGATCACCAAATGGTTAAATCTATACAGTGATACAAGCTCTAATACCAATTGAAAGTGTGAGTATGCAGATGTTAATGCAGCTAAGATACTCTAGAAGGGGGGGGGTCGAATAGAGTATGCCAACTTTTTGAAAAACTTGATAGGAAGATGAAAACTTGTGCAAACAATGAAGTTCAAGGCCTTGAAAACTAGTTCAACCCTTGGAGAAGATGCAGACAGTATAAAGCAAGTATGCCTTTTTCAAGGTCGTGAATACAAGTTCAAACCCTTGAAAAACAGACAGTTTTGAGTGCTGCAAAAACTATGAAAAAGAATGAACTGTAAATGCAAGTGACAAGAGATTTATAGAGTTCAGTCCACTTGGACCTACGTCTCTACCTCATGGATTAGATACCTGCAGGATTTTCAACTCAATTCTTATTAATCAAAAGCTAAGCTCTAGAACTTAAGCCCAGAGAGTTCCCGTACTCTATTTACAGCTTGTGGTTTTCCCTAACCTGTCTAGTACCTGCTCTAGATAACTCATTAACTAAGAATTATCTATTATTCACCTTGAACAATCCTTGCGAATAGATGTACAGAAAATACAGAAATGATCTACCAAAACAGCTCAAAACAGAAGTACACTCAGAATAGAAAACGGCATTGAAGAATGCAGTGAACTTCTGTGGAATGGATTGAGAGTATGATGTTCTTCTTTGGCGATTTGTCAATCCAGAAACTTGTCTCTTGATTTTGCTCGTTGAGTCTCGTCTTTTGTTGCTTCAAAGTGAGTTCTATTTATACTATTTGAAGCTCTGCAAATCTTCCCAGATTTTCAACAACAACTTCCTATTTTTTAGGCAACAACTTTTACTCTCTTTAACATCTTTCTCCAACGGATAGTTGATCACGATCTCCAGAGATGTTGTTGTGATATTGTCTATAAGAAAAGAGAGAAGCTGTCATAAGTCTCTGATTGATCAAAGGATCAAAAAATCCAACTACTTCCAAATCTGCATAAATTTAGTTTAGGAAACAATCCTGCAAATATTAGAAACAAAATTTCCTCCAATATCAAAGTCAAACAGATGATATTTTATGATCAAATCACGTTAGAATCATCATCTAATAACACTGAATCAAACATATCAAAGATAGAAAGGGAATAAACTCATAGAGTTTGCAGAAAACTCCCCCTGAGACTGTTCACACAGGTTAAGTAGTTTCTATGCTTTGAATCTAGTTTCAAGGCCTTGGAAATAGCTAAACTATTTTCAAGCCTCTGAAACTGATTCAAGGCTTTGAAAGCTGATTCAAGGCCTTGAAATAGCTGAACTATTTCAAGCCTTGCATAACTTGATCTTACATCAATTAATTCCCAAGTCCAGTTGTGTACGAGGGAATCCTTTAAGACAGATTCAATGTACACCGAGAGCAGGGGATAAGAAGAACACAGGAAGAGTAGAGTTGTGTGTTGGGAGAGAGTAAGGGAATGGCAACTGTATGAGAGAGAGACAGAATTTTGGCAGAGCTTCCGCGTAGTTCAGGTGGTTCGTGTTAGTAAGGGAAGGTTAACAATCCTATATATAGTGGAGAATATGACCGTTGTAGTGGGTTAATGCACCCATTAATGGCGGCTTAATTACCTTAACCACAACGGCACGTTCGTCCGCATATATAGGGACCGTTACACATTTCATCCGCGTATAATGGAACCGTTATGAGGTTGACCGGTTTTATGGAGCTCGTGCCATAAATTTCTCAAAGCAGTTGCTAAAGGTCGCGCGCGGGCTTGGTTGTCACTCGCGCGCGACAGGACTTACTCTAGCCTCCAAACCACTAAGTCCCTACAAGTCCCGTGTGGTGGTATGCGAAGGCCCTGTCTCGCAGCCCCCACGTGGATCAGCGCGGGTGGCAATCCAGTGTGTGTGGAGCACAGCTAGGTGTGCTGGATTATCGCCACGTGGCTAATATCTGTCTGTCTGGAAAGTGTAGGGTTTTGATTCATGGATCGCGCAAACGGAAGCATAATCAAACAAACAACCATGCAAAACCCTCCAAGGATCACAAGTCTAGATGCATAACGATAGTGAAGGTAAGAAATCATAAACACACCTTTGGGTTCTCCTTGATGACTTCAAACGCGAATAGTGTCACGTTCTCTATAGTTGATCCACGCCTAGAGTTGTTCCTAGATCTCCAATCTCCTTGGTGCTAGCCCGGATTGAAAGGAGGGTGAAGGAATCACGCAAAACGAGGCACCAAAAAGGGCTCGGCCCTTTGTGGCGTCGGGGACAAGGGGGCGGCGGCAAAGGGGGCGGCGTCCCTCTTTGTGGCTTGCTCTCTCTCTCCTTTGTTCTCTCCTACTCTTGTTATGTTCTCTCTAGAGCATAAAGTGTGTAGGGAAGGAAGGAGGAGGGTCCTTTATATAGTCCAACAACTCCTTGTTAACTACCTAAAGGACTTATTCTAGTCCTACTAGAATTCAATTTAGTCCCTTCCTTGCAAATTAGTCCCTACTAAGTTTGTAAGGGTTTGCAAAGTGATCCTTCTAATTAATTAATCCAATTAATTAATTCCACAATCTAGTACAACTCTATATAGCGTGTGACCCCATAGGTTCTATCTAGTTGGTAGCAACTCTTTGCTAATATGGAGCGGTTTCTAGCAAAACATCCATTCTAGCCAACTAATAGAATAGTCATCTAGACAACCTTGTACAAGTAATTGTCTCATCCCTTTGCCTCCATATCCGGATTGGACACGAGACATACAAGTCACACTCGTATATCCAATCCCTAGTTTCTCGATCCATGGAATAGCCTTATTCGTGCAAATAACATCAATATCCCATATATTGATTTATTTTGAGTCTGGCCAGACATTCTATAAGCACTATCCTCGAGTGGCCTTGGATATTTGCTCCCGTTATGTGGGAGGGGCAAATCCTCTCTACGTCCACTACGATCTCTAAGCTTGCTTCTCATTGTATCCAGTACACGCCTTTATAACTACCCAGTTACGGTGTAGCGTTTAACGCTACCAAGATCACAATGATCCACAACTAGAATATCTAGTGACTTCAAGTCTAAGGATGACAATACCATTGTACCCGAGAAGCACTTGTGACTCAACATAACGTGTATGTAGCCTTCTCGGTGATGGGTCAATCCAGTGCAACATTCCGTAATGCACACCTATGTGTTGGATCGTGATATCTCCATATCAATCCAACCCCATACTAGTCTATAGATGATTGTCCCATTTAATCATTATACTTGACTAGGGATATTTAAGATAAACAACACAATTGTAAATCTAAGGACTTCATTATATTAAATATCCAATAAATAATAAATGAATTTCTAGCCAATTACAAATTCATACTAAACTAGATTGCCTCTAGGGCATCTATTCCAACAGTCTCCCACTTGCACTAGAGCCAATCTGGCGCATCTCGTATGCCCATACTCCTAGTGTGCCCTTCATGCTTCCACTGCGTGAGAGGCTTCGTAAGCGGGTCTGACAGATTATCATCTGTAGGAATCTTGCATATCCGAACGTCTCCTCTATCGATAATATCTCGAATCAGATGAAACTTCCTGAGCACGTGCTTGGACTTCTGGTGCGATCTTGGTTCCTTTGATTGCGCGATCGCCCCAGTGTTGTCACAGAACAACTCCACTGGATCCGCAATGCTAGGGACCACACCAAGTTCAGAAACAAACTTTCTGATCCAAACAGCCTCCTTTGCTGCGCCATTTGCAGCAATGTACTCAGCCTCTGTTGTAGAATCAGCTACCGTCTCTTGCTTGGAACTCTTCCAGCTCACCGCTGCTCCATTCAGGCAAAACACATATCCCGACTGTGATCTAAAATCATCTCTATCGGTTTGGAAGCTTGCATCAGTGTAACCCCTTACACGCAACTCTTCCTCTCCGCCAAACATCAAGAAAGCATCCTTAGTTCTTCTCAAGTACTTTAGGATGTTCTTGACAGCAATCCAGTGACTCTCACCTGGATTAGATTGGTATCTGCTTGTCATACTCAAGGCATATGACACATCTGGTCTAGTACATAACATGGCGTACATGATGGATCCTATGGCCGAGGCATAGGGAATCCTACTCATGCGTTCCTTCTCAATCTCATTGGAAGGACATCCACTCTTCGAAAGAGTGATTCCATGTGACATGGGCAAGAATCCCTTCTTGGAATCTTGCATGTTGAACCGTTTCAACACCTTGTCAATATATGTACTTTGACTTAGGCCTAGCAACCTCTTAGATCTATCTCTATAGATCTTTATACCGAGTATATAGGCTGCTTCCCCTAAATCCTTCATTGAGAAACACTTTCCTAGCCAATCTTTTACAGATTGCAGCATGGGAATGTCGTTTCCAATGAGTAGTATGTCATCCACATACAAGACCAGAAAAGCTACAGAGCTCCCACTAACCTTCTTGTAGACACAAGACTCATCTTCGTTTCTGATGAAGCCAAACTCTTTGACCACTTCATCAAAACGTCGATTCCAACTCCTAGAAGCTTGCTTCAATCCATAAATGGATCGTTGCAGCTTACAGACTTTATTGGCTTGCTTTGGATCCTCAAAACCCTCCGGCTGTATCATATACACGTCCTCGAGGAGATTCCCATAAAGGAATGCTGTTTTGACATCCATCTGCCAAATCTCATAGTCGTAGTATGCTGCAATTGCAAGTAGGATTCGGATGGATTTGGTCATTGCGACTGGTGAAAAGGTTTCATCATAGTCAATACCATGAATCTGTCTGAATCCTTTAGCCACCAATCGGCCCTTATAGGTAATCACATTACCATCCATGTCGATCTTCTTCTTGAAGACCCATTTGCACCCTATGGGCCGCGCCCCATCAGGTGGTTCCACCAAAGTCCATACTTTGTTGGTATACATGGATTCCATCTCGGATCTCATGTCCTCAAGCCACTTCTGTGAGTCTGGGCCATTCATGGCCTCCTCATAGCTAGTAGGCTCATCATCTATGAGCATCGTGTCACCGGAATCAGTTACGAGAAGTCCGTACCTCTCGGGTTCCTGGCGCACTCTACTAGATCTACGAAGCTCTTGTGTTACTTGAACAGGTGGATCCACAACTGCTTGTGATTCCTGTTCATGTTCCATAATCGGTTATGTGATTTGTGGTTCTTGAACTTCTTCAAGTTCTACATTCCTCCCACTTGCTTCTTTAGAGACAAACTCTCTTTCTAGAAACACGCCGGTCCGAGCAACAAATACTTTGTTCTCGGTTGGATTATAGAAGTAGTATCCCTTAGTTTCCTTAGGGTACCCCACAAATTTACACTTATCCGATTTTGGCCCTAGCTTGTCTGATTGTAAACGTTTTACATAGACATCGCAGCCCCAAATCCTCATGAACGACAGTGTGGGACGCCTCCCACTCCACATCTCATATGGTGTCTTCATGACTGATTTAGATGGAACACGGTTAATGGTAAAAGCTTCACTTTAATAGAGCGTAGCCCCAAAATGATAATGGAAGATCGGTTTGACACATCATAGACCGAACCATATCCAATAGGGTTCGATTCCTCCTTTCGGAAACGCCATTCCATTGTGGCGTTCCGGGTGGAGTGAGTTGGGACACGATCCCACACTCTCTAAGATAGTCGTCAAACTCTTGGCTTAAGTATTCTCCTCCACGATCCGATCGTAGAGCCTTGATACTTTTGCCAAGTTGCTTCTCTACTTCATTCTTGAATTCTTTGAACACTTCAAAGGATTCGGATTTTGCCCTCATAAGGTACACAAATCCATATCTACTGTAATCATCAGTAAACGTAATGAAGTAGACATAACCACCCCTGGCAGGCGTGGCAAATGGCCCACACACATCGGTATGTATAAGTGCCAACTGCTCACTAGTCCTCTCACCTTTCTTATTGAAAGGGGACTTTGTCATTTTTCCCAATAAACAAGCCTCACATGTCTCATATGATTCAAAATCAAATGAGTCTAGCAATCCATCCTTATGGAGTCTAGATACACGTTTCTCATTTATGTGGCCTAAACGACAGTGCCATAAATAAGCAGGATTTAAATCATTTATTTTAATCCGCTTGGTATTAATGTTGTAGACAGGATTACTTAGATCAAGGACATAAAGTCCATTAAATAATTGCGCACTAAAATAGTGAATATTATTCAAATAAAAGGAACAACAATTGTTCTTTATTGAAATAATAAAACCTTCCTTGTCCAAACAAGAAATAGAAATAATGTTTCTGCTCATAGCAGGCACAAAATAGCAATTATTTAATTCTAAAACTAATCCTGAAGGCAGAGATAGCTCGCACACGCCTATGGCCAACGCAGCAACCTTTGCTCCATTTCCAACGCGCAGATCTACCTCCCCTTTAGCCAATCTTTTACTTCTCTTTAGATCCTGCATATTTCGACAAATATGAGATCCACATCCAGTATCTAATACCCATGATGTAGAGACAGTTAAATTGACATCTACAACAAAAATACCTGGTGGTGGTGGAATCACTATTCCAAGCCTCTTGTCCTCCAGATATTTTGGGCAGTTCCTCCTCCAGTGTCCAGGTTGACTACAGTAGTGACATTCACCCTTAGTCACGACCTTGGCAATGGCACCAACAGGTTTAAGGGCTTGTTCCTTGGACTTAGCAACTGACTTGCCTTTGCCCTTGGAGGAAGAGGCAAACCTTTTACCCTTTCCTTTATGCACCATCATAATGGCCTTGCCCTTACCCTTGTTGATGCTCTGTTCAGCCGTCCTCAACATGTTGAGCAAATCTGGCAGTGGTTTAACGATCTCGTTCATGTTATAGTTCATAATGAACTGTCCATAACTCTCGGGCAATGATTGCAACACGAGATCGGTTGCCAACTCTTGGCCGACCGCGAACCCAAGCCGGGCGAGATTCTCCAAGTACCCGATCATTCGGAGTACGTGGGGTCCCACCGGGTTCCCTTCTGCCAGATGACATTTGAACAGTGCCTTTGAGACCTCATACCTCTCTACCATCGCCTGCTCTTGGAAGAGCTGCTTTAGATGTTCGATCATATCGACAGCATTCATGTTCTCATGTTGCTTCTGAAGCTCAGAGGTCATGGTGCAAAGCATTAGGCAGGCCGCATCATTAGCGTCATCAACACGCTTTTGATACGCCTTTAAGGCAGCAGGTGTCTGATTCTCTGGACCTTCTGGAACTTGCTCCTCTATTGCGTACAGCTTCTTTTCTTGCTTGAGAACAATTCTCAAGTTTCTGTACCAATCGAGAAAGTTGGTTCCTGAGAGCTTGTCCTTCTCAAGGACAGATCGTAGGGAATGTTGTGAACTCGATGAGTTGTTTGCCATTTGGAATTCTACAAAAAGGAAAATACGCAAGTTTTAGTATTTGTGAATTTTTGACTATATTTAATAATGGCTAGTTTATTAAATATAGCTCCCACTATTTTACTACGGATTAATAACCCTCAAGATATTAATGCGGAAAATATCCTTATATTTTCTAGTGGGCCAAGATCCATCTTTTCATCTCCTTATGAGCTTGCTTTGGCAAGTCACCCATAATTCGATTACTTCTTAGGTAGGAACGATTCCAATTGCATCCCATATGCAACTCTTGGTTCAACCGGGCAAATAACTCCTTATTTATCCATCCATATGGATAATCCCAATTGATTGCCTCTAGGTTTCTTAATCAAATTAATAGCCTAGTTGTGCTCAACCTCTTATCTAAACAATTGCACATTGTTACGTGCCATCGCATTCCATCATTATGAACCAAGTCGCCATGCTTTGGCACGCACGAACTTGATAAATAATGATGATAATGAGTGTTTAAATAACGAGAAGGCAAGAACACAATATTTTAAAATTTGAGGGATTTTTCAATTTTTAATTATTTTGTTGATCGATATCAACTAATCTATCTATTTGAGTTTGGGCACAACTCCAAATAATAGATCCGGGTTGTCTAATTATCTTATTATCCTAATTGCATGCATCATCCATACACCAACCACACAAATAATAAGACAATAAATAAACAACCACAAAACAGAAATTAAACGTGATGTGGATATGGCCTTTTCTAGACTAAGATAATTCCAAGCCAATGGAATTATCTATGAACCCTAAACAAACACATCTCCATGCGTCTTGATCTTTTGGTCCATCCTTCATAGTCATGTGGTGTGCTCCATGCTCCATGCTCCATCTTTTGTGGCTCCTTTGGCTTTGGGCTTCTTTTCTCCAATCTTGGCTAACAATCTACTTTATCTAGCACTAGCTAATATCTACACTAAATAAAATAAATCTCACAAGTTGAGAAAAAAATGGCACGCAGGCCATAAAACCCTAATTAATTATTACAATTAATTGATCAGCTCGCAGGCCGTAAAACCAAAACACAAAATTAAACATCCACATCAAACCACATCCTAAGGCCATATCCAATCACCATGCGATTTGCACATAAACAGTTAAAATCCAATTTTAACGCGCTTGGTCAATTTTAATTGATTTTAGGATTTCTAGGGTTAAAACGGTCCATGGGCCCAACAATCCAATTGCCCGGGCCAAATAAGTGAACCATAAAGCCCTAGGGCCGGCCCGGCCCAAAACCCGCAAGCTAGGCCCGCGGGTTAGGGCCGCTCGGCCCCTTAGGGCGCCAAGCTTGGGCGGCAAGCAAGGGGGGCGGCTCCCTAGGGGGCCGAACCTCCTTGTGGAGGTTGTTTCCAAAACAACCTCCTTGCTTGGAGCCCAAGTTTGGTTGTTTCCTTGTTGTGGGAGAACTCCTTCTTCCCCAAGGATGCCCAAACCCTAGATCTAAGATCCTAAAATTTCTCAAACTCACCAATTCATGCATCCAATGCAATAATTGGGTCTTGTTATGATTAATTCTTTGACAAATTGCATCCAATGCTTGATTTGTCTTGTTTTACGCGATAAACAACAAATTAAGGTGTAAAACAACAAGAATGTAACACATAAACTACGTTTATGCTCTATGACCTGTGGCTCTGATACCACTGTAGGGTTTTGATTCATGGATCGCGCAAACGGAAGCATAATCAAACAAACAACCATGCAAAACCCTCCAAGGATCACAAGTCTAGATGCATAACGATAGTGAAGGTAAGAAATCATAAACACACCTTTGGGTTCTCCTTGATGACTTCAAACGCGAATAGTGTCACGTTCTCTATAGTTGATCCACGCCTAGAGTTGTTCCTAGATCTCCAATCTCCTTGGTGCTAGCCCGGATTGAAAGGAGGGTGAAGGAATCACGCAAAACGAGGCACCAAAAAGGGCTCGGCCCTTTGTGGCGTCGGGGACAAGGGGGCGGCGGCAAAGGGGGCGGCGTCCCTCTTTGTGGCTTGCTCTCTCTCTCCTTTGTTCTCTCCTACTCTTGTTATGTTCTCTCTAGAGCATAAAGTGTGTAGGGAAGGAAGGAGGAGGGTCCTTTATATAGTCCAACAACTCCTTGTTAACTACCTAAAGGACTTATTCTAGTCCTACTAGAATTCAATTTAGTCCCTTCCTTGCAAATTAGTCCCTACTAAGTTTGTAAGGGTTTGCAAAGTGATCCTTCTAATTAATTAATCCAATTAATTAATTCCACAATCTAGTACAACTCTATACAGCGTGTGACCCCATAGGTTCTATCTAGTTGGTAGCAACTCTTTGCTAATATGGAGCGGTTTCTAGCAAAACATCCATTCTAGCCAACTAATAGAATAGTCATCTAGACAACCTTGTACAAGTAATTGTCTCATCCCTTTGCCTCCATATCCGGATTGGACACGAGACATACAAGTCACACTCGTATATCCAATCCCTAGTTTCTCGATCCATGGAATAGCCTTATTCGTGCAAATAACATCAATATCCCATATATTGATTTATTTTGAGTCTGGCCAGACATTCTATAAGCACTATCCTCGAGTGGCCTTGGATATTTGCTCCCGTTATGTGGGAGGGGCAAATCCTCTCTACGTCCACTACGATCTCTAAGCTTGCTTCTCATTGTATCCAGTACACGCCTTTATAACTACCCAGTTACGGTGTAGCGTTTAACGCTACCAAGATCACAATGATCCACAACTAGAATATCTAGTGACTTCAAGTCTAAGGATGACAATACCATTGTACCCGAGAAGCACTTGTGACTCAACATAACGTGTATGTAGCCTTCTCGGTGATGGGTCAATCCAGTGCAACATTCCGTAATGCACACCTATGTGTTGGATCGTGATATCTCCATATCAATCCAACCCCGTACTAGTCTATAGATGATTGTCCCATTTAATCATTATACTTGACTAGGGATATTTAAGATAAACAACACAATTGTAAATCTAAGGACTTCATTATATTAAATATCCAATAAATAATAAATGAATTTCTAGCCAATTACAAATTCATACTAAACTAGATTGCCTCTAGGGCATCTATTCCAACAGAAAGCACCATCTACATTAGCCCCCTTTTTGCGCGTGGAGACGCCTAACCGGACAGGCTTCAGTGCGCAAAAACCAGTGCACGCGTCGTTGCCACATACCAATTCAAATACACGCAAAATCAGCCCCGTGCGTGCCATTATGACCTAGGATCCCTAGAGTCGTGCCGTCTGTTTCATTAGGGTTTTAGGCGTGACGTCAGCATCAACATGTGATTGCGCGATTCGACGGTGACGGTTGTGATTTCACCACTGAAAGGACGCGACTCTTCAGCGTTTTTGAATAAATACTCCATGCTCTTCATTGTTGCAGAGTATCACTTCTCTCTCTAAAGTGAATGTTACTTGAGAGCCTTCAAGAGCAGATACAGATAATCAATCATCAGTTCTTTCTCGCCAACCGTCTTCTTCGACTTGCTTCATCAAAACAAGGTTGGCTTTGCTCAATTTCATTAATGAATTCCATATCCTATCAAATATCTTGAATATGAAAACCCTGAATTGCTTGGAATACAACATTATTTGAAAACTGCAGAAAATGTTTCTTTTAAACCCTAAAAGATTGAAACGCCATATTTAAACGATTTTCAAATAATAAACTTGTGAAATTCTGAGATTCTAAACCCAGAACTGTTCCTCTTCTTCTGATTTCAAAGCAACCCAGAATTGCTTCCTGAATCTGAACTAAAAGTGGGTATATTTCTCCCCCCCCCCTTTTTCTTGCTTTTCTGCAGAAATGGCCAAGAAAAAAGGTTCCAAACCTGTTAAAGAACCTGAAGAAATTCGTGATCTTCCTAAAACCCTATGGAAGAAAGCCCCCTATCTAGGTGGGAAAGACTTTTATCACGCTAGGGTTAAAGTGACGAATCTATCAGCTCTCGCCTCTGGAGATTTTCTAACGTTGACCCCGCCTACCACTGCAGCCATGTTGGAGTTAATTGACTCCAAGGATGTGGTTAGGTTAGGCGTAGAAAATTGGCTTTTCCCTCATACTGAAATTTCTACTCAGGCCTTTGTTCAAAAGACGGATTTGATGGATGACTGGATTGACCATGTACTGACTCACCATGCTATCACACTAGACGATTCTGGAATTTATTTCACTTTTAGGGCTATGAAGGGCGCTGCCGTGAAGCTGGATCAGACCATGCTTCTAAAACGTTTTTCTCGTTATTCACATGCGACCCATACTTTCCATTTTGCTGAATTTGAGGCCGCTCCCACTCTGGAAGATGTTAAAATTTTATATGAACTTTCTCCTATGGGCAAAGTGGATCCCCTAAATGTTTTGAAACCTGGTCCAGAGCTCACTCTATATGCACAGATGGAGGAGTGTTTGACCGAAGTGAAGAAAATTTCTACTCGGTGGACATCTGCGAAAGTACTTCCTGAATGGCAACTAGTTGAGACCTCTGCGAAGAACACTTGGGGAAAGTAGGTGCAATACTTCTTTCGCGACTATGCAAATAGTAAGATCACCAAGGAAATTCTGGATAATAATCCAGAAGCGAAAAATTACATAGAGGGGAAGGGATATCATCTGACCTTGTGCGGCTTTCTTTCTGCCTGGTTGTCGAGGTATTTGATCGACGGCCATCCTCATGATGGGGTCTTTTATCATGTCCTCCCCCTTGCTGTTAAGTTGGCCCTTGGCCAGAAAGTCGCACTTGGGCCTCTAGTACTAGGCACTTTATATCATCGATTGGACCAACTGGTGGTCGCAATTGAGGAGTCACGTGGGTGTCTTGATGTGTTGACCTTTGTCAACGTTTCATTTCTTACCATGTGGGTTTTCAAAAGATGGCCCTCTTATGCTCCTGCTCCTTCCAGGCCCAGTAAATGGTGCGTTCAGGTGCGCAGAATGCGATTCCCAGTGGGAGAGCTGCTCGATGGTACATGAACAATCTTCCCAAGTACACATGGAGTCTGATATGCGATGATCGGAGAAAATTTACAGCTAGACCTTATGCTACGCGCATTGAAAATGTGTGATGGTTTCTGAAGCTGTACCCTAATAGAGCTGGTTCCTACTCAGAAGTCCTTGTCGAAGGAGATGATTGCTACCGCGAATTCTTCTGCTGGTGCTTGAGAGGTCCCCTTCCTGCTCTTGCCGAAAATGTTTCTGAGCTGATTCCCAGATATGAGCAGATCACAGTCGACGTCGACCCAACTCGCATCTCCTCAGTTTGGTTTTGATGCAGTGGCGCCTTCCATTTTTCCTAAGTCAATCACAAGAGGTTGCTACAAGCGTCTGCTGGTGATTAGGTGTAAAACGATCCTTCTGAGCAACTTGCCTTTTATCCAACCTTCGGGGAGTCGTGTAGGTCGCCTTACCAAGAATTGGATTGCCTACTGGACTGCTCAGCAAGCTAGATTTGAGACACACTCGACGCCTCGTCCCAGTAAAGCTCCTGCGATCAAAAGGAATGTTTTTCCATTCCGTCCTAATTGCAGATTTGATGATTCCCAATATGGTTTTTATTGCTTGCTTGATGCTGACAATCACTTGTGCCCAGCCACTATTCTTGAGGAGAAGATGACTGCTGTTAGGGGTGAAATTTCGCATGTAATCAAGTATAGTGAAGATTTTGCCAAGGTAAACAATTTTCCTCTATGCTTAAAAGACTTCTTTCTTTACACTGAAACTTACACTTATTTTCTTTTTCAATGCTATCTGAGGAGGTTCGCATCTGGAGAGCGCTCCGCGTCGCTGGTCAATTCTATTGTTACTGCGAAAAGGGAAGAAAAGGAGACTCCTGTGGTAATGGGACTAGCTCCCCAAGTAGAGGCTCGGATACGCGAGGAGATGGACTTGTTTGCTCGCTCGCTGATAGATAATGATGCTGAGGTGGATGCAAAGGTTGCCCCGAAGGCCAAGAAGCAAAAGCAGAAGGGCATTGTGATTTCCTCGCCTTCTAGAAATGTTCCAACTCCGTCTCATGCAAAGTCTCTTGCTTCCAAGGACAAAGGCAAAGGTTGCATGCTGAGCAAGACACAGAAAGATCTCGCGGTTGAGACCTTCATCCCTTTTGGTCAGGAAGAAGAGGAAGAGAAGGACGAAGGAAGAGAAGTGAGGGAAGAAGAAGGTGAAGAAGAGGAAAGAGAAGAAGAAAGAGGAGAGATAAGAGAAGAAAGCTCAGAAGGTAACTTGAATGAACTTGTCTTCCTCGCACACTAACCTTTGCAATAGTTGTTAACTAATATCCTTTCGCAGATGATGACACAGAGACCATCAGTGGCCTTTTGGCCAAGGAGAAGAAAAAGACCAAAGGTTCTCGCTCTGGCGCCTCTAGTGAGGCCATAGACGAGGCTATTATTCACGTCGGGTTCTACAAATTTTTGTACGAGGGAATCCTTTAAGACAGCCTCAATGTACACCGAGAGCAGGGGATAAGAAGAACACGGGAAGAGTAGAGTTGTGTGTAGGGAGAGAGTAAGGAAATGGAAACTGTATGAGAGAGAGACATAATTTTGGCAGAGCTTCCGCGTAGTTCACGTGGTTCGTGTTAGTATAGGAAGGTTAACGATCCTATATATAGTGGAGAATATGACCGTTGTAGTGGGTTAATGCACCCATTAAAGGCGGCTTAATTACCTTAACCACAACGGCACGTTCGTCCGCATATATAGGGACCGTTCACTTCGTCCGCGTATACCAAAACCGTTATGAGGTTTACCGGGTTTATGGAGCTCGTGCCATAAATCTCTCAAAGCAGTTACTAAAGGTCGCGCGCGGGCTTGGTTGTCGTTCGCGCGCGACAGGACTTACTCTAGCCTCCAAACCACTAAGTCCCTACAAGTCCTGTGTGGTGGTATGCGAGGGCCCTGTATCGCAGCCCCAACGTGGATCAGCGCGGGTGGTGATCCAATGTGTGTGGAGCACAGCTAGGTGTGCTGGATGATCGCCACGTGGCTAAGATCTGTCTGTCTGGAAAGCACCATCTACACCGGTCTAATCCATAGGGAGTGTGACCCCATAGGTTTCTACTTAGTTGGTAGTATCAATTACTAACATGGTGCGGTGTCTACCAACACATCCATGCCACCCAACTAATATAAATAGTCATATGAGAAACTTAGAGACCAATGTTACCGCATTGTATTATCCCTTTGTCTCCATATCCGGATTGGACATGAGACATACAAATCACACTCGTATATCTAATCCATAGTTTCTCGATCCTGGAAATAGTCTTATCCATGCAGATAATATCAATATCCTATATTGATTTATCTGAGTTTTGCCAGATATTCTATAAGCACTACCCCTCGAGTGGCCGCATATATTTTCTCCCGTTATGTGAGAGGGACAAATCCTATCTATATCACTTCCATCACTAAGCTTGCTTCCTGTTGTGTCTGATTAACGCCTTTATTGCTACCCAGTCACGGTATAGGTTTGACGCTACCAAAACACAATACTCCACAACTAGAGGATCTACTGACTTCAAGTCTAAGGACCACAATACCATTGTCACTACGAGAAGCACTTGTGACTTTACATAACTTGTATGTAGCCTTCCCCTTGTGGGTCAATCCAGTATGCCATTACCCCTAATGCATACCCATGCGTTGGATCGTGATATCTAAATATCAATCCAACCCCATACTAGTCTATCGTTGATCAATCTGTTAATCAACATAATGGACTAGGGATATTTAAGATAAACAAAAGATTGTATTCCAAGGACTTCATTATATTAAATATCTCCAGAAATAATACAATGAATATTGTAGCAAAAAAAATGTCCATACTCAATAAGATTGCTTCTAGGGCATCTATTCTAACAAATACACCTTAGAATGTAAAAAAAAAGAAAGATGAGATACATTGCGTAGTCACGAGTTAAAACATATCATAGAATATGAGTAAAACATTTATCATAGTTTGCAGCCGTATAAATAGTATTACAAGTAAGAATCATCCCGATATAAATCAACTTTTAAAATAAGTTATTGCTCACAGTAACCTGAGTGGATAAGAACAGACCTCTGATCTGATATCCAGATCGAGGGTTGGGAAAACCTTTTCCTGGGAAACCTTCCTGCGTAGGACGACAACGAGAGAGAAAACCTTTCCTCCGTGTCTGGCATTGTGGAGAACCACTCCCACCCCCACTTATATAACATACTATACCTTAAGTGTCGACACCCCCTTGAGGATCGTAAGTCCAAAAGAGTAGTACTAGATGGGACTCTAGCCAACAAGGCAAGCCATGCCAACTAAGGGAAAAACCAACCCTATAAGGGAAAATGAAGCCAATTCAGGGTAAAACCCAAACCACTGGTTCTGGTACAAGTGAGCTCAGTTTCGAAACAACCATTTTTGTAAGTTCAGCTTGGTTTCAAAGGCTTGAAATAGCGAGTCTATTTCAAGGCCTTGAAACAACTTTCAAAGCTTTGAAACAGACAGTACATCTTATGTAATATCCCGTATTTTAGTTGGGGGTTATTTGGTAATTTTGAAAAAAGTATTTGAGAATTTCAAAAAAATTATATTTCAAAGTAATTCTTGACTTCTTCATAGTTTTAAAATATAAGTGTGTCATTTGACATCTATGATGATATATTTCTATTTTAGGCTATTTTGTAGTTTTTAAAACTTGAATAATACGATATGAAACTCATTTTTATATACTTGGAGATACTTGTAATTTTCTAAAAATTGGATTTCGACATTTATTAACAAAGTGATTTATTTGGAAATTATTTGGAAATTTTGTAATTTATGAAAATTAACTTTTATGTGTTGCTATTTATTGAAAATTATATTTCCACCCCTTAATTTTTGGTATCTTCTACTTATACCCCCCTTGTATATGAAATTTTAGAGTTAACCTCATTTTCTAGTATTTGCATATCAACCCTCATTCTCTTGTGTTTCAAAAAAAACCCTCATTCTCTTGGTAATCCAATTCATACCTCAATTAAATAGTTGGGAGATTTGTAATTTCACTCAAATCCCTCACCCACTAACTATGTCAACCATAGTCAAACATTGTATGTGTTTATACACACACACACACACACACACTCTTTCAACACCATCAACTGATACCCATCCCCTCAACAACTCCCACACTACCTCTCACACTCTATGCATCTTCATCATCTTGTTCTCCCCTCAATTCCTCCATTGAAGAGAACTAAAATATCTCCTTTCTCTCTCCCTAAAACTTCATTCCCGTTTTTGGGTGTTGACTTCACCAAAACTTCATCAAAACTCATTTTTATGGTCTCCAAAACATGGAAAACTTGATTCCAACCTTAAAATCATCATGGAGGGGAGTTATTCCACCACTCTACTCATGGATTGAAGGCCAATTTCACTCTTTCATCCACCATGATCTTGATCTTGGGGTAAAATTTCTTCTAGTCTTTAATTGATGCTTGCATGTCCATATTTACATTTGATTGATGAAATTTAATCTTAGTTTTCTTCATCTCCATGCTAGATTCTTCATTTCCATGATTAGATCATGTGTTTGAATTTAAAAGTTACACAATTTCATGAAACTCACACTAGAAATCCACATGCACTTTGTGTATTTTTTTAGTTGCACTTGAATCTCAAGAACATTTTGATAATTTGTTTCAAGAGCATGTAAAAATCTTATTTAATTCTTAAAATTATGTTATTTGCGTGCAAATAAGTCTTCTTAAGTTGCATGTATCATTAGAACCATTCTTGTTATTGTTGAAAAAATTGCATGTTTATACAATCAGAGCAGTTTGTGAAAAACATGAATTATATCCAAACTTTATATCTGTGAAATTTTGAGATCTTGCATTTTCTGAAACTAGATTTTGAGAAAAAATCAACTCCATAGACATTTTGGTTAGGGAGATATGATCATTTTAAGTTGCATGTTTTCTGAAACTCTGTTTCTGGACCATTCTTGGAATTTTGATTAAAAACCCCATTTTCAGAAACTTTTGGCACCTCCTCTTTATAGTGTTGTAACTAGACACATTTACGGTAAATTATGGATAATATGATATTTATTTCTATTCTCCAAGTGGTAGTAATCATCTTGCAAAGTTGAAAGTTTTTGCCAAACTGTTATCTGCATAGCAGTGTTTGTTATTTTTGTAACTTGATTTTAATAATAGCTATGCATGATTTTCTTGATGTTTTTAAATTATACACATTTTGGTTGATCATAAATTAATTTCATGTTTTTAAGAGATGTTTTGATGTGATAAATATGCCTCTAAAGTTAGAGATATAATTCTGATTGTAGTTTCACAGTTTTTAGAAAACTTGAAGTTTTGAAATTCTAAGTGTATTGTTTGATTTGTTTTGATAAGTGAACATCATTATATGTGCATTGGTGACATATAGGAATATGTGGCATGTAGGTTTGCACTTGTATTATGCATATGTAAATTAGTTGTAACGTGCACGTTATATGTGTGATTGTAGACATCGACCTCGTAGGAGAGAGCGGTTGTCGTCGGAGTGCTAGGCTTAGTTTCTTACTTATTGGTTGTGCTTCATCTCAGTGGTAAGTACATATGTGCGATCCTTAATTATCAAAATGTGAGTATTCATGTGATTTCTCGATTGAATATTTGTTGATCGAAAAAGTATGAAAAGCATGATTTATACTCGAAATTGTTTGGATATAAATAGAATCCTCTTTATAACTCTTGAAACTTTACTTCTGATAAGTTGATAATCTGATTTTTTTTATGGGAAATAGAAGAATTAAAACACTTCTAATATATTAAGGACGATGTACAGAGTTGTGTTATTAATGGGAGGCGCTAAGCGATCCTCCATTTTCTTATGGCTAAGACCATTGAAGCAATGCTTCTTATTATTGGATAGAAATCAGTTGTTCAAAAATCCACCCCGATGAGCCAAAATGTACCAAGGTATTGGGTCCAAGGGTTTGTAGACCTATAGAACGATACTTATACTTGTAAGGGTCACTACGGTATAGGGGTGTCGACACTTAAGGCCTTTTAGCTATTGTTGTGAGCGAGGTTGACGAATGGGCTCCCTTAATGCTCGGGTGAAATAGGGTTTGATAGACCCTAGAAGGAACCCGTTATGATTATTTTGTGACCCATATATTTACTTCGATCCGCTGGTGGCTCTGGACATGCCTCAGCTAAACTTAACGGTTAATTGAAGTTGAAAGAAAATTGACTGCTCTATTGATGTTGTTTGTGGCCCTGGATATGCCCTAATCGATTGAAACAATTTGAAAAGCTTTGGCTACTCATGAACTAATATTTTTATCAACTCAAATGAATTTGTTTACTATGGATATATTACCAAATACTCGTGGTTTCTCAATCTTCTTAAACTAAGAGGTTTTTGTTACTCGGTTACTTTCAGTTGTTCCAAAATCCCCAATCTGTTACTTTTATTGTTTTAAATATTCTGTGTTTGCTTCAACTCATGCATCTGTTCCACTCGTTTCTTTACATGTCGTTGTGTGTATTTACTCAGTTTTTACTGATCATTTTCTTCAAAACTGCGTCGACTTTGCCATTTTAAAACCGCAAGTCATCAATCAAGGTGGGGGATGGGAACGCGGATCGAAATAAAGACGTTTAGTTTAAGTTAGATCACATAGTTTTTGAAACATATTGATCTTGTAAACTTGCATTCTCAAGGATTCTTTTATTTATTAGCTAAATTGTAATATTCATAAACTTATTTCGACTTCGGTTATCGATTGTCTCTTTAACCGTGAACCGAGATCCCGGGTAGTTTCAGCTTAAGCATGAACTTAGAGAGAGATTCTGATTCTACTCCAACTCCTACACTCCTATTCTTGATTATATGTTATTTTATGATGAAAGACAAATTATTTTGACACTCTAAGCAACCCATCTGTTTGACTAAGCTTTTGCAGAGAAATTATACTTTCTATCCTAAATTGTATATTACAGGAAAGGAAATTGGGTTGATGAATTGATTCTGTGCCAGATCAATCATGTATGGATTTTCCAAATATCTCTCTAACAAAGATCAAAGCATTATCCTGGGCAACTTGCCGTTGAAGTTTGCTGTTGCACAGTCAAGATCCTACGCATATTTTAGGGAAGTTCGTTACAATGAAGATCCTGAAGATCCTCAATTCAAACAGCTGCATAAAGGTGAGAATGCTTGAGAAAAATACAACGAGAACCTTTACAGAGACTTTAAACCACTTTACAGATATTGGCAAGGAACATAGAAGCAGATCAAATCATCCAATCTGACCATCTGAAGAACACTGCACATTCATCTTCAGACTTATTCTTAGTGTTCTTCTATTCTGAGCTTTATTTGTATATCATTCTGTTAATACTTCTAGTTATTATTCTCGTGGATTGTTCAAGGTGAACAATAGATAATTCTAATTGAATCAGTTAGATAAAGCAGGTATTAGATAGTTTAGTGAGAACCACAAGCTGTAACAGAGTAAGGCATCTCTCTGTGCTGGAGATCTAGGGTTTAGCTTTTGATTAATAAGAATTGAGTTTAAAATCCTGCAGGGATCAAATCCCTGAGGTAAGGATGTAGGTCGAAGTGGACTGAACTCTATAAATCACTATACCTTTTGCATTTACTTTCCTGCATTCTACTTAGCCTGCTCAAAACATGTTTTTGTTCAAGGGCTTGAAAGCCATTTCAAGGCCTTGAAAACTATTAGTTGCAAAAGTTTCCATACTCTATTCAACCCCCCTTCTAGATTATTGATCCTCTAGTTATTCCTACGGTATTGTCCTTCAATTGGTATCTGAGCTTGTATCACTGCATAGATCTAACAATCTTGTGATTATGAGTACTATAGGAGATGGTGGTTTCTCATAGGGAAGAGCTATTAATAGACCTCCCATGTTCTGTGGTGATAATTTTGTGCATTGGAAAGCCCTGATGAAAATGTTCATTATTTGAGGATTCACTTTCTTCTTCTGAACTAGAGCAATTTTCTAAAAATTACAGAGCTATGAATCTCTTATATTGTGCTTTGAGTGCAGATGAATTTAACAGTATTTCAGGTTGCAAGACTGCCAAGGAGATTGGGATAAGCTTGTAGTGACATTTGAAGGAACTAGCCAAGTCAAGCAAACCAAGATCAACATATTCCTCAGGCAATATGAGCTTTTCAAGATGAATGGAGTTGAATCAATCAGAGACATGTTTAAAATATTCACTGATATTGTTAACAACCTTTTCTCATATTTCCAATGAAGAAAATGTTAGAAAGATTCAAAGAAGTCTTCCTAAAGAAAAATGGGAATCAAAGACTACTGCCATTGAGGAAGCTCACAATCTATCATCTCTTCAACTTGATGACCTGCAAGGAAAGCTGTTCACACATGAGATCTCTATGAATGAAGCTGATGGAAATTTACCAGACATTGTCAAGAATTTAGCTCAAAAGACCAAAGAGAGTGAACCATCTCAAAGCCTTGAACCTGAAGAAGATGATGATGAAGATCCTTTTGCCCTCATTTCAAAAGCCTGACCAGGAATTTAAAGATGAAAAAGAACTTTGGAAACAAAGACTTCAGCAAGGACAAACACAGATCCTCCAGTAGCAGAGATTACAAAGGTAAAGCTATCTCTCATGGTAATAAATCTAAAGTTATGAATTGATTTGAGTGTGGTGATGCAGAACATTTAATCAGAGACTTCCCACACAAGAAAAGCAACCACTTTCAGAAGAAAGACCATGACAGAAGAAAGAAAGCTATGGTAGCTTCCTGGAGTGATTCTGATTCCTCAATGATTCTAAATCGGAATAAGTGATAACTCTATTTTAGGATTTATAATTATACTTTTTAACTACTTGTATTAGGCTTATTTCACATGATTTATATGTTATATACAAATATGTGAATTTGACGATTTATAAGCCTAAGAGTGAAAAGTTGTGTTTCTAGCCTATTTGTGCATGTTTTCTCTCATATTTGCTATGATAATTGCACGGGTTGTTTAGTTTTGTGTATATCAGGTAAAATAGGTGCAATGGAGCTTATGAGAGGCTAAGATATGCTTGGTATGGAGCTAGATGAAGAGGAGAAAAGAAGACGCAAAAACGAAGCAAAGTTGGAAAAGTCACACAGGACCAGCCTGCACTCTTTTAGATGCTGAGGAAAATCTACAAAGAATTTTGGAGCAAGGCCTGCGGCATTACAAAGTAGACATCCGTAGCTTTCCAACAATATATGGTAGTCCCGAAGACGAGTCCGTATGAGGGAGATACAGCCCGCGCAAGATCAGAAAATAATTCTGTCCGGGAATTACAAACTGGAGGGGCTGAAGTGCAATTTCGGCCATATTTCATTAAAAAGCGTGCCCAGGCCTTGGGGAACGCATTCTCAGACTTAAAACACAGGAGAAGCTTATGGGGAACGAGGGAGGAAGGCTAGGGAGCACGAGGGGCATGAAGAACAACGCCGGAATCGCCGGAACGCGATTTTTCGTCACGAGTTTGACTATCCCTCCTATCTTTTCTATTGTTTCTCAATACTATGAACTTGTTAGCTATTATTTTCAGATTATTTGAGTAGTTTTCTTGGCTAGGCTCTATGGAGAGCCTAGGGTTTTGTTAGACACCGTTCCGGATTTGTTTGTTTGATTCACGTTTATGGATTCACGTTATTGATTAATTTTCTTCTCTATTGGTGATTGTTGACCTAGAACTATTGACACGTTTTAGGTAGGATATGAACGATGAATAGAGATGTCTTTGATCCTTAACGTTTATCTTAGCTTAAAGTTATAATGAATTTTCTTCTTCTAGTAATCTTGTTCTTAATTTTATGCTACCTTAGCGTCATGAACTAGGGTAACTACTTGGTGAAAGATCGATGGACTGACAGGTGAAGATTAATAAGCTTATGAATCTAGGATTGCTAGCAACCCCGTATCGTGATGGAACGAAAGGCGAAGTGTTAGGGTTTGGATCAAAACGTAGGATTAATCTTAGTGCTTGTTAGGTGATATAGTTTATGGATCGACAGATGACGACTATTGAATCTAGCATAGGCTTACTTGAGATCGACAGAAGATTGTGAGTACTGAAACGTGATCAAGAGCATATTCGTCGTTATGTGTTTCAAAGCAATATCCGGAATTGTCTACTGCCCTAGGTGATCCATAGATCGCCTAGTTACTCTCCATATTTGATAAAACGTTGTTTAATTTAGAAAATACAAAATAATATTGTATTTTAGTTAGTTTAATATAGTCACTTGATTGGGGGTGACAAATTCTCAAATCAATCAATTTCCTCCTGATATTTCAGTTACACTCTTTATATTTAATCTCTAATTAACAATAAACCTACTATCTGTCCTCGTGGGATCGATAACTCGGGGTTGAAATATTACCCTATATTACTTGAACCGTGCACTTGCGGTAACGCGTAAGAATTCGTGTCAAGTTTTTGGCGCCGTTGCCGGGGACAGCGGTTTATTTGCTAATTATAAATTAGTTTAGAGAGTTTTTATTTTATTTTTTTATTGTTATTATTTATTCTTATTACCTCACGATATTTTTTTGAGATCTTTGGTGTGCAGAAATTTTGCTAAGCATGGGGGATAATAACGAAGGACGTTTTGTCTGTTTAGCGGAACTGATTGATCGCGATGATGGATTCTACCCTGAAGGAGAAATTGCGGAATACTATGCCAACAAAAGCATGATGTATAGCCGCCAATACTTGATTCAGCAAATGTTTGGAGCACTACATAAGGGAATCGAAGAATTGAAACAGAGTGCAATAAGAACAGGGTTGGACGCGGCAGAATTTGAAGCAAGACTTGAAGAATTTTATATGAGTGTCAATCTCCATTCTAATGAAGAATGTACTCCAATACCAAGGCTCAAAGAAGATGATGACGATCCATTGTTTATCCCAACATGTATGAACATTGATTCATGGCTAGAGTCAAGTATGGGGGAGAAGCACGATGCTATTTTCGGTGAGATTGAAAGTCTTCTTCATGGAATTAATGCTGATGATCTCGACTCTCCGATTGTGAATTTGATGGACCATCTCATGTGTGAGCTTGATGAAGATGAGAAAGACGTCGAAATTGAAGTTGATGATTCGGGTGCTTCATATAAAGTAGATGAAGGTACTCAAACTTTCGTATTTTATGGCTTGCCGTTTGAATCTTCAATAAAACTACCGCGAATTGAGATGACGATCAAGGAGGACAACAATCTCTTCTCACGACATGGGAGACTTGAGATTATTTTTGAAATAATTATGATGCAGATTCTCATGAATTGGAAGAAGAAGAAGAAAAAGTTTACGACGAATAGTCACTCTGACAACTCGTGTTCATCTTTGTTGAGATTTGCAATACGTGTGAGAATTTGTTTGTGCTCAATTGAGAAGAGAAAAATAGAAAAGAGATGGTGGAAAAAGAAAAAGTGGCGAGAAAAATTGCATTCCGAACAACAAGGGTGGTTTAGTGCTCATTTATATGTACTGGAAGCGTGATTGAAGTCCTGGTAATGTTTTTGAGAATCAGGGAGGTAATTGCAATTCTTGATTGTCTAGAAAGGTCACTGGACTCCCCAGTTTGCAACACAACGTTCCAACATCAGAGACCCCGTTGCAGCTTCTGTCCACACAGTAACTGCGCCATCACCACCGACCGCCATCACTACCGCTCAATTCTTCGACCACAAACCAGCACCTGCCACCATAGCCTCCCTCTGCCATGTCTTCACCACTGAGACACCAACCCGAAGCCCAAAACCCTCGACTTCCTCCAACACCCGACCAGAAAACCCCCTGTTCGCCTGTAAAATCACCGGCAACCTCTCGTCGCCCCACTCCCCCAACTCGCCGTCGACCTCCATCAAAACCGGCCATGATTCAAACCCTCAACCTCTTCCCAGCCCGCCTCAATACCCGACAGAACAAAACCCAATTCACGCCACCAAACCCTGAACGCTTCCACCTCCGTCGATCAATTGAAACCCGCGACCCAAATTCCAGATCCACGAAGCTCCCAGTAGCCACCATGACACCGGCGACTCATTATCCCTCTGTCTCTCCGATTGAGGAACCCACAAAGGAGCAGGAACTAAGGAGATCACAGGATCATCTATAGGACTCGGAGCTTTTGGAAAGGAGATCACAGGATCATCTATAGGACTTGGAGCTTTTGCAAAGGAGATCACATGACTTGATTTAAGATGATCGTGCGATCTGAACCTAGAGGCAGAGCACGTACGGGAGCATTAACTGAGGGGTATTGGGGCTATTAATTAATACTTGGATGGTTAATTAATATGCCCTAGATCTAAAAAGAAGAAGGCAGACGTGAGGAGGAGAGCAACGAGCAAGGAGAGACGGACGAAGCAAAGAGACGCGCCATTGACGAAGGATCCTCAACCCTTGAAGATTATTACGTTTTATTCATCTTCTCACTCTCTTTTGTGGATGATTATGGATACTTTGATTATGTTGAACGTTTTCATGCCTAGCTAAACTTCTTAAAGCTAGGTGATTGATGGAAAACTAGGGTTTGTTGGATGATTTTCCGGATTTTGGACTTGATGCATGCTTTTGCTTAATTCTATGAACGTTCTTGTTAGCTTATCTATTCTTGTACTCAATTATTAATGTCCTTGGCTTGATCACCCGTAGAATGTTACTTGTTGATAGGGTTGCACGAAAGTGAACTCGTTGAGACGTGTTAAAGAATAGTTTAGGTGATCTTCTAGTTTTTTGAGACCGAGAGGAGATAGAAACTTGATTAATCGTGTGAGGGCAGTTTCGGTTGATTTTGTTAGAACTTAGTGAATTCGGTGGACCGATAGGACCCGGTGAGCGAGCCTAACAAATCAACTAGATTGTATTAATAGACGGCGGTGGACCGAGAGGACTCAAAAGCTATTATTTGCATAAATTCACGTGAGATCGAGAGAAGATCGTGATGAGCATTACCCGATATAACTAGAACGTGTGTAGAGTGTTTCATGCATAATTCCGGAAATCATTAACAACCCTAGGGACCATCAATTGCCTAGTTCTTCCTCATTAATCGTAATCAAATCACAATTTATTTTCATTAAAGTGAAAACCCTATAAAAAAATATTTAGTTAATTGTTATTTAATTTTAGTCGCTTGTTTGTGGGCGACGACTTTATACAATCAAACAACTATTTACTTGTTACTTAAATATCGTAAAGTTAATTTCTAGTTAGCTAGGAATCGTAAATTCCCTTGGGTTCGATGTCGTAAAATACTCCTAAATACTACTTGACCGTATACTTGCGTTTAAGCGCGTAAAGAATTCGCGTCAAGTTTTTGGTGAATTTGGTGGACCGATAGGACCCGGTGAGCGAGCCTAACAAATCAACTAGATTGTATTAATAGCCGGAGGTGGACCGAGAGGACTCAAAAGCTATTATTTGCATAAATTCACGTGAGATCGAGAGAAGATCGTGATGAGCATTACCCGATATAACTAGAACGTGAGTAGAGTGTTTCATGCATAATTCCGGAAATCATTAACAACCCTAGGGACCATCAATTGCCTAGTTCTTCCTCATTAATCGTAATCAAATCACAATTTATTTTCATTAAAAGTGAAAACCTTATAAAAAAATATTTAGTTAATTGTTATTTAATTTTAGTCGCTTGTTTGTGGGCGACGACTTTATACAATCACACAACTTTTTACTTGTTACTTAGATATCGTAAAGTTAATTTCTAGTTAGCTAGGAATCGTAAATTCCCTTGGGTTCGATACTCGGAGTCGTAAAATACTCATAAATACTACTTGACCGTATACTTGCGTTTAAGCGCGTAAAGAATTCGCGTCAAGTTTTTGGCGCCGTTGCCGGGGAACCCACCTGTAACCCATCCTGCCATGGACGACGGCGAAGAGCTCGCCTAGTCCAGAACGACGCAGAATCCAGCCACTGCTCTGATTTCAGCCACCGATGACCTCCGACCCAAAACCCCTATCAATCGATTGACAGCTCTCTCTCTCCGCCCTCTCCTCTCTCACTGAGAAACAAACCCAGACACAACCGAACCACCTGTAACCCAGCCGCCGGACAACAATTCACACCGTCCACCTTCAATCCACGCAACCGAACAACCCACAAACCAAGTTCTTCGGCAACGCTTCTCAAGCTCCAACCTTCTGGCCGCTCACGACAGTGACCCAAACCCCCATGAAATCCGGCGAATTCAAAGCCTCCACCCAGAAACGACAAGCGGGCTTCCTAATTAACTGACTGTCCACCCAAAACCCACCCTCAATCAATCTCTCTATCCTCTGATTGAACACTGTTAAAGACATTGGCTTGTGGAATTGCTATGGTGGTTCAGAAACATTATACATGGGATGAACTGATTGAACACTATTAAAGACACAAGCTTTTTGTATTTAAAGAATGGGTTGGGATTTTGATATACTCACAGTCAGCAAGAGGCAAGCATCAAACATTAGCCTAACTCAATGGAAGCAAGAGTAATGGCCAGCCAAATCAGTACAAGAAAACAAAAACATGGGACAGTTGATGTGAAATTTGTTTGGGTTAGAGAAAGCTAGATGAAAATTTTGACGAAGACATCGACCCCGGTGTGTTAGATCACACTCGACCATCACGGGAGCTGGCATTGACGTACGCAATGTGAGCTCGGGGATTCTTCGTTCTCTTTTCATCAGCAGCTACTGATCAATCGAACCCGGTGTGTTCCACACACTCGACCGCAAGGAGTTAGCATTGGTGTGCACAATGTTTGCTTGGGGATTGTTCTTTGCTATCTCAGTCAGCACCTATCGGATTTCGTCCCCGACCTTGTGTCGGTTGTGAGTTTCTTTTCTCTCTCTTTACTTACCGTTTAGGCACATCGTACTTGCTCTAGGATTTTATTTCAACAACTTAGTCACGGTGCATAGTCGCCGCTGGAATTAGTTGTTAGAATTCTAGGGAATAATTGAGTACTTGCTTAATTTCGGTACACACAACTTGTCACGTGCATGTAGTTCGTTTTAGCTCTAAATTTGTTGAACTACCTTCTTGTGCCGTGACTTTGACCCCGAGTAGAATCACTGCCCCACGCATTAGAATGCCGAGTCTTCTTGGTTGATCTCTGAATTCGTTGAGGACAACGAAGCGCTCAAGTGTGGGGGGGGGGGGGATTTTTAGCTATTTCTAGCCATGTCCGTGTATGCATTGCAAGTTACATTTAGATTAGTCGTATTGTGAGTCAGTGTAGTACTTGTAGTCCGAGTCGTATTTTAACATATTGTTGTATTGTGCTTAGTTTTGGTGTAGTTTATGTTTAGGTTGCACTTTTACATTATTGAGTCCCCCTACCCAAAGTGTTGGTTTATCGAGTTGGCCAAATGCATATAGAGTTAGGAAAAAAATAAAAAATAAAATTGAAAAAAATGATCAACAAAAAAAAATTAGAAAAGTCTAAAAATTGAAAAAGTTGAGAAAAATGGCAACTTAAGACCTAGAAACCGAAGAGAATCCAGTGAAAGAGCTCATGAGAGTAGGAAGCACCGTAGTAGGGATACTTTAATTTTAGTATTTTGTGCGCAAGTCTCACGAAAGGATGTCCCCGGTATTCGGGAATGGTGAAAGTAGATAACGGGCATACTTTTGACTTCTTTAGTGTGCTAGGAGGATTTAGTCTCTAGGTGGTTGAATAATCTGTTTCCCGTGGAAACTTGTGGACTCTTGGAATCTGGGGTGGACCTTCGTGTAGAGTCGGTTTCATGTGGTACGAGTCTTTGGCCTAAGCGAAGCCGGGGAGCGTACACCACCATCCCATAAGGTGGTTCCAAGAGAAAATCCTAAAAAGACCATACTCTTAAGCTCTAATGCACGGTTGTAAAAACAGAGGTGGAAAGAAAAGAAAAATGAAAAATCTCAAAGAAAAAAAAAATGTTCTTCAAGGAGAAACAACCTAATGTGCTTCCGTTCGCGCGGAAAATTTGGATTCAATCCAATGTAGAGCTTAAGATGGAAACTAAAGTCAAGCCGTATTACACAGGAGTTGTGTCTCCTGTCAATGGGATAATTTGCATTTCAAAAGCAATAACGGCTAAGAGGGTCTGAAAACCTCAAATGACTTGGCGAAGAAAGACCACTTAGTGACTTGAGATGCCTAGACCCTCCGAGTCAAAAGACATGCCATATCTTGGTTTGGTTTGGTGGATGTTTGGGGACGCCTTAGTGAGTTTTCGCATAAGATCATCATATATCATTTCTTGCTACGTGTTGTGAAATTTCAAAGTGAGCTTGTGAGGATTTGATGATTTCGGTTAATGATAGAGAGGTTGCCCAATCTCGGAAAAAAAAGAAGAAAATTTTGTGTTGTTTAAATGTTTCCATTGTGTATAATCGAGTTGCATTATAGTTAGTTCATGTAGTTGCATAGTCATGAGTCGTGTAGAGTCGTTTGCGTCTTGAGTTGGCTAGTAAATAGTGATTTTGCTCGGGACGAGCAAAAGGTAAGTGTGGGGGTATTTGATAACTCTCTTTTAGGAGTTATTATTATAATTTCTAACTACTTGTATTAGGCTTATTTCACATGATTTATATGTTATATTTGTACAAATATGTGAATTTGACGATTTATAAGCCTAAGAGTGAAAAGTTGTGTTTCTAGCCTATTTGTGCATGTTTTCTCTCATATTTGCTATGATAATTGCACGGGTTGTTTAGTTTTGTGTATCTCAGGTAAAATAGGTTCAATGGAGCTTATGAGAGGCTTGGATATGCTTGGTATGGAGCTAGATGAAGAGGAGAAAAGAAGACGCAAAAACGAAGCAAAGTTGGAAAAGTCACACAGGACCAGCCTGCACTCTTTTCGTTGCTGACGAAAATCTACAAAGAATTTCGGAGCAAGGCCTGCGGCATTAGAAAGTAGACATCCGTAGCTTTCCAACGATATATGGTAGTCCCGAAGACGAGTCCGTATGAGGGAGATACAGCCCGCGCAAGATCAACAAATAATTATGTCCGGGAATTACAAACTGGAGGGGCTGAAGTGCAATTTCGGCCATATTTCATTAAAAAGCGTGCCCAGGCCTTGGGGAACGCATTCTCAGACCTAAAACACAGGAGAAGCTTCTTGGGAACGAGGGAGGAAGGCTAGGGAGCACGAGGGGCATGAAGAACAACGCCGGAATCGCCGGAACGCGATTTTCGTCACGAGTTTGACTATCCCTCCTATCTTTTCTATTGTTTCTCAATACTATGAACTTTTTAGCTATTATTTTCAGATTATTTGAGTAGTTTTCTTGGCTAGGCTCTATGGAGAGCCTAGGGTTTTGTTAGACACCGTTCCGGATTTGTTTGTTTTATTCACGCTTATGGATTCACGTTATTGATTAATTTTCTTCTCTATTGGTGTATTGTTGACCTAGAACTATTGACACGTTTTAGGTAGGATATGAATGATGAATAGAGATGTCTTTGATCCTTAACGTTTATCTTAGCTTAAAGTAATAATGAATTTGCTTCTTCTAGTAATCTTGTTCTTAATTTTATGCTACCTTAGCGTCATGAACTAGGGTAACTACTTGGTGAAAGATCGATGGACTGACAGGTGAAGATTAATAAGCTTATGAATCTAGGATTGCTAGCAACCCCGTATCGTGATGGACCGAAAGGCGAAGTGTTAGGGTTTGGATTAAAACGTAGGATTAATCTTAGTGCTTGTTAGGTGATATAGTTTATGGATCGACAGATGACGACTATTGAATCTAGCATAGGCTTACTTGAGATCGACAGAAGATTGTGAGTACTGAAACGTGATCAAGAGCATATTCCTCGTTACGTGTTTCAAAGCAATATCCGGAATTGTCTACTGCCCTAGGGGATCCATAGATCGCCTAGTTACTCTCCATATTTGATAAAACGTTGTTTAATTTATAAAATACAAAAAAATATTGTCTTTTAGTTAGTTTAATATAGTCACTTGATTGGGGGTGACAAATTCTCAAATCAATCAATTTCCTCCTGATATTTCAGTTACACTCTTTAGATTTAATCTCTAATTAACAATAAACCTACTATCTGTCCTCGTGGGATCGATAACTCGGGGTTGAAATATTACCCTATATTACTTGAACCGTGCACTTGCGGTAACACGTAAGAAATCGTGTCAATACGAACAAGCCAACCTTTTCCCTATGGCCAAGCATGATGATAGTTCTGAAAAGAACATTGAGGTAAATAGTAAACTGTTTGATTTCTGAACCAACAAATGTCCTCACAGATTATCTTAGAATAATGCTTTTAAATGAGGAGGACTATCTGAAAGAAATTAGAACTTTGAAAGAAAAGGTTCATGAGCAAGCAAAAGAGAACTTGAAATTTTTTTGCCAAAATCAAAGCCTTGAAATTTCCCAGAAGAATTATGTTAGAGATTTCAAAGCCTTGGAAACCATTTTCAAGGCCTTGAAAACTCAAGTCAAGGAAGTAGTCACTGAGAACTCGCTTTTGAGTGACAGAATTTTTGCTCTAATACATCATTGTGATGAACTGGAGGAACAAAAGACTACTCGAACTGAGAAACTTCAAGATGCTAAGAAGGCTTTGACAAAGCCTGTGGGCTCAGAACACAATCGGAACTTTATTCTTGGAGGAATCTTACAGTTTGTTCACAAAATTGGTATTGACTACAATCCTAACTTACCTAGAAAAAACAACACCAGATTTGTGAAGGCTAGTAACAAAACTTCTCCTAAGTGCCATTACTACAACAGAATTGGTCATGTTAAAATGACTTGTCCTTATAGAAGAAGAGACCCTAAAATAATGAAGAACACTTTTCTATTTCAACTTAAAGGACAAGTTAGACGAATTCGGGTTCCTAAATGGGTTAGATCACATAACATGGTTGACCCTGAATATGAATGTAAATTCCACACTTGCTTTAAAAGCTGGGTAAGACAGTGAATGGTGTTTGCAGGATGTCACCAAGAGTAAAGATCAAATATGGTTCATGGATAGTGGATGCTCCAAACACATGAGTGGAAAGAGAACTTTATTCTCAGAACTAAAAGAGCAATATGAAGGCTCAATCACACTTGGTTACAAAGGGAAGTGAAACATTTTAGGTATTTGTAAAGTTGGTTCAGGCTCAGAAAACTCTATTTCTGATTTTTATTTAGTTGATGGTTTGAAGTTCAGTATGCTTAGTGTATCTCACTTTGTGATAATGGTAACAAGGTTATCTTTGACAATGAGAAATGTGTGGTGCAAAATGAGAAATCTGGAATTTGCATTCTCACAGTCTCAAGGTCAAACAATGTTTATACTCTACACACTAACAAAGTTGCAGGTGAAAGCTTGAAGTGTCGCAAGGCCTTGAAAGAGGATTCTAAGTTTTGAAACAGAAAGCTTGGAGACATCAGCTTGCATACCTTGAGCAAGTTAATTTCTAAAGAGCTAGTAAGAGGTCTACCTTCAATTAAATTCAAATATGATGAAGTATGCAAAACCTGTGCTCGAGGTAAGCAGTCAAGGAGCTCATTCAAGACAGAGAAATTTGTAAGTACTACTAACCTATTGAACTACTTCACATGGATCTTTGTGGTCCTATGAGGACTCCAAATCCAAAGGGTAAGAAATATATGTTAGTTATTGTTGAAGATTATTCTAGATTTACTTGGGATAGGTTTCTTAGAGATAAATTTGAAGCTCTAACTGAATTTTCAAAGCTTTGTAAGGAGATTCAAACTTTGAATAACCTTCCAATTGCTTCAATAAGAAGTGATCATGGTAGAGAATTTGATCAGCTTGAGTTTGATTTATTTTGTGCTAAGTATGGTATCTCTCATAACTGTTCTTCTCCAAGAACTCCTCAACAAAATGGTGTTGTTGAAAGAAAGAATATGACTCTTGAAGATATGTCAAGGAAAATGCTTCTAGAGAACAAATTACCAAAGTCATTATGGGTAGAAGCTGTGAACACAGTCAATTACATTCTCAACATGTTTGATTAGGCCAATTTTGAAGAAGACTCCCTATGAGATTTTCAAAGCAAGAAAGCCAAATATTTCATATTTCAAACCTTTTGGCTGCACTTGTTTTGTTCAAAACAATTGTAAGGACAACCTTGGTAAGTTTGATGCATAAAAGTGATGAAGGTATCTTTCTTTCTTATTCTCTGACTAGCAAAGTTTTTTGAGTTTACAATAAAATAACTAACCTTGTCGAAGAAAGTATTCATGTCACTTTTGATGAAAGCTATGATGGTTCTTTGAGTAAAAAAATTTGCATACTTAAACTTAAACAAGCATGAGTCACAAGATGAAGTAGAGACTTCACATGGTGTCAAGGATAGCATGCAGGAAAACAGAAAGAATTTTCAAGGCCTTGAAAATGGTTCTCAAAGCCTTGAAAATGAGCAACAGAAAGATCAAAGTGATCAAGCCACTTCCTCTAGATCTCAAAGGATGGAAAAGCTACCTGGAGAACCTGAGCCATGGACACCAAGAAAGAGATTAAAATATATGTCATCTCATCCAGTTGACAGCATAATATTTGATCCTTCCACTGGTAGATCTCAATTGAAAAACTTGTGTGCTTTTAATTCTTTTGTTTCTCTTGTAGAAACCAAAAAATGTGAAAGAATCATTACAAGAAGAAGACTGGATCATTTCAATGCAAAGTGAATTCAATAAGTTTGAGAGATACAAGGTCTAGAATTTAGTTCCTCCACCAAAAGAGCAATCTGTTATTGGCACAAGATGGGTGTTCAGAAACAAGCTAGATAAAAATGGCAAGGTAATCATAAAGAAAGCCAGATTAGTAGCTCAAGGCTACAATTAAGAAGAATGTATTGATTATCAGGAGACTTTTGCTCCTTTTGCAAGGTTAGAAGCAATTAGAATGTTACTTGCAAGAATAAGTTTATGTGGCTCAACCTTTTGGATTTGAAAGTGATGATTTTTTAGATCATGTTTATAAACTTGACAAAGCTCTCTATGGTTTAAAAAAAGCTCCAAGAGCTTGGTATAAAAGACTGTCAAAGTGTGAATTTATAAATGGTTACTTGCAAGAAGAAGTTCATGTGGCTCAACAGTTTGGATTTGAAAGTGATGATTTTCTAGATCATGTTTATAAACTTTACAAAGCTCTGTATGGCTTAAAACAAGCTCCAAGAGCTTCGTATGAAAGACTGTCAAAGTTTTTACTTGAAAATGGTTTCAAGAGAGGATTGGTTGATAAAAATCTTTTCATAAAGACTCATGAGAAAGACATTTTAGTAGTTCAAATATATGTTGATGATATTTTGTTTTTAGCTACTAATGATTCTCTTTGCAAGGATTTCTCAAGTCTTATGAGCAGGGAATTTGAGATGAGCATGATGGGAGAACTGAACTTCTTCCTTGGACTGCATGTACAACAGATGAAGAAAGGTATCTTTCTACATCATAACAAGTATACTAAGGACTTGATCAACAAGTACAATATGTCTCAGTCCAAATTTACAAAGACTCCTATGAGTTCAACTCTATCCTTAGATAAGGATCAAGCTGGCAAGAGTGTAAATCAAAAAGAGTTTACAGGTATGATTGGATATTTTCTATATCTCACTGCTAGTAGACCAGACATTATGTTTAGTGTCTGTATGTATGCAAGATTTCAATCTGATCCCAAAGAGTCACACTTAAATGCTGTCTAAAGAATATTCAGATATCTCAATTGTACCAAAGACTTAGGGATTTGGTATCCAAAACAGTCTAACTTCTCTCTTTATGGATATTCAAATGCTGACTTTGCAGGATATAAAGTAGACAGAAAAAGCACTTCGGGGTGTTGCCAATTCCTTGGTTCATCCCTAATTAGCTGGCATTCAAAGAGACAGAACTCTGTGGCATTATCAACAGCTGAAGCTGAATATATTGCAGCTGGAAAGTGCTGTTCACAAGTGTTGCGGAGTGCTCTGCAGATGAGGGATCTTGGATTTTATTCAAGGAAATACCTATCAAATGTGACAACACCAGTGCTATTTTAATCACAAAGAATCCAATTCAGCATTCCAGAACCAAGCATATAGATGTTAGACATCATTTCATTAGAGATCATGCTAAGAAAGATATTATTCTTGAATTTATTTCTACTAACAAACAACTGGAAGATATATTCACTAAAACATTTCCAGAAGAAAGATTTATAGCCCTCAGATTAGAGCTGGGTATGCTTAATAAGAAAGCATTGGTTTAGGGGGAGTATCATGTAAGTTTAAGGTAAAGCTTTATGAGTTTCAAAGTTTTGAACTGATTTTCTAAGCCTTGAAAATCATTTCAAAGTCTTGATATTATTTGTTTCGGCAATATAGGCTTTCAAGGCCTTGAAACTCTTTTCAAAGCCTCGAAAATAAGTATGTATGCTTTATAGTCAAAAAAAGGATCTTTCAATATTGGGTGCTATTTCTGTAGATATTTGCTCAATATTGTATTTGGTTTTAAACCTATTTTCTTTTAAATAAATATTATTTTATTTCATTTCCCACGTCACACACACACGGATTTGAATTCAAACTTTAAAGATCTTGAAAAGATTTGGAAATATTTCTGTTTCCTTATCTAACTCAAACTCTTTAGTATTTATCTTCTTCTATCTCTCTCTTCTTTTCGTATCTCTCATGCCTATCTATTCTCTACCCCAAACCCTAATGAGCACGAGAAGGGAATCACAAAGGATCAAGATGGCTGGAGGTTCAAAGGTGGTTTCAGAAAAGAAGAGGAAGATTGCAGAAGATGTCACTCAAACTATCAATGGTGAATCTAGTTCAAGAACTCCATCTGAAGACAAGGCTCCTTCTCCTCCTCCAAATAAGAAGAGCAAGAAAGATCTGAAACCAACTTATAGAAAGAAGAAGAAGAAGGCAGGTATGTCTGCTCCTGAGAAACAGCCAGAGGAGCAAGTGGCTAATCCAAATAAATTGAAAAAGAAGAAGCCTACAACTGCTGATAAGGGAAAAGAAAAAGCTGCAGAAGTAGTTCAAGAGACAAGCACTGGTAAAGAATTGCAGATCAATTCAGAAAAGCCTCTGTCCCCTAGTAAGAAACTTTCCAGCAAGTGGTTTATCTCTCAAGCTGCTAGAGGTCAGTGGTTAGATGGTTTTTCTTCCAGACCAGTAGCTTTTTGTAGCATGGTTAGTTTTAACATGTTTAAAACCATGAACCTGGAGTGTGTTAGGAGGCTGAAGAAAATCTCTCTTTGGAGAGTTTTGAACCCTCCTGAAGTTGCCTAACCTAGGCTTACTAAGATTATCTATCTATACTTGGTGAAAATCAAAACCTTTGTTAACCTAGTGAATCAATCTAAAGTTGATGAGATGACAATGGAGTTAGATCGTTCTGCGTTTGCCAATGTCTTAGGATGTCCCAAGAGGTACAACACAGAAAACCATCCAAAAAAGAATGAATCGTTGAAACTGGCTAGGGAAGAGTTCTTTTTCCCCAATGTGTCTACCTGCTCCAAGCAGCTAACACACTCTATGTTAACTGTTGAAGCAAAAATTATGTTCACAATCTTGATGAGGTGTGTAGTGCCTAGGGAGAACTCAAAAGAGGTTCTGACTGATAGGGTGTTGTACTTGATGTATTTGATTATGCATGGATATGAGATTGATCTTCCTAAACTGGTGATGGAAAACATGCTTTACTCCCAGACCAAAGAAACAAATCATCCTTTTACCCTATGCAAATATGCTTTCTGCATTCTTTCTTCACATTGATCTTACTTCTGACAGAGAAGAAACAATAACTACTGTTTTTGGTATGCTTGATGAGAAAGAATTTGAGAGAATGGGTGTTGTGAAAACCAGTGAGGGTAACTGGAAGTTGTACTCTGATCTGTCTGAGAAAGAACTGAAATCAAAGAAGTTTCCTAAACCCAAGGCCTTGACATCTCATTTAAACCTACCCTCTCAACCTCAAGACCTTGCTTTGGTGATTCAGAGACTTGATATTCTTGAGAAGGAGATGGATGAGCTGAAGGAAAATCAGCATGAGTTTGGCAATGAATTCAAGCAGGTAAAGTATATGGTTGAAAGTATCTTCAAGAGCATCAATGTACTTCATGTAGATGAAGAGTTGTCTCAGGCTGCAGAAGGATCTAAGAGGGATGCAGAAGGTTCAACCAAAAAGCTGTTCAATGAGCATACAACTGAGGATGAGGCTACAGGGGTGGTGGACAAAGGGAAACAGGTGGTGCAAGAACAGTGTAATGAAGAACAGGAACAAGCTGATGCTGAAAGTCTAGACTCTGTGATGTTAATCAAGGATCTGAAGAAGAAGAAAAGAAAGTTGTCGTTCCAGACATAGTGACTGATGAGAAATTATTTGAGGAAGCTGGTAGTGCTGGAGGTATTGAAGATCAGGAAGAAGAACAACAAGATGATGGGGATGTTGAAGAAGATAGTGGAGAAGAAGATGTTGAACCAATGGGAGCTGGAGACCCTACCCCGTAACTCTTTCTTTCTTTCTTTCTTTCTTTCTTTCTTTCTTTCTTTCTTTCTTTCTTTCTTTCTTTCTTTCTTTTTCAAGGCCTTGAATTTCTTTTCAAAGTCTTAGAAAAATTATGTCTTTTAAAAACTTTTAACTCAGTTTTCCAAACTTTGATCCAACATTCTCTCGTTCTTTTTTGATGAAAGTAAAAAAGGGGAATAAATTTAGGTTTTTACCTGTTTACTTTTGGTACTGTTATCTGGCTTAGAGATCTGGTTTAGATCAATAAGATTTTTCTGCTAGACTTTGTTATTTTTGTTGCTAATATGTTGGATCACTTAGATATCTTGTGTTAAAGTTTGTTATGATGAATCCTCCTATGTTCTAATGAGTATTTTTTTTTGCAGAATCTAGTACTTAACAGATTATGGTTTTTGTCTTTAATAAAGGGGGATATTGTAAGTTCAGCTTGGTTTCAAAGGCTTGAAATAACCAGTCTATTTCAAGGCCTTGAAAGAACTTTCAAAGCTTTGAAACAGACAGTACGCTTAAGCATGAACTTAGGGGGAGTTTCTGATTCTACTCCAACACCTAGACTCCTATACTTGATTATATGTTATTTATGTAAGAAAAAATATTTTGACACTCTATATCATGACTAATCCATCTGTTTGACAAAGCTTTTGCAGCGAAATTGTATTTTCTATTCTGCAGGAAATGTTTCCTAAACAGTATATTATAGGAAAGGAAATTGGGTTGATGAATTGATTCCGTGCCAGATCAATCATGTCTGGAGTTGCCAAATATCTCTCTAATAAAGATCAAAGCATTATCCTGAGCAACTAGACGTTGAAGCTTGCTGTTGTATAGTCAAGATCCTACGCAGATTTTTAGGAAAGTTTGTTACAATGAAGATCCTGAATTTCCTCAATTCAAACAGCTGCATAAAGGTGGGAATGCTTAAGAAAACTACAACGAGAAACTTTACAGAGACTTTCAAGCACTTTATAGAGATTGGCAAGCAACAGAGAAGCAGATCAAATCATCCAATCTGATCATCTGAAGTACACTGCACATTTACCTTCTGACTTATTCTTAGTGTTCTTCTATTCTGATATTTATTTGTATATCATTCTGATAATACTTCTAGTTCTTATTCTCGTAGATTCTTCAATGTGAACAATAGAGAATTCTTAGTTAATCATTCATCTAGAGCAGGTACTAGATAGGTTAGTGAGACCACCAGCTGTAACAGAGTAAGGCATCTCTTTGTGCTTGAGATCTAGGGCATAACTTTTGATTAATAAAAATTGAGTTGAAAATCCTGCAGGGATCAAGTCCATGAGGTAGAGACGTAGGTCCAAGTGGATTGAACTCTGTAAAACACTGTGTCTCTTGCATTTACTTTGTTGCATTCTACATAACCTATATTCTGCTCAAAACAAGTTTTTGTTCAACGACTTGAAACCCATTTCAAGGCCTTGAAAACTATCAACTTTTTCTTTTTTATCTGTTCTGATTCCAAGGACTTGAAACTCATTTCAAGGCCTTGAAATAATTTATGTACTTCACAAACTTCTTTGAAACCACTCTTTTAGCTAAAGTTGCCATACTCTATTCACCACCCCTTCTAGAGTATTGATCCTGTAGTTATCCCTACTGTACTGTCCTTCAATTTCGAACGTAATCAAACTCAAGTAAGGCATATGAATCGCAAAACACATTTTGAGACAAGTTATAAAATCATGTCACGACATGAATGAAGCTAGGCAAGCAAGGCTATATAACTCACATGATGTCGACTCATCAGCTAGTACGTAGGGAAGTCGACAAAGACTATGTCCACAAATCCGTCGCCTAAAATATACAAATGTCTAATCACAACGGTGTTGTTTCTGAATAAACGAATACAGTACCCCTATAAAAATGCTCGTCTAGGTCCAATTACATCTCTCACGATCCCCAATAAACCTGATTTCTGGCCGTATACTTATACATACAGATATAATAAGAAGTATTATTGAGATTATTTGTTAATAAGTACAACAACACTTATAAATGATTGTTTTGATAAAACCAATAATATTAAAAAAAAATGTTATATTGATAGTGATATTAAGAGAACATAATTCCATTAAATACAATAATTATAAGGAATTATTTTAGTTAAAATACCAATATGTAATTTAAATATGTTTACTTGATGAAAATACTAGTAAGTGAATATTCAAGAACTCATATTTAGACTGAAAGGTACTAAATATGTTTTATTTCTTCCTAATTATGCATAATACACACAAAATACTTTGTTAACTTGTTTTTGTTGCTAAAAACATACTTTTATTCTCAGAATACTTGTTTTATAAAATCACTTTCAAGAAAATAATTCATTTTTTACTATAATCATATTTTTATTTCAAAGTGTCAATTTTTTTCAAAATTATTTGAAACCCAAATTCATATAACTAAAAATCCAATAAATGATAATTCTCATAACGTAGATACTACAAATAATCTCCCAACAGTTTTTTTAGAAGACACTCATAACCCCCAAGTTTTTGAAAACAACTCTTTAAATGACGCTTAGCTCCACAAACGTGAATTCTCAAATTGGTTGATCAAAACACTGATTCAAGACCTAAAGACATGATTTTGATCACATAAAATGATTTAGAGAATGATTTAGAGCATACCCAACCCAAGAAACACGAGAAATGGTCGAGAAACGAAGCGGGTCGAGTCGCCGAAAGCTTTGTCGGAGGTGGAGCGTCTCCGGGCTTTCTCCGGTCGTTCTTGGTCTTGGCTGAGGGCTCCAGAGGCTTGGTTGGGACCTAAGGAGTCGAGGGAGATAGTTTTTGAGGCCTGGTGTCTCTGGTTTGGGTTGGCCAAAGCTTCAGTCAGAAATAACGGAGGTGGCCGGTGGCGGGGATGGGTTCCGCAACAGCTGCTTCTTCTCTTTCTTCTTCGTCTTTTGCTACTGTGTTCGAGATAGATGGAGAGAGAGAGAATAAAACAGAGAAGAAACGAATTAGTTGGAGGTGGTGGCTTTGGTGGACTCTTTCCCGACGAGGATAGCAGCGGCGACGATGGTGGCTTTTGACCGCTGCCACTTTTGCTTGCTGCCTCTGTTTCTTCTTGTGGACAAAGAGCCAGTGAGGAAGAGATAACTGAGAGTGAGAGCGGTAGTGTGGTAAAGATGAGAAGGGAGGTGGAGATGATGTTGGCGGTGGTGGTGGTTGTTTTGCCGGAGAGAGAGAGAGAGAGAGAGAGAGAGAGAGAGAGAGAGAGAGAGAGAGAGTGGTGGATGCTGGTGTTGTGTGAGAAAAGAGGAAGAAGAGAGGTTAAATAGGGAGGAAGAGGGCGGTGGCGGTGAGATGGAAGCGGTGGCGGTGGCGGTGATAATTGCGTGACCATGTGGGATAAGGAAGAAGAAGGTGAAATTGTTTTTCTTTTTATTAAAGAAATGGAAAAGGAGGAAAGATTGGGTGTGTGGATGTTCGGGCCAACGCGGTGTTCGTTATCGTGAGATCGTTTAGAAAAATAAAAAGAATCGCAATAAAATTTAAGGTCTCATTCTAAATTCTCACACGAGTTTCTCGTCTAATAAAATTTCCTAAAATCACTCAAATATCATTTTTTGCAACTAAATTTTTATGTATCTTCGCAAAGCAATAACGACTAAATACATGTGCACATTGACTATCGAAGGATTAAGAGCATAAGTGATCATAATAACCATGAGACGCAACTTGCAGTACAAAGACAATGGTCTCAACTTGGTCTGTTCGATATACACAAAGTATACTAGCTCATATAGTTGAAACTATAGTATCAACTATACTGTTTCCTGTAGCCAAGACAGGCCTACTAAAACAATGTGCTACAATCGTTCCGATGGTTGTCTAATTCCATCTAGATTGTGAAGTCATAAATTTCATTCCACAAGAACTGAAGATATGATCTTCTGTGTGTAAGCTAGACTCTACACACCAGATCTTCTACTATGTGGAATAATAGACAACTATGCATAATAATAACATAATGCAAAAAGAATGGCCAAAACTATTCTCATATACGTCAAAATCAAATAATCCAATACAAAAAGCATGGGTTTTAGTATTCAGTCCAACACACACAACAGATTCTCAGCCACCTACCAGAAAATCCATTAGGATCACCAAAACACCTTATCTTTTGAGAGATTATGTTCTCACTAAACCCAAAGCTCACATGGATTAGGCATATGATTATGATATTGAATATCACCTTTTTTTTAGGGAACCTACCGGGTGGTAGGGCGGCATAACCCCGCGTATTATTAAATAAGGAAAAATCGGGCTCCCAACCCGTAATCAACAAGGTGGGGGGGCATTAGACCTGACCCACTAGCTATAAGAAAACAAATGAAATGGATGACTCAAGGAGGTCGATAATACAAAAGGTCTAACTTCTCTTACCTACAAAGACTACGAATGGTTGAGGGAAGCTCCGCCTCATATAGAAAACTCTGGAAAGATAAGCAAGTATGACCATGCGCCGCCAAAGCATCAGCAACCATATTACCCTGGCGATGCGTGTGATGTACCGAAGCCCCAAACAAAAGAGCACGACAATCTATAATAGCGGGAAGAATACGCCATGGAACCACTGTAGTGTCTAAAATAGCTTGTATTACCAACATAGAGTCTCCAAAAACTCGGTCCACAAGGATGCCTTGGCTGTAAGCGAATGTCAGACCAGCTAGTAAAGCATTGGCCTCTGCCTCGATCGATGAACTATGACCGAAGCTACAAGAAAATGCAGCTATACAGCGACCGTCACGATCTCGAAAAATTCCTCCCCCAGCTCCCTGCCCTAGTCGAAAAGACCCATCAAAATGAAGGGATGTTTGACCAGAATCAGCTCTCGTCCACCGAATCCACGAGCCCCTCCTAATTGGAATAGGAAGGCATGGCAGGCGAAGATGTGCTAAGGTAAGTCGATCCAGAAAGCACATGTCAGACAACGGAACAAAACTTGTAAGTAGTTCTCGAAGCCAACGAAAAATGTTTCTTAGTATTGAAGGACATGACATGGGCTGTTGTTCAAAAATAGCCCGATTTCGGGCTGTCCAAAGCTCCCGGCATATAACTGAAGGGGAAATATTTCGAAGGAAATGAATCTGAGAAGATATACCTGTATGACCCCACCAACGACAAAGCATGCCATGAAGAGTGACTGGAATAGAGTCACAAAACAACGCCTGAAAAAAATAATCTCTCTTGTATTGTTCATGATTCTGAACCAACTTCCTACAAAGAGGCCATGCAAAATCCTCACTGGTTTGAAGCTATGAGTCAAGAATTTAAGGCTTTAGAGAACAATCACACTTGGAGCATGGTCTCTGTTCCCTCAGGACATAAACCCATATGTTGTAAATGGGTCTACAAGGTCAAATGCAAAGCTGATGGTAGCATTGACAAGTACAAAGCTAGACTAGTGGCAAAAGGCTACACTCAAGTTGAAGGGATAGACTTCTCTGAAACCTTCTCCCCATTTTCTAAGCTCCCAACTTTGAAAGTTATTCTTTCTCTTGGTTCCATCCATCACTGGCATATGATACAGTTAGATATAGACCATGCCTTGTTACATGGAGACTTGGATGAAGAGGTATGTGTGGAAGTCCCCCAAGGCAATGATTTGCTTTATTCTTCACCACAAGTAAAAATTTCTGGCTATAAGGTCTGCAAATTGCAGAAGGCTATTTATGGGCTCAAACATGCATAAAGACAATGGTTCCAAATGTTCTCACATACAGTTTTGAAGCATGGTTTCTTGCAATACAAAAGTGACTACACTCTATTCATCAAAAGGTCAGACAATTACTTCCTGTTCCTACTTGCTTATGTAGATGACATTTTGCTAGCTGGAAATGATTTGGAGTCACTCACACAATTCAAGACTGCATTGCACAAAGATTTCAAGTTGAAAGATTTGGGCCACTTGAATTATTTCCTTGGTTTTGAGTTCTCAAGAAATCAAATGGGGACTTTCATGCATCAACACAAGTATGCCATATCCATCTTGCAAAAAAGTGGATATCTACATTGCAAACCAGCTTTTGCTCCTATGGTAGCTCATATATATCTCAGTGCTCAAGAAAGTGATTTCCTCAATGATGCAGATACCACAATTTAGAGAAAATTGATTTGTAAACTCATGCATTTATGACAGAGTAGACCTGACCTTACATTCTCTGTTCACAAGCTGAGCCAGTATGTCTCACAACCCAGTCAAAATCACCACATTGCTCTCCATCACACTTTGAGGTATCTGAAACAATCACCAGGTCAAGGCATCTTCTTTCCAACAGCCTCCAAGATAATTCTTCATGCTTATTCTGATTCTGAATGGGGAGGGTGCCTAGACACCAGAAGATAAACCACTGGCTATTTAGTTTTTATTGGCCAGTCTCTAGTGTCATGGAAATCAAAGAAGCAACAAGTGATTTCAAGAAGCTCTGCAGAGGAGAGTACAAGGGATTAGCAGTTACAGCTTGTGAACTAAAATGGATGCTATCTCTCCTCACAGAGCTTCAAATCCCTCTTTCTCACACTCCTCTCATTTCTTCAGATAGCACATCTGCTATTCATATGGCATACAACCCAGTTTATCATGACAAAACAAAGCATATTGAGCTTTATTGTCACATGATAAGAGACATGGTTCAATCTTCCTCTCTCCAGCCTCAATATGTTCTCAGTATTGGCAGATTTCTTAACCAAACCACTTGCAGCTCCTCCATTCAATAAGCTGATTTCCAAGTTGCAAGTGTTGCAGCACCACCTTCCAACTTGAGGGGGAGGGTATTGGAATTATGCAAAGACAGAGGGCTCTCTACCAAAATAATTTATTCTATTATAGTTGCGTAATAAGTCCCTAATCTCCAATGTTTAGGTTAAAAAGTTAGTTTAGTTCTAATTTACATAATTAGAAGAAATAACAAGCTCCAATGGACTAGTTAAATGACTCAATACTTTACATATTATGTATCCCGCTCTCTACTAGTAGCTAGCTAGAAAGTAGGAAGTTAAACTTTTTGTGTCTATCTCTCTCCTACTTTAATTTAATAAATAAATATTTTTATAATTTCATACCTACAAGTTATGTAAAATACATGACACCATTGGAGCAAACACTAAATATTTCACTTAGTTAAAATTTATACTAGTTATAATTTAGCTAATTTGTGGTTTTACCATTGGAGATGCTCTAAGTCAATAGAACTGTGACGTTTCTATTCACTTAGTTGCCAGCATCTTTCCTTTTGTTTTCTTATTATTTATTTATTTATCTTTAGTATGCTATGTGGCTCTTTCTGATTGACTGCTAAAGCTCAGCCGTTGTAACAGACAGTTACTAGAGGACGTTTAGTCTCTGGATTAAGAAAGAAGTTTTCTCTCACTTCTTCATCATGTTCTTCACTCTCATCTTCCTTTCTGGGTTCTTTTATTTTGACTTCCTTATCTCTGATAATTCAATAGATATATCAACATATCAAAACATGCTCGATCACCTCTATTTCTCCAGCGGTGCTTTCGCTGATTCTTCATCTTGGAACTTCAAATGAAATTTGGCATGTTTTGGCTTAGAGGTATGCGTATCTCTCCCTCGATCACATATTCATCAGCTTACACTCGAATTTTGCAGTCTACAGAAAGGATCTTAATCAATGTTGGACTATTTAGATAATGTTACGAATCTCGTAGATCAGCTTCTTTAACTCCAAGAAACTGCGAGTGACAGAGGATTTGATTCTATACATTCTAAAAGGGGCTTCTGTTATGAAAACTGTCCAGATTTGTTCTTAGTAAAGAAAACAGCAAATAAATTAAAGAGAGAACTTACGGATCGTTAACTTGTTGAATGCAAACACAAGTTTTCGAAGAACAGACTCGTACATAGACGATCTCCGTAAGACAATATTCGCCGCCCACTGTGTGTGCCTTCGGGTTCCTACTGTGGCGAACTGTCCCCCAGGATAGAAGTTCTTCCTGTGTTGCAGAGTAGCACAAAACTGCAACACACGGCGAACGAGAATTTGCAGACGAGAATGGATATTGTTTGTGGAGAGAAAACTGTTGGATTCGGAATGAATCAAGATGGAAGAGAATCCTGCCTTTTATAGGCACTGAAGAGGGGGCAGGAACAGTTGCAACCATTTGAATGGTTGTAACTGTTCAAACAATTAACCGTTAATTAACAAAATTAATTAATAAACCGGTTGGGTTTATTTTTCTGTTAATTTTTGTGGGTTAAAAGTTTGTTTTTGGCCCAAAAATATATATTCTAGAGTAAGGCCCAACAAACCCAAACCCACGCACACGCCACGTCACGACCCGGCCCGAACCCGAACCCGAACCCGAGCCGAGCCGAGCCGGCCTACGGACGGCGGCGGCGGCGCGCGCGTGAGGTGGTTCGATCTTTGTCTAGGTCCTCTCCCCTGCAATGAATTGCTACGCCCAAAATACGTATCCTTTAGTTGTTATGTTGGAGTAGATAAACACTCCAATTTTTCTCTTCCTCATGATGTGGGATGATTTCTTTTGGGAACTTAAAACCAAACGTAAACCCCCAACTTTAACGGCTTATTGAGCATTCATTACTTAATGGTTTTCGACGAATGAGTTACCGAAACGATTGCCAAGTTACCCACTATACGGTGGCGCAAGTAGTTTTGTTCACTCTTATACGAGCCGGGTTAAAACCGAACTCAAAGTCAGGTGAAAATTAACATGTCGAAGACCATTTTCCAACAATCCCCCACATGAATGATCAATCAGCTTTGAACGATCAAATCAGTGTGGTGAATCCAATTCTCATTGTTGGTAATTAATTGCTTAAAGAAGAGTAGCCATAGGCCTTGAACTTTTCCATTAGTGAGATACCATAGGGTATACTGGCTTGGTCAGTATGCGAAGCATTTTAAACTGCCTTGCCGTGGTGTATACCTAGTCGATAGTAACCACACAATTAATACCGTAGCAAAATCTGTTCTCATGGTTGTGCTCATTTTGGCCTTGAGACACTGATGCCTGGTTTCATGAGTAGTCTTAGAGGAGTATGCCTGTCATCCTCCTAGAACCGGCCCCAGTTCCTACTCACATAGGTGAGACACATTTAAGGGTATCCACCCATACTCGACTTAACATGTGACCTCATTAAAAGCATAGCTTACCCTGGTCCTATCACTCGTCGCCCTAGGAATGAGATTGAAACATAGTTTCTTTCGTGAGTGACTTTAACTTGCACAGATAGTTAGGTTGTCCCTTTTGAACCTAGTTATTGGGATCTCCAATCTCCTAGGTTGGGTTTTCCTCTATCGTGCAACTCTTTACGAGATTGGCATTAGCCCCATTCCCCTTGACGAACTTGCAACTAATTCTCTCGATAGACCTTTGGTCAGCGGATCCGCTAAATTTTCTTTAGACTTCTCATAATCGATCGATATAATTCCTTGTGAGAGAAGTTGCCTCATTGTATTATGTCTTCGACGCATGTGTCGAGACTTACCATTGTATATACTATTTTGTGCCTTGCCTATTGCGGACTGACTGTCACAATGAATGCAAATAGACGGCACTGGCTTTGGCCATATTGGAATATCCTCGAGGAAATGGCGAAGCCATTCAGCTTCTTCCCCTGCCTTGTCTAATGCTATGAATTCCAATTCCATAGTAGACCTTGCAATGCACGTCTGCTTTGAGGATTTACAACATATTGCCGCTCCTCCGAGGGTAAATACATAACCACTCGTAGACTTGGAATCTTTTGTATCAGATATCCAATTCGCATCGCAATATCCTTCCAATACTGCAGGATAGTTGGTATATTGTAATCCTAGATCCTTAGTATATCTTAGATACCTTAATACTCGGATTATAGCTATCCTGTGATCCTTTCCAGGGTTACTGGTGAAGCGACTAAGTTTTCCAACAGCTTGTGCGATGTCCGGTCTTGTACAATTCATAATGTACATAAGACTTCCTATTATTTGAGCATACTCTAATTGCTTAATAGCCGAGCCACGATTTTTGGCGAGATGCATGCTCACATCAACTGGCGTCTTTACTGGCTTGCTGTTAGTTTGGTCAAACTTTTCGAGAACTTTCTCGATATAGTGAGACTGAGTTAGCGCATAGTCATTTTGAGTTCTAGAAATTTTTATTCCTAGAATAACATCGGCCTCCCCTAAATCCTTCATATCGAAGGTTGTGGACAACAGCTTTTTGGTGGCACGAATTATTGTCTCGTTACTTCCGAGAATTAACATATCGTCTACATAGAGACATATTATGACACATCCATTGTTGACGGTTTTAGAATAGACACATTTGTGACATTTGTTTGCTCTAAAAACATTGGTTGTCATAACCTTGTCGAACTTTTCATGCCATTGTTTGGGAGCCTGCTTTAATCCGTATAAGGATTTCTTTAATCGACAATATTTTCCTTCATTTCCTGGAACTCGGAACCCTTCAGGTTGTTCCATGTAGATTTCTTCGTCTAATTCTCCGTTAAGAAATGCAGTCTTGACATCCATTTGATGGATTTCAAGATTAAAGATTGCTGCAATAGCAAATAACGTACGGATGGAAGTTATCCTTGTTACCGGAGAGTAGGTATCGAAGAAATCTATTCCTTCCTTTTGCTTATAACCCTTGGCGACTAGCCTCGCCTTATATTTGTCGATGGATCCGTCGGGTTTCAATTTCCGCTTAAAAACCCACTTGCAACCTAGTGGTTTACAACCTTGAGGTAGGTCCACTAATTCCCACGTATTATTGTGCAATATTGATTCTATCTCGCTTTTAACGGCTTCTTTCCAGTAAGGAGCGTCCACACTTTCCATTGCTTCCTTATAGGAAGTAGGATCATTTTCAAGCATGTAAGTAAGGAAATCAGGTCCAAAAGACTTTTCGGTCCTTTGTCTCTTACTCCTCCGTGGCTCTTCATCTTGGTCGTCTCCAAATGTAGAGTCGTATGTCCGTTTTTCCCTTTCAGGCGTCTTTTCTTTGTAAGGAAAAATATCTTCAAAGAAAGATGCGTTTGATGATTCAATAATCGTATTTTCGTGAATATCTGGTATCTCCGATTTATGAACCAGAAATCGATATGCACTGCTATTCAAAGCATATCCAATGAAGATGCAATCGACTGTTTTGGGACCGAGTTTCACTTTCTTAGGAAGTGGTGTAGCCACTTTAGCGAGACATCCCCAAACTCGTAGATGTTTGTAAGAGGGCGTTCGTCCTTTCCATAATTCATATGGAGTTTTATCAGCCTTCTTCTTAGGTATTCTATTGAGAATATAATTGGCACTAAGTAACGCTTCCCCCCACAAATTTTGGGGCAATCCAGAACTTAGAAGTAATGCATTTAGCATTTCTTTCAAGGTTCTATTCTTCCTTTCAGCCACACCGTTTTGTTGAGGTGTGTAAGGCACTGAAAATTGGTGGATTATTCCACTTTGAGCACAAATTTCTGCGAAGGGAGAATCATATTCTCCTCCTCGGTCACTACGTAGGATTTTAATCCTTGTGCTTAGTTGGTTTTCTACCTCCGCTTTATATTGCTTAAAAGCTTCTAAAGCTTCATCTCGACTATGTAGTAAATAAACATAGCAATACTTTGTACAGTCGTCGATAAACGTAATGAAATATTTCTTTCCGCCTCTTGTTGGCACAAACTTTAAATCACATATGTCCGTATGAATTAATTCAAGCGGATTAGTCGTTTTTAAACCAATAGGTTTAAAAGGCTGCCTTGTTAATTTTGCTTCAACAGAAATTTCACATTTGTGATTTAAGTTAATTGCACTTTTTGGAAGATGGTCCAAATTCATTAATTTCTGAATTGATTCGTAGTTAACATGACCAAGTCTTCCATGCCATAAACAAGAAGAAGAAAAATTAGACGACTCAAGCAAGTAGTTAATAGCTGCTTTCTTATTAATAGCCGAGATAACCATTACATTGAGTTTGAACATCCCATCCTTCAAGTACCCCCTACCAACGTACTCTCCTCTCTTGGTTACAACACATTTGTCGGACTCAAAAACTATTTTGAACCCTTTCTTGCTAAGAACCGAACCAGAGACTAAGTTCTTCCTAATGTCGGGGACATGAAGAACATCATTTAGTACGAGCTTCTTGCCGGAGGTCATCTTGAGAATTACCGCGCCCTTTCCTTTGACGGTGGATGTCGCTGAATTTCCCATGTAAATTTGCTCCTCGGTGTCAACATCCTCATACGAAGAGAACATGCTCTTGTCCGAACAAATGTGGCGGGTAGCGCCGGTGTCGACCCACCATTCTTTAGGGTTTCCATCGGCAAGGTTCACTTCCGAAACGACTGCCGCAAAGTTGCCTCCTTCATCATGGTTTGTGTCTTCAACCAAGTGAGCTTCGGACTTCTTTCCGTTGGAACTCTTGCGCTTCTTTCGATAGTCTTTGATCATGTGACCCGTCTTACCACAGTTGTGGCACTTTCCCGTGAACCTCTTCTTCTTTTCGGGTTGAGCATTGTGCTTTCGCTTGAGTTTGTTGGGTTCCGAACCGCCCTCCACAAGATTAACTTTGGAATGATGGCTGGTTGAGGGCTTCTCGTCCGCAATCCGGTTGCCTTCCTCGATTCTGAGACGCACGATCAAGTCCTCCATACTCATCCCCTTGCGTTTGTGCTTTAGATAGTTCTTGTAGTTTTTCCACGCCGGAGGTAGCTTGTGTATCATGACGCCAACAAGGAACTCCTCTGGGAGGATCATGTTTTCTGCATGGACGTCATGAATTAAGCACTGAAATTCTTGGACTTGAAACATGATACTCCTTCCGTCTATCATCCTGAACTCTAAGAAATTTTCCACTACGAACTTCTTGGCCCCCGCATCTTCGGTTTTGTACTTCTTTTCTAGGGATTGCCAGAGTTCCTTGGCGGTTTTTACAGCAGAATATACATTATACAATTGATTGTCTAGGCTATTCAATACATAGTTCCTAGCCAAAAAATCTGAATGATGCCATGCATCCTTTGCTAGTACCGCCTCTTTTTCTGGATTCTCGGAGAGTGTAGGTGCATCTTCGGAAAGGTATCGTGCAAGGCTTAAGGTGGTCAAGTAGAAGTACATATTTTGTTGCCATCGCTTAAAGTCCTTGCCGGAGAACTTCTCGGGTCTCTCCACTGGATGTGCATTCACCGGTATGACCGAAGCAACGGGCACTGCCGCATTGGTTGTGGCTGCCGGAGTTTGCTCGGTTTGTCCGTCCGCCATTTCTAAACAAACAAATTGTTTAGATGCAGATCAGAATACAAGTAATGTTTTGAAAAATAAACTATATGAACAATTATTGTAACAGAATAAGATAACAATCTGTTTTGATACTAAAGCAAAGATATACGAAGTTGAAGTACCTATGACGTACTGTAAACAAAAGAACAAAGTGTATGAACAGTTACAAAGGGTACAAACTGTTTGAACCAAAACAAAACGACCAAACTGTGATTAACAAGCCTCTTGTTTGAACAGAGACTAACAAACAAAGAGAACAAACAGTTATTAACCGAGAGAACAACAAGGAAACAATCTCGGTACTAACAAACTGTTTCGGCACAAAATAGAATGATATATCAAACTAGTTGAACAGAAACAAAAGAACAAATGAACTGAAAAGGGAATTGATGTATATTTCGCACACAATATGCACCAACAGATTGTAATTATCAACAACAAATGAACCAAAACTAAAGGTACTGACTTTGGCACTAACAAACTGTTAACTTTGTAATTGAATGAGTAAAAATTGAACCAAACAGTACAAGTAGTAAAATTTGTTAACTAAGGAGAACTGATTGCAAAACAAAGATTGTTAATAACTTCAACGGTAATCTGTTACAACTTCCAAAAAAAATTTGTTTTCCAAAAGGTATGAAGACAAGGAAACAATCTGTCCACCACTAACAGACTACAAAAGACACAAAAATTACTATTGTTGTCCACTTGCTTATACAATAAGATGTTCAGAGTTTTGGGAACAACACAGAACGGAGGAGAAGCAAGATAGCAGTAATATTACCACTTAACAGAGAGAAATTAAAAACTGTAAGTTATAGATTTTTGTCTTACTGTTTTCAGTAATATGAAGAACAAACAAGGATCAAGATATTGTCTTACGATTGTTATGAAAACTGTCCAAATTTGTTCTTAGTAAAGAAAACAGCAAATAAATTAAAGAGCGAACTTACGGATCGTTAACTTGTTGAATGCAAACACAAGTTGTCGAAGAACAGCCTCGTACATAGACGATCTCCGTAAGACAATATTCGCCGCCCACTGTGTGTGCCTTCGGGTTCCTACTGTGACGAACTGTCCCCCAGGATAGAAGTTCTTCCTGTGTTGCAGAGTAGCACAAAACTGCAACACACAGCGAACGAGAATTTGCAGACGAGAATGGATATTGTTTGTGGAGAGAAAACTGTTGGATTCGGAATGAATCAAAATGGAAGAGAATCCTGCCTTTTATAGGCACTGAAGAGGGGGCAGGAACAGTTGCAACCATTTGAATGGTTGTAACTGTTCATACAATTAACCGTTAATTAACAAAATTAATTAATAAACCGGTTGGGTTTATTTTTCTGTTAATTTTTGTGGGTTAAAAGTTTGTTTTTGGCCCAAAAATAAATATTCTAGAGTAAGGCCCAACAAACCCAAACCCACGCCACGCCACGCCACGCCACGACCCGGCCCGAACCCGAGCCGAGCCGGCCGGACGGCGGCGGCGCGCGTGTGAGGTGGTTCGATCTTTGTCTAGGTCCTCTCCCCTGCAATAAATTGCTACGCCCAAAGGACGTATCCTTTAGTTGTTATGTTGGAGTAGATAAACACTCCAATTTTTCTCTTCCTCATGATGTGGGATGATTTCTTTTGGGAACTTAAACCCAAACGTAAACCCCCAACTTCAACGGCTTATTGAGCATTCATTACTTAATGGTTTTCGACGAATGAGTTACCGAAACGATTGCCAAGTTACCCACTATACGGTGGCGCAAGTAGTTTTGTTCACTCTTATACGAGCCGGGTTAAAACCGAACTCAAAGTCAGGTGAAAATTAACATGTCGAAGACCATTTTCCAACAGCTTCCAGTTTCATATGACTGTGAAGTCCAACTGCTTCGGGGAATGACTGTCTGCATTACCGCTGTCTGAAGATTTCCATCTAAATCTTGCATCGTTGTCTTCGTCATCATCATCATCATCACCATCACCATCATCTTCTACTGCAACTGCTACATCTGGTTCATCAAACTTCACCGAAGCATTTTCACTAACAGCTGATATGCTCAAATGTTGACAAATTAAAAGAGTACCTGCTAGATGTAGATGTACAAGAAATCCTTCAGATCCAGATTCTGGAGAGGCAAATGGAAGACAGAATCAGGTGGCACTATACACACACGGTGTTTACTCAGTGAAGACCGGTTATCTCTTTGGCGTGAAAAACAGATTAAACCAGGAGGGTAAAGGAGGAGCATCAACGAAAAAGACGAACGTCTTCTCAACTCTGTGGAAACAAAAAATTGGAAAGAAAATTGCTCACCTGGAATGGAGGGCTGCTCAAAAGAAACTTCCCACCACGGAGAACATTTAGAGAAGGGTTCTTGAAATTGAAGATTGATACAGCTTTTGTGGGGAAGGTTCAGAAACCATCGATCACAGTTTTTTCTCTAGCCATTTCGCCACTGCAGTTTGGGAGGTCGCAGGAAGAAGCCAAATGCTGGAAAAAGCCAACTCAGACGGGTCCGAGATAATCAAAGCAGATTTAACGAGATTAAAAGGGGAAGAATTGATCAACTACTATGTTTTCCTTTGGGTCATATGCAAGGTAGAAACCGAAAAAAAAAACAGAACAGGAAGATCAATCCAGAAGAAATAGGGAGCTTAAAAGTCAAAGAGCAAGAAATTAGGCAAGGAGAAGAACACAACCTGGAAATCAGCTCCCCAAAGATCCAAAATAAGGGAGAAATATTTTGTATGACGGGGATTTTGGTGATGTGGTATCACGGGACACTCTTATTGGTTGATTATGTGATTATTTCCATACATTGATATAGTAAATATGGTAGAATTAACATGACCAACCAATTAAAGTGTTCCGTGATACCACGTCGCCGAATCCCCGTGATACCGAATATTTTCTCCAAAAGAAGGCATTGGATGACCTCTTTCTCCACTTTGATGGCGGATGGAATCCGGATACTGGCGATCAACGGGGTTTGTGCTTAGAAATAGAGAAGGAGTCTGCATGTTGGTCGGAGCCACCGTAGCTCCTCGATGTGAAAGCGCACGCGAGGCAGAAGTTCTGGATTGCCTACAAGCTCTCAGATCTAGTGTGAGATGGAGACATCGTAGTATTTGTCTGGTCGGAGATGCATCCCAAGTTATCTGTGATCTGAGAGAGGGAAGAGAAGGAAGACGAAGACGAGAGGAATCGAAATGAAAGCTGTAATGGATGAGATTTTTTCAGCTCCTTAATCAATTTCTGTACCTAGAGATGGAGAAAAAATTCGGTATCGCGGAGATTTTGGTGATTTGGTATCACGACACACTCTAATTGGTTGATTATGTGATTATTTCCATACATTAATACAGTAAATATGGTAGAATTAACATGATAAACCAATTAGAGTGTTTCGCGATTCCACGTCACCGAAGCCCCGTGATAACGAATATTTTCTCCTAGAGACGGACGCGTGGGGTAGAGTTCTCAATGTGGTGGCACATAAACTAGCACGCCACGCGGAAATCTCGAGAGATAATCAAGTGTGGATGGACCAGTTTCCAAGTTGGCTCATCAGATCTTTAGAAAAAGATGTACTACTTTCGTTTCTTCTCTATCACACTGGTTTGACTTTTGTCACTATTCATTGGGTCACTTTGATCCGGTGATTTGGGTAGCAAAATGAGGAATTTTTTTGATAATGTTTTCATAGTGTTGTAGATTAAAAGTTTCACTATAACACGGTGAAAAAATTATCAAAAAATCGCATCGTTTGGCTATCCAAATCACCCTATCAAAATGACCCAGATACGAGTCAAAAAGTCAAACCGGTGTGATAGAGAAGAAACGGAGGTAGTATCTCTTTTGAATTTTTAGCCTCCTAATACAAGCTTATTCCTTAAAAAAGGAGATTAAATAATCTACAGATTTTTCATCATCCAAAACATATTTTAATTGGAATTGCCAAACTGTGAAACAAACGGAATTAAATAAAAATGCCCGATTTTAATTAAAATTTATTAAAATCTGGGTTACCAAACATGAACATAGAACATGATGAGTCAAAGTAAGCGCTACAGCTTCATGACTCGCCTTCTTCAGGATGTCACAACCCCCAATATCCTAATAAGCCACATAAAAGGGTAAGAAACTTGACGAATATATCTAAATATCACAAACCATTGAAGTGCAAATAGGAATGGAGCAAATATTCCAAACTTTATATCTCTTAGAGTTTTTTCGTTTAACCTAACTCCGATAGAATCGGAGAGAAAAGGGCGACTTTGAATTTTGCGATGCCGGCCGACGCGATGGAAAAAACAATACGAAGGTTTGGATTGCTCACTTTAGAGGAGGAAGAGGATTTCTTCGAGGTCAACAGAGAGCGCTGCGAGGAGGCTGTGAAGGAGTTCTCACACTGTTTGGCTGGTACTTTTCTTCTCCCCGGTCGAATGAACGTCTAGGCTATGAAGTTGGTCTTCAAGAGGATATGGATTGACGGTGATAGAGTCATTATCAATGAATATAGACCTAATCAGTTCATTCTTTGCTTCCCGAGCAAGGAGTCGAAGGTTATGGTTTTAGCCGGAGGTCCCTGGTTATTTGATGGAAACATTCTTCTCCTCAAGCCTTGGAACGTCAACAATCCGATCGACTGTGAAACCTTCGAGGATATAGACGTGTGGGTTCAGGTTTTTTCAATCTGCCCCCTTACCTTCAAACTGAGGGTGCAGCCAGAGACTTCGTGAGTTCTTTGGGTATGATTATAGATTCAGACAAGAGGGTTTTGTCGGGTGAAGATGGTGATTACATGAGGGTTCAATTTTGTTTGAATGTCAGAAAACCACTACGAATGGGCAGATTCATTAAAGTCCTCGACAACAAACGATGGCTAGATTTCAAGTATGAGCGTATCGAGAACATATGTGGTTGTTGTCGGAGAATTGACCACTACATGGAGACTTGTAATCATAAAACCCTATAAGAAAAAGAAGAAGCAAACCCTGGTTATGGACAGTGGATGACATTTAAGCCCCCACCACGTAAGAAACTACCTAACAAGTCGAAGCCAGAGGAAGGGTTAGTCGAGGAGAATGTTAGTTCGAACGGTTCTATTGATTTAGAGCACGACTTTAGCACAAGCATCAGCAGTGAGGACGAAACCATGGATCTCGACGCCAAGACCAGTGGGACTGGCTATCCCAACAAGGGAGTTACAATTCAAGACACCCCCTTGGGGGGGTGTCTCACTTGGTCCAGCTGATTCGGTTCAAGGTGCTAAAGGCAAAGAGGTCATGAAGTTTTACAAGAAGGCGGAAAGAAGAAGAAGAAGAAGAAGAAGAAGAAGAAGAAGAAGAAGAAGAAGAAGAAGAAGAAGAAGAAGAAGAAGAAGAAGAAGAAGAAGAAGAAGAAGAAGAAGAAGAAGAAGAAGAAGAAGAAGAAGACTGAAAATACAAATAGTACCACTCCACGACAATCCTCAGAGAAGAGGAAGACCCGAGACACCGCCGTTAGTCTGAAGACGAGGAGAAAGGCAGCAAAAACGGAGAGGATAAGGCATGGGAATGGGGATAACTCAAGACCAAAGAATGACAATTAGGTTTCTTGTCAAGGAATTCCGAACATTGAGAGGGGCGCCGTTATAGACCCCAATGCGATATTGGCAGTGCCTGAAATACCCCGTTTTGTGGCTATGGGTATATTGTGAAATTAATATAAGTGTTGGAGTTAATTTTCATTGTTTTTAAGCTAATAGGGGATTTTGTAACTTTTACCTAAAGTTTTTAGTGTCTTTAACCTAAACTAGGGGGTAGTGATTATCTTTTACCTAAACTAGGGGTGTGAAAGTGTCTTTTTCCACTAATTGGTATAAAATTTCACCCAAAATCATATATCTGATTTTCTTCTCCAAATTCACGACTGTGAATTGGAAATCATCCAATCAATCGGATTCAAATCTGATTGTTGCCTTTTTCGTCGATTATTCTTTCCAATCTCTTCCTTCCTTCAGCATCATTGACCCATCTCTGTCTCTCGTTCTTCTCTTCTCCGCGATCACTCTCTCTCTCTCTCTCTCGCCACTCTCTCTGTAACTGCCAAAGCCTACCAACGCCTCCATTTATCTTCCTCCCTCTCTGTCCGATGCTCTCTGTCTGCCTGAAGAAACAAGAACAACAGAAGCAACCAGACCGGTCGGAAAGACCAGTCCGACCACCGCTCCGCCCTCAGGGAAGAAACCCGAAACCCCCACCCATGCTCCTCATTGCCTCCCTCTCTGTCTCGCCCTCTCTTTTTCTCTCTATCTTGATTCTGACCGGAAGAAAGACGACAGTAGCCGGAGGTAGAAGATGCAGTAGGAACCGTGATAGCCACCACTGCCAAACCTCCTAGATTCCGGCGAGAAGGTTGGTCCGGCCTAACCAACACCACCCACCTCTCTCTCTTGGTCCCTCCAGCCTCCAAAAGGTTCGACCATGCCCTAAGGGGTATCAACCAAAGCCAAAAGACACCGGAGAAGCCCCGTCGAGCTCCATCACCGGCGACAACTTCGACAACTTGACCCGCTTCAATTCTTGGCCATTTCTCACGGTTCTTGGACCGGGAACGCTCTAAATCCTCTTATAAGTTCTTTTAGATCATCAAAATGCAATCTTGGTGGCTTGAATCGGTTTTGGGTGAAGGGAGTTATACATGTTCATGTTTAGGGGTTAAATTGTTGTTTTCAGAAACTTTAGGGGGGTTGGTTGTCTTTTTCCTAAGCTGTTTGTGGGGCTGCTTATATCTAAAATAACCCTAGAGGGGTCTAGCAATACTTTATTACATCTCATACTCACTATACATATATTTGAAAATGTTTAAACACTTAATATGTTTTTAAGCAAATATGCTTAAGTAAATATAAAGATGTGTTTTAGTAAATTGGTATAATAAATAGTTTTCTTGGGAAAATAAGGTTAATAAAAGTATTTGTGAATATATATAAATATTGTGTCTTATTGTTTAAATAATTAGTGATTTTGAAATAATTACGTATAAATATTTTATCGGCAAAAGTCATGTATTGTTTCTTTAGCTAAATAATTTTTTTATAAATATGACAAATGCTATTTTCTTGCTATTACTAGTAATTGTAATGTTACTCGTTTACTTGGACAAATATGTATAAGTACATTTTCAAGAGTAAATCTTTATATAACTAAGTATAAGACTTAGATTCGGGATTTTTTAGGGGTATCGTGAGAGTTGGTATTTGTCACGCTACATAGCCGAGCGTCTATTCAATACAAGTGTTTTATTTATTGAGATGTAGCATTGTTGTAATTAGAAATTGGTAATTGTAGGCTACAGGTTTATAGACGAGGGCAACAATCATCTGTGGGAGCATGTATGTGCTATTAGTTGTGGACTAAGGTGAGTAAACATGCCTGGCCTAGTGTGCCTAACGCCCTTCATGTCAAATGATTTCCTTCTCTTATTGTATCAAAATGAATTTACGTGTTATGTGAAATATGTGCTATTTGAATACTTGTTCCCACTTGCTGAAACGTTTCTCTGAAAACATCACCATAATCTAATAATCGATGCTAACGTAAAGTGGAAGAGCTCTGCGGGGTTGTCTTATGGTTACTATTGGGCTTGGTTGGGTTATGCTCGGCCAATTAATTAATTAATCCGGTTTCAAGGTCCCGGATCGCTCCTTGTACTCGCCCTTCTGACCGCAAGAACTCTTACGGGGGTGTCGACACTTAAGGTCATGGATGCTTGCGAAGTGGTAGGTTCTTCCTCCGTATCAGCTAATTATAAATGTGAATTTTTGGATTTGATGATCATCAATGGGAAAAGAATGAGTATGAGATTTTGGAATTTCCTAACTTGGATATTGAACTCGAATTGGCAATTTATATTGGTCTTGAATTCTCTCATGTTCTCTTACAAGAGTCAAACTGTATTTTTCTCCGTGTTTAAGATAAATCACTACATGACAAGACGTTTTTGAAAGTGTGTAATGTAGAATAAATACAGGACCTAAATACTCTAGAAGTGGGGGTTGAATAGAGTATGGAAACTTTTTGCAAGACTTAAAGTTTAACAGAAAGACTTTGTGTGAAACTCAAATCTCAAGGCCTTGAGATTTTAGTAAACTGTCTAAAACTTACAAAGGCAAAAAATAGTAAGCTTCAAGGCCTTGAACTGTGAACAATTCTAAACAGCTTTTGAACCCTAATTTGATTTGAGTTGTATGCAGCAGGTAATAATCAAACTGAAAAGTAAAGAACACAAAGCAATTTACAGAGTTCAGTCCCAATGGACCTAATCTCTGCCTGAGGGATCTAATCCCACCAGGATTGGGGAAACACTTCTTATTACTCACATAGAAACAACCCTAGATCTTCAAGCCTAAGTGTTTTTCCTTACACCTATACAGCTTGTGGTTCCAAACCTATCTAGTTCCAGCTACTAACTGTTGAGCTAACAAGAACCTCTTGTTGTTCACTTGAAAAACCAACCACTAGTGAGGCGAGGTTTAAGATAATCTAGAGATACACAGATAGAAGTACAAGTGAAGAACACAGTATGAAGATAAGCTGTTGAAGCCTGGATGTGTTCTTCTGGAAAACTGGATTGATTTGATCTTCAGGAATATGGAATGAAGCTTGAATGATTTTGTGTTTGAGTGAATGATCTCCCACGATTTTGTCACACCTCTCTGAGTATTCTGCAAGCCTCTCTCTTCTTTAAAATTCAAACCAGTCTCTTTTTTATCCACAACTGCAACTGATTGAGAGATTTTAGGATCTCAGTTCCTACAAATCCTCCTTCTGTTTTCAACTGAAATTCAAATAGCTTCAAGTGGATATCCTTTGGAGTTTGTTGAGATTTCTCCTGCACGTTTAACAACCGTGCAACAACATTGAAACACAGCAACAAAAAAATCCAGAAATATAACAGTGCTATGACTGTTTGGTTATACAGTTTATGATAAAACTGTTTAACAGACTTAGAACAATAACCTGTATATCTTCTAAAACATATGAATCATGAAAACAAGTTTAGGACACTTAGAAGTGAGTAAATAATCACAATATTAAGAATCACAACCTGCAAGAAAGAATCAACTAAGTTCTGTAAAATTGTCAGCAGCTCAAGGCACATCTCAAGGACTTGGAGCTCTGAACCTGCTTCACAAAATTTCAAAGTTAAACCCAGATAACTTTGATTCTTCCTGTTCTGATCATCTGCAATTGTGTTAGATATATAAATAGTATAATCCAAAAGTATATGCAGTAAACCACTAATTTGTATAATCAGATATCCAATCTGCAACACAGAATTATTAGAACATATAGCAGAATCGAATAACTCAAGTCTTTGAAGTTCAGTCAATATATCAAGGCCTTGAGATAACTGAGATGCTTTGCTGCTTATGTCTTAGTCTTTTGTCTTTGTCTTTTGTCTTTCATCACTCAAAACAATTACCAACAAAAACACATTCAGGTATCTTGACTCAACAATCTCCCCCTTGATGAAAGACAAAACCTACAGTCTTGTATAGATCTTCCTGCCACTCATATTCAAAAATTAGATCACCACAATTTGCAGATACAATATATACTGAACCCAAACAGATAACCAGTAAGAATAAACATAACAGATTACCACAGAAATATAAGTACACAACTTCTTAAACCACAAAACAACTAGGCATTCTTATTATTATTATTCCAAATACTGCAAACACAAAAGAACCCACACATAAATTCTCCCCCTTTTTGACTTTCATCAAATAAAGTTGAAGAAATGTTGGATCATTACTCAGAGTCTAAAAATAAACTTAAAACAAAAAATAGCTAAAAAGTCAAGTCCTTGAGAACAGAAAAGATAGAAGAGAAAGAGATAGAGGGTCAAGGATTTGGCAGTCTCTGATCTTCACTTCTTCTTTAATGTCTGGCCTTTCTCTGAGCCTTCTCCAATTTCTTCTTCACTTGCAGCATCTTCTGCAGACTGATTACCTTCTTGTTCAGCTTCCACTTCAGCAACCACTTCTTGGATTATCTCATCCACTTTCTTCTTAGCCTGAACTGAATCTACCTCTGTAGCTGCATCAACACCTGTGTCTTCACCAACATCTTCTTCATCAGTTTGTTCATACAAATATTTTGAAGTTAGCACCACTGGAATTGGCTTCTTCTTCTTCTTCAGAAAATCTCCCAGCTTCTCTTCGGAATCCACACTGGTGTCATGACTAGTAGCAGAAGGTATCTTCTCCAGATTCAAGCCCTTGATGACAACATCTAGCTTCCCATTCATAGCATTCATTAAGCCCTTGAACTGGTTAAATTCAGTTGACAGGTCAAATAACCTTTGTCTGAGATCTTCAATCTCAACTTGTTGATCTTCTAATTTCTCAACCAGCAGAGAGTAATCCTCATTGGCTTTTCCTTTCCCAGATGTAGTCCCCATAGGCTTCACAAACTCCTTCTCAGCAAGTTCTTCCTTTGACAAATCAGAATAAAATTTCCAATGCCCTTTCCCAGTCTGAACTACTCCAATCCTCTGAAGTGCTATCTCATCTATCAACCCAAAACCTCCAGTAATATTTTCTTCTCCTTTCACAGGTACATCAAAATATTCAAAGAAAAGAGGTAACAGGTTGGCATATGGAAGAGGATGGTTTCTAGTCCTGGTTTCACAATAAATCATATGCTCCATAACAACTGTTGGCAAATCTATCTCAAACACTTGAGATATCAGATACATCAAAATCAGAACCTTATCAGTTACTAACTCCCTTGAGTTTTCCCTAGGAACTACACTCCTCATCAGAATTGTAAACAAGATTTTGGCTTCACAATTGAGCACAGAGTGTGTCAACTGCTTTGGACCAGAGGGAACACCTTCAATAAAGAACATCTCCTTTGCCTTATCCAGACACTCCTTCCTATCAGGATAATCTCCAACATTGTATTTTCTAGGAATGCCCAAGACTTTTGCAAATGTCCTATGATCTAACCTCAAATCCACACCAGCCACTTTTGAAGTTAATACCATTCTATCATCACCTTCAGAAACCAAGTTCAGATAAAATAACCTAGTTAACCTAGGATAAGCCTTTGAACTAGGATTTAGAATCTTCCAAACAGCAGTTTCTCTCAACTTTCTCATGCATTCTATGTCCAGTTTATCCAATAACTCATCAGAAATCATGCTACAGAAAGCTACCTTAGATGAAGCATAACCTTGCATCCAAACAGTTCTAACCTCAGAGCTAACAAACCACTCTGTGGGAAGTACATTTTTACCTTGATATCCGTTCTTTGTTGCAGCAACAACTTGCTTAACCCTAGTCTTCTTCTCTAAGGGTTTGGTCTTTTCTTGTCCTCATTCAGTTGGTTTCTTCTGGCTTTTCTGAGTTGATTTCCCTTTTTCCTCTTCAACAGTCTTCTTCTTTTCTCCCCCTTTCTTCTTCTCTGACCTAGGTTGATCACCAACCTGAGTCTCTTGTTGCGCGTCAACACTTGAGCCTTCATCTCCCTTCTCTGTTCTGGACTTCTTTGCAGGAGGGGTATCCTCATGAAAACTTTGAGTGTTTTCTGAATCTGAATCAGAAATCACTATCTTCTCCTTCTTATTTGCTCCCTTCTTGGATCTGCCAGAGGGCTTTCCCTGTTGCTGAATTCTGGCTGATTTGCGCTCCATTTTAGGGTTTAGGGTTTTGAGAAGAGAATGTGATTGAGAGGAATTTAGAGAGAGAGAGTAGAGTCGCAGAAGATTGAAAGAGAATGAAAAGAAAAAGCCCTGACTTTCAGCTTAAGTAGGTTGAAAAGGATGAGTCATAAAAGGACTCTGCAATATCAACATGCAAAATAGGATCTTGAAAAATCTTTTTGGAATATTTTAGAAAATTCTCTGAGTAATTAAAATATTATACAATTATCTAAAAAGATAAGATATAATATTTGATGATCCATTTTTTTTAAAAAAAATACAGATATTATCAAGACTTGGAGAACAATCTAAAGGCCTTGAGATTTTCTGCAGTTTGTGAAATTTCAAAGCTTTGAGTTATACTTTCAAGGTTTCAGAAAGTATAATCTCAAGGCTTTGAGATTCCAGCACATGAACACATATAAGTACTAATACTCCCCCTAAACCAATGCATCCTTGTTTAACATCCCCAATTCAAGCCTTAGAAATGAAAACCTATCATCTGGAAAAGGTTTAGTGAAAATATCAGCAATCTGCATTGAAGTAGAAATAAAATTTAAAACAACATCACCTTGTTCTGCATGATTTCTAAGGAAATGATGTCTCACATCTATGTGTTTTGTCCTTGAGTGCTGAACTGGATTCTTAGAGATTGAAATAGCACTTGTGTTGTCACAATGAATAGGCACATTTATGAAGTTATAGCCAAGATCTCTAAGCTGCTGAGCAATCCATAACACTTGTGAACAGCAAGCACCAGCTGCAATGTATTCAGCTTCTGCAGATGATAATGCTACAGAATTTTGCTTTTTGGAATGCCAACTGATCAATGAAGATCCAAGAAATTGACAGCATCCAGAAGTACTTTTCTTGTCTACTTTATAACCTGCAAAATCTGCATCTGAATAGCCACTCAACATAAAATTAGATCTTCTTGGATACCAAAGCCCTAAGTCTCTGGTTCCATTCAAATATCTAAAAATTCTCTTAACTGCAGTTAAATGACTTTCCTTAGGATTTGCTTGAAATCTAGCACACATACAAACACTGAACATAATATCAGGTCTGCTAGCAGTTAAATACAATAGTGATCCAATCATACCTCTGTATTCCTTCTGATTCACACTCTTATCAGTTGAATCTTTGTCTAAAGAGAGTGATGAACTCATAGGGGTCTTAAGCACCTTGGACTGTGACATATTGTACTTATTCAATAAGTCCTTGGTATATTTTCCTTGATGCACAAAAATTCCCTTCATTTTTAATATATGAAGTCTAAGAAAGAAATTCAGTTCACCCATTAGGCTCATCTCAAACTCCGTGCACATCAGACTCTTTTGAAAGAGCATCATTAGTAGCACCAAATAATATATCATCTACATAAATCTGAACTACTAACAGATCACTCTGTTGGTGTTTAATGAAAAGAGTTTTGTCAACTAAGCCTCTTCTGAAATTATTTTCAAGTAGAAACTTTGAAAGTCTGTCATACCAAGCCCTTGGAACTTGTTTTAAACCATAGAGAGCTTCATCCAGTTTATAAACATGATCAGGAAAATTTTCATCTTCAAAACCAGGAGGTTGTGCTACAAAGACATCTTCTTGTAAATATCCATTCAGAAAAGCACATTTAACATCCATTTGATAAAGCTTTATGTGATTTTGAGATGCAAATGCAAGAAGTATTCTAATAGCTTCTAACCTGGCAGCAGGAGCAAAAGTCTCCTCATAATCTATACCTTCTTCCTGATTATACCCTTGAGCTACCAGTCTAGCTTTATTTCTTACCACTTTGCCATTCTCATCAATCTTGTTTCTGAATACCCATCTGGTTCCAATAACTTATTTCTCTTTAGGTCTGGGGACCAGATTCCAAACCTTGTTCCTTTCAAACTCATTCAGCTCACTCTGCATTGCAATGATTCATTCTGCATCTTCTAGAGCTTACTTGGTATTCTTAGGCTCAATCAAAGATACAAATGCACTAAAAGCACACAAGTTCTTTAACTGTCCTCTTGTCTGAGTCCCAGTTAATGGATCTGATATAATGTTGTCAGCTGGATGGTCTGCAAGGTACTTAAACTTCTTTCTTGGTACCCAGGAGTATTCTCCTTCAAGGCTTTGAGTCCTTGAGACAGTAGAGGGAGCATCATAGAAAGTTTCAGCTTCTGTCTCAAGGCTTTGAGATTTTGGTTCAGCAGGAGGTTCAAGGCCTTGAGATTCTGCTGATTGATTTTGCACAATTGTTTTGCCTTTGTCTTCTTTCACATCATCAGTATCTGATTCATGCTTGTTCAAATCTAGATCTGCAAAACTTTCACTCATAGAATCCTTAGTACTTTCATCAAAAATTACATGAATGCTCTCTTCCACAATCTTGGGTTTTCTATTATAAACTCTATAAGCTTTTCTAGTTTGAGAATATCCAAGAAATACACCTTCATCACTTCTAGCATCAAACTTACCAAGATTATCTCTACCATTAATATGCACAAAACAGATACAAACAAAGGGTTTAAAATAAGAAACAGTAGGCTTTCTCCCTTTAAACAGTTCATAGGGAGTCTTTTTCAAAATAGGTCTGATCAAGCATCTATTCAGCACATAATTGGCAGTGTTAACAGCTTCTGCCCATAAAAACTTTGGCAAATTACTTTCAAGAAGAATGGTTCTGGACATATCTTCAAGTGTCCTATTTTTCCTTTCAACTACTCCATTTTGGTGTGGAGTTCTAGGTGCAGAAAAGTTGTGTGAAATGCCATGCTTTGCACAAAACAAATAAAAGTCAAGTTGATCAAACTCCCTACCATGATGACTTCTAATGGATGCAACAGGTAAATTTTTCAAAGTTTGAAGCTCTTTGCATAGTCTAGAGAACTTAGATAAAGCTTCAATTTTGTCTCTAATAAACATCACCCAAGTAAATCTAGAATAATCATAAATTATCACAAGCATATACCTCTTACCTTTTGGAGTCTGAACTCTCATAGGACCACACAAGTCCATATGCAGCAATTCTAAGGGTCTATAAGTACTTACAAAGTTATTTGGCTTGAATGAGCTTCTGGTCTGTTTACCTTGTACACATGCCTTGTAAACCTCATCATCTGAAAATTTCTGTGATGGTAAACCTCTTACCAAGTCTTTTGGGATGAGCTTATTCAAAGTATGTATACTAATATGCCCAAGCTTTCTGTGCCAAAGCTTTGAATCTTCCTTCAAGGCCTTGAGGCATTTTAGCTTGTCACCTACGACACTGTTAGTATTCATAGCATATAGATTATATGATCTAGGAGTAGTGAGTATGCAATCACCAGATTTCTCATCTTGTATCACACATTTCTCCTTGTCAAATATAGCTTTATAACCTTTATCACATAACTGAGAGATACTAAGCAAATTATACTTAAGTCCATCTACCAGATAAACATCAGATATAGAATTTGTAGAACCATTACCAATACTACCTATACCAATGATATTGCATTTTTCTTTGTCACCAAGTGTGATTGTTCCTCTAGATTTTTCTGTAAGTTCAGTAAAGAGAGACTTCTTTCCACTCATATGTCTGGAACATCCACTGTCTAAAATCCATTTCTGATCTTTCAAGGCCTTGGTGACATCCTGAAAAAAAAATCATTGCCTCAACAGGCTGTTAGACCAAGTGCAGAACTTTGAGTCATACTCAGAATCAGCCATATTTGGTGGCCTAATTCCTTTTGGAACCCAAATCTTCCTAACCTGTCCCTTAAGCTGATAAGGATAAGTATTCCTCATAATATGAGGTTCTGATCTTCTGAAGGGACAAGTTAATGTGACATGACCAATTTTTCCACAGTAATAACATTTTGGAGAATGTCTGCTAGTTTGGCCTTTCTTTGGAAAATTTGGATTGTAGCCAATCCCACTTTTATTGATTTCAGAATTCCTCCAAGAATGAGATTCAGATTATGTTTTGAGCCTGTAAACCTAGCTAGGACCTTCTTGGACTCTTGAAGTTTCTCAGTCAAGGTGCAGATCTGTTGTTCTAAATTCTCAGAATGAGTCTTCAGATCAGCATATCTTTCAGTTAAAAGAGTATTTTGATCAACAACCTCTTTTATTTGTGCCTTCAAGACTTTGAACCTGCTGTCCAAGGCCTTGAAGTCTTTTTCTAGCTTTGTCTTAGATACTTCAACAGTTTTGTTTGAAAACACTAGGTCCAGGTTTTCTTTTACCTGCTCATGAATCTTAATATTTAAAGCAGAAATCTCATTTCTATAACTTTCCACATTTAAAAACATACTTTTGAGATTTCAGGAAGTACATCAGAAGGACTAGCAAGTAAATTCTTTACCATGTCTTCAATGTGTCCGTCTGATGAACTTTCCTCATCATGCTTTGCCATGAATCATAGGTTTTCTTGCTCTTCTTTTGTGTCTGAGTCACTTGATGAATCAGAATCACTCCAAGAAGCCATCATGGCTTTCTTCCTTCTGTTGTCACTATCTTTCTTATGAAAGTTCCTATTCTTCTTATTTTGTGGACAATCTCTTACTAAATGATATGCATCACCACACTCAAAACAATTAATTACTTTAGTTTTATGTGACTGTGATGAAGATTTACCTTTGTAATCCTTTCTGCCTGAGGGTCTTGATCTCTCTCTGTTGTAATCCCTATTACCAGAGTTTCTTTTCTTTTTGAGAATCCTGGCCAAGGCCTTGGAGATCAATGCTAAAGCCTCTTCATCATCAGTTTCATCCACAGTCTCAAGGCTTTGAGACTTTTCACTGTCTTTTTCCTTAAGTTCTAGGTTCCTGATATTTTCACTCAAATCACCTTCCACATCCTTCATAGACATCTCATGAGTGAGCAGCTTTCCTTGTAGATCATCTAGCTGAAGAAGACTCAAGTCCTGAGCTTCCTCAATGGCTGTTGTCTTTGGCTCCCACTTGGCTTTTGGCAAGCTTCTCAGAATCTTTCTGACCTTCTCCTCATTTGAGAAATTCTTTCCCAGTGACTCCAGATTGTTCACCACATCAGTGAATCTTTTGAACATTTCTTTGATGGTCTCATCTGAATTCATCTTGAACAACTCATATTGCCTCAGAAGTATGTTGATTTTTGTCTGCTTAACCTGGCTAGTTCCTTCATATGTCACCACCAGTTTATCCCATACTTCTTTGGCACTCTTGCAGTTTGACACTCTGTTGAACTCATCTGCATTTAAAGCACTGTGTAACAGATTCATAGCCTTGTAATTTTTTGATACCTTTTCCAGTTCAGTGACTGAAAAATTTTCCTCAGACTTGATACTTCTGACTCCATCAATTGTAGTGTAGTAATCATGAGGACCATTATGAACTATTGACCATAGTTCCATGTCTTGATCTATGATGAACATCTTCATCAATGCCTTCCAGTGCATGAAGTTTTCACCACAGAACAATGGACGTCTGTTGGCTGCCCTTCCTTGTGAGAATCCACCATCTCCTACATTACTCATAGTCACCAGATTGTTAGATCTAAAAACAGTGACACAAGCTCTGATATCAATTGAAAGTGTGTAATGTAGACTAAATGCAGTACCTAAATACTCTAGAGGGGGGGGGTTGAATAGACTATGGAAACTTTTTGCAAGACTTAAAGTTTAACAGAAAGACTTTGTGTGAAACTCAAATCTCAAGGCCTTGAGATTTTAGTAAACTGTCTGACTTACAAAGGCAAAAATAGTAAGCTTCAAGGCCTTGAACTGTGAACAATTCTAAACAGCTTTTGAACCCTAGTTTGATTTGAGTTGTATGCAGCAGATAATAATCAAACTGAAAAGTAAAGAACACAAAGCAATTTACAGAGTTCATTCCCAATTGACCTAATCTCTGCCTGAGGGATCTAATCCCACCAGGATTGGGCAAACACTTCTTATTACTCACACAGAAACAACCCTAGATCTTCAAGCCTAAGTGATTTTCCTTACACCTATACAGCTTGTGGTTCCAAACCTATCTAGTTCCAGCTACTAACTGTTGAGCTAACAAGAATCTCTTGTTGTTCACTTGAACAACCAACCACTAGGTGAGGTTAGGTTTAAGATAATCTAGAGATACACAGATAGAAGTACAAGTGAAGAACACAGTATGAAGATAAGCTGTTGAAGCCTGGATGTGCTCTTCTTGAAAACTGGATTGATTTGATCTTCAGGAATCTGTAATGAAGCTTGAATGATTGTGTGTTTGAATGAATGATCTCCCACGATTTTGTCACACCTCTCTGAGTATTCCCCACTCTCTCTGTAACTGCCAAAGCCTACCAGCGCCTCCATTTATCTTCCTCCCTCTCTGTCTGATGCTCTCTGTTTGCCTGAAGAAACAAGAACAACAGAAGCAACCAGACCGGTCGGAAAGACCAGTCCGACCACCGCTCCGCCCTCAGGGAAGAAACCCGAAACCCCCACCCATGCTCCTCATTGCCTCCCTCTCTGTCTCGCCCTCTCTTTTTCTCTCTATATTGATTCTGACCGGAAGAAAGACGACAGTAGCCGGAGCTAGAAGATGCAGTAGGAACCGTGATAGCCACCACCGCCAAACCTCCATACATTCCGGCGAGAAGGTTGGTCCGGCCTAACCGACACCACCCACCTCTCTCTCTTGGTCCCTCCAGCCTCCAAAAGGTTCGACCATGCCCTACGGGGTATCAACCAAAGCCAAAAGACACCGGAGAAGCCCCGTCGAGCTCCATCTCCGACGACAACTTCGACAACTTGACCTGCTTCAATTCTTGGCCATTTCTCACGGTTCTTGGACCGGGAACGCTCTAAATCCTCTTATAAGTTCTTTTAGATCATCAAAATGCAATCTTGGTGGCTTGAATCGATTTTGGGTGAAGGGAGTTATACATGTTCTTGTTTAGGGGTTAAATTGTTGTTTTCAGAAACTTTAGGGGGGGTTGGTTGTCTTTTCCCTAAGCTGTTTGTGGGACTGCTTATATCTAAAATAACCCTAGAGGGGTCTAGCAATACTTTTTTACATCTCATACTCACTATACATATATTTGGTTTTGTTTAAACACTTAATATGTTTTTAAGCAAATATGCTGAAGTAAATATAAAGATGTGTTTTAGTAAATTGGTATAATAAATAGTTTTCTTGGGAAAATAAGGTTAATAAAAGTATTTGTGAATATATATAAATATTGTGTCTTATTGTTTAAATAAATAGTGAGTTTGAAATAATTACTTATAAATCTTTTATCGGCAAAAGTCATGTATTGTTTCTTTAGCTAAATAAATTTTTTATAAATATGACAAATGCTATTTTCTTGCTATTAATAGTAATTGTAATGTTACTCTTTTACTTGGAAAAATATTTACAAGTATATTTTCAAGAGTAACTCTTTATATAACTAAGTATAAGACTTAGAGTCGGGATTTTTTAGGGGTATCGTGAGAGTTGGTATTTGTCACGCTACATAGCCGAGCGTCTATACAATACAAGTGTTTTATTTATTGAGATGTAGCATTGTTGTAATTAGAAATTGGTAATTGTAGGCTACAGATTTATAGACGAGGGCAACAATCATCTGTGGGAGCATGTATGTGCTAGTAGCTGTGGACTAAGGTGAGTAAACATGCCTGGCCTAGTGTGCTTAACGCCCTTCATGTCAAATGATTTCCTTCTCTTATTGTATCAAAATGAATTTACGTGTAATGTGAAATATGTGCTATTTGAATACTTGTTCCCACTTGTTGAAACGTTTCTCTGAAAACATCACCATAATCTAATAATCGATGCTAACGTAAAGTGGAAGAGCTCTGCGGGGTTGTCTCATGGTTACTATTGGGCTTGGTTGGGTTATGCTCGGCCAATTAATTAATTAATCCGGTTTCAAGGTCCCGGATTGCTCCTTGTTCTCTCCCTTCTGGCCGCAAGAACTCTTAAGGGGGTTTCGACACTTAAGGTCATGGATGCTTGCGAAGTGGTTGGTTCTTACTCCTTATCAACTAATTATAAATGTGAATTTTTGGATTTGATGATCATCAATGGGAAAAGAATGAGTATGAGATTTTGGAATTTCCTAACTTGGATATTGAACTCGAATTGGCAATTTATATTGGTCTTGAATTCTCTCATGTTCTCTTACAAGAGTCAAATTGTATTTTTCTCCGTGTTTAAGATAAATCACTACATGACAAGACGTTTTTGAAAGTGTGTAATGTAGACTAAATACAGGACCTAATTACTCTAGAAGGGGGGTTGAATAGAGTATGGAAACTTTTTGCAAGACTTAAAGTTTAACAGAAAGACTTTGTGTGAAACTCAAATCTCAAGGCCTTGAGATTTTAGTAAACTGTCTGAATCTTACAAAGGCAAAAATAGTAAGCTTCAAGGCCTTGAACTGTGAACAATTCTAAACAGCTTTTGAACCCTAGTTTGATTTGAGTTGTATGCAGCAGGTAATAATCAAACTGAAAAGTATTGATCACAAAGCAATTTACAGAGTTCAGTCCCAATGGACCTAATCTCTTCCTGAGGGATCTAATCCCACCAGGATTGGGCAAACACTTCTTATTACTCACATAGAAACAGCCCTAGATCTTCAAGCCTAAGTGATTTTCCTTACACCTGTACAGCTTGTGGTTCTAAACCTATCTAGTTCCAGCTACTAACTGTTGAGCTAACAAGAACCTCTTGTTGTTCACTTGAACAACCAACAACTAAGTGAGGTGAGGTTTAAGATAATCTAGAGATACACAGATAGAAGTACAAGTGAAGAACACAGTATGAAGATAAGTTGTTGAAGCCTGGATGTGTTCTTCTGAAAAACTGGATTGATTTGATCTTCAGGAATCTGGAATGAATCTTGAATGATTGTGTGTTTGAATGAATGATCTCCCATGATTTTGTCACACCTCTCTGAGTATTCTGCAAGCCTCTCTCTTCTTTAAAATTCAAACCAGTCTCTTTTTACCCACAACTGCAACTGATTGAGAGATTTTAGGATCTCAGTTCCTACAAATCCTCCTTCTGTTTTCAACTTAAATTCAAACAGCTTCAAGTGGATATCCGTTGGAGTTTGTTAAGATTGCTCCTGCACGTTTAACAACCCTGCAACAGCATTGAAACACAGCAACAACAAAATCCAAAAAGATAACAGTGCTATGACTGTTTGGTTATACAGTTTCTGATAAAACTGTTTAACAGACTTAGAACAATAACCTGTATATCTTCTAAAACATATGAATCATGAAAAACAAGTTTAAGACACTTAGAAGTAAGTAAATAATCACAATACTAAGAATCACAACCTGCAAGAAAGAATCAACTAAGTTCTGTAAAAACTGTCAGCAGCTCAAGGCACATCTCAAGGCCTTGGAGCTCTGAACCTGCTTCACAAAATTTAAAAGTTAAACCCAGATAACTTTGATTCTTCCTGTTCTGATCATCTTCAATTGTGTTAGATATATAAATAGTATAATCCAAAAGTATATGCAGTAAACCACTGATTTGTATAATTAGATATCCAATCTGCAACAAAGAATTATTAGAACATATAGCAGAATAGAATAACTCAAGACTTTGAAGTTCAGTCAATATCTCTAGGCCTTGAGATAACTGAGATGCTTTGCTGCTTATGTCTTAGTCTTCTGTATTTGTCTTTTGTCTTTCATCACTCAAAACAATTACCAACCAAAACACATTCAGGGATCTTGACTCAACAGTTTTTACAAATTTCCTCATCATCATTTTACATGCTTGGGTGTTTGCTTGCCAGTATTTATTGCTGATTTTGGAACTGTGGTGTTCTCTTTTGTTTTCTTCACCACAGCTCTATATGATAGGAATTTGGCTTAGTGGGGAACGCGAATCATCACCTAGATGTTTAGTCCTTTCATTTATATAATTAGAACTCTTTTGGTTATTCGTAATGCTCTAGTTTGTTAAACGCCCATGCTTGAGGCAACTTTTGAATTGTAATAAAGAATAAATTTTACTTTTAGTTGTGTTTGATAGGATCCACTTTGAAAGATCAGGTTGTGCAAGACTTGAAATAGCTTGGCTATTTCAAGGCCTTGAACCAACTTTGAAAGCCTTGAATCAGTATCAGAGGCTTGAAAATAGTTTAACCTTGAAACTGGATTCAAAGCCTTGAACTTGCTTGAACCTGAATGCACATTCTCAGGTGGAGTTTTCTGCAAACTCTCTGAATTGATTTACTCTCTCTCTCTTTCATATGTTTGATTCTCTGTTATTAGATGATGAAATAAAAATTGTTATAACATGTTTATAATCTTAATATATCATCTGTTTGACCATGATAATGCAGGAAATTTTGTTTCTAAGTTTTGCAGGATTATTTCCTATACTAAATTGCTGCAGATTTGGAAATACTTGGACACTTTGATCCAATGACCAATCAGACGTGTTTGACAGCTTCTCATGGTGTTTAAGTGAAAGATTAAAACAAGATATCTGAATATTGTGATCATTCAACCGTTGTAGAATATTTCAAAGTAGTCAAGCTCTGTTGCCTACAAAATAGGAAGGTTGTTGCTGAAAATATGGGGAGATTTGCAGAGCTGTATGAAGTATAAATAGAGCTCAAATTTGAGGAAACAATATACAATTCTCAACGGGAAAATACATAGAAAGAGTTATGTATTGACAAGCATCAAAGAAGCTCATCATTCTTCTAATCCATTCACAGAAGTTCACTGCATTTCATTGCAATTTTCTACTCTTAAGTGTTCTTCAGTATAGAGCTATATTGGTAGATCATTTCTGTATTATTTCTACACATCTTCTCAAGGATTGTTCAAAGTGAACAATAGAGAATTCTTAATTAATCGGTTAGCTAGAGCAGGTACTAGATAGGTTAGGTAAAACCACAAGTTGTAAGAGAGTAAGGGAACTCTCTGTGCTTGAGTTCTAGGGCTTAGCTTTTGATTAATAAGAATTGAATTGAAAATCCCGCAGGGATCTAATCCCTGAGGTAGAGACGTAGGTCCAAGTGGACTGAACTTTATAAATCACTTGTCTTCTGCATTTTCAGTTCATTTACTTCCACAACTTTTGCAGCACACTAGTTAATTTTTCAAGGATTTGAACTTTTTTTCAAGGCCTTGAAAAAGGCATACTTGCTCTATACTTTCTGCATCTATTTCAAAGGCTTGAACTAGCTTTCAAGGCCTTGAACTTCATTGTTTGTACAAGTTTTCATCTTCCTAGAAAGTTTTGTAAAAAATTGGCATACTCTATTCAACCCCCTCCCCCTTCTAGAGTGTCTTAGCTGCTTATACATCTGCATACTCACACTTTCAATTGGTATCAGATCTTGTATCACTGTATAATAGTTAACCATCTGGTGATCATGAGTACTGTAGGTGATGGTGGTTTCTCACAGGGAAGAGCTGCTAACAGACCTCCTTTATTTTGTAGAGAAAATTTTGCTCACAGGAAAGCTCTCATGAAAATGTTCATCATTGATCAAGATCTAGAGCTTTAGACCATTATCCAAAATGGACCTCATACTTTCTACACAGAGAAAGATGGGACCAGAACTTCCAAAACAGAAGACTCACTCTCCTCTTCTGAATTAGAGCAATTTTCTAAGAACTACAAGACTATTAACATTTTGTATTGTGCTTTGAGTACAGATGAATTCAACAGGATCTCTGGATGCACAACTGCTAAAGAAATCTGAGATAAACTAGTGGTTACCTTTGAAATAAAAAGTCAAGTCAAGCAAACCAACATCAACATTTATCTCAGACAATATGAGCTGTTAAAGATGAATGCAGATGAATCCATCAGAGACATGTTTAAGAGGTTCACTGATATTGTCAACAACCTTAACTCACTGGGAAAACATTTTTTCAATGAAGAAAAGGTGAGGAAGATTCTCAGAAGTCTTCCAAAGGCAAAATGGGAACCAAAAACCACAGCCATTGAAGAAGCTCTGAATCTCTCAACTTTACAACTTGATGACTTAAAAGGGAAGCTCCTGACACATGAGATATATATGAATGAATTTGATGGAGAATTCCCAGATGGTGTCAAGAACTTAGCTCTCAAATCCAAATAGAATGAGAGAACACAAAGCCTTGAAGTTGAGGATGGTGATGATGAAGATCCAATTGCCTTAATTTCCAAAGCCTTAACAAGGATTCTCAAAATGAAGAAAAACTTTGGAAACAAAGATTTCAATAGAGAAAGGCATAGATCATCCAGCAGCAAGGACCACAAAGGTAAGTCCTCTTCACAAAATAAATCAAAAGTTATGAACTGCTTTGAATGTGGTAATGCATGACACTTTATAAGAGATTGTTCACTCAAGAAAAGAAAGAGCTTTCAAGAGAAATACCATGACAGAAGAAAGAAAGCAATGATAGCTTCATGGAGTGATTCAGATAGCTCTAGTGAATCTGAATCTGAGGAAGAACATGCCAACCTATGCTTCATGGCCAAGCATGATGAAAGTTCTGAAAAGAACATTGAGGTAATGGTAAATTGTCTAGTTTCAAAACCAAAAGAAGCTCTTTTAGAATATCTCAGAACAATGCTTTTAAATGAGGAAGATTATCTGAAAGAGATCAGACTTTTTAAAGAAAAAGTTCATGAGCAAGAAAAAGAAAACTTACAACTTGTTTGCCTAAATCAGAATCTTGAAATCTCTCAGAAGAAAACTGACAGTGATTTCAAGGCCTTGAAAACCAGTTTCAAAACCTTGAAAACACAAGTCAAGGAAGTATTCATTGAAAACTCCTCAGTGAGTGACATCCTTGTTAATCTAAGACATGAGGTTGATGATTTAGAGAAATAAAAGATTACTCTTACTGAGAGAATTCAAGAATCTGAATTGGTCAAAGTCAAGCTTGCTGGATCAGAACACAAGTTGAACTTGATCCTTGGAGGAAATTCACAGTTTGTTCACAAAGCTGGTATTGGATTCAATCCAAACTTTCCAAGAAGAAACAATACCAGATTTCTGGAAGCTAGAAACAAAACTTCTCCTACATGTCATTACTGCTGCAAAACTAGTCATGTTAAGATGACTTGTCCTTTTAGAAGAAGAGACCCTCACATTATGAGGAACACTTTTCCTTTTCAACTCAAAGGACAAGTTAAGCAGAATTGGGTTCCTAAAGGGCTTAGACCACTTAACAAGGTTGATCCTGAATATGAATCCAAATTCCAAACTTGGTATAATAGCAGGGTAAGGAAGTGATTGGTGTTTGCAGGTTGTCGCCAAAGAACATAAGTGGTTCATGGACAGTGGTTTCTCAAGACATATGAGTGGAAAGAGATCTATATTTTCATAATCGAAGGAGAAATCAGAATGTTCAATAACACTTGGTGACAAAGGCAAATGCAATATTCTTTGTATTGGAAAAGTTGGTAAAAATTGTGAAAACTCTATTTCTGATGTGTATCTGGTTGAAGGTTTGAAATATAATTTGCTTAGTGTATCTCAGCTTTGTGATAATGGCAAAAAAGTTATAATTGATAAAGGGATATGTGTAGTGCAAAATGAGAAATCAGGAGATTGCATTCTCACAGCCTCTAGATCAAACAATGTTTATACTTTTCAGACTAACAAAGTTGCAGGTGAAAGTTTGAAGTGTCTCAAGGCCTTGAAAGAGGATTCAAAGCTTTGGCACATGAAACTTGGTCATATCAGTTTGCATACTTTGAACAAGTTGATTTCCAAAGACTTGGTAAGAGGATTGCCATTCATCAAGTTCAAAGAAGATGAAATGTGCAAAGCCTGTGCACAAGGAAAACAGACCAGAAGCTCCTTCAAGCCAAAGAAGTTTGTAAGTACAACTAGACCTATTGAATTACTTCATATGGATCTCTGTGGTCCTATGAGGACTCCCATGCCAAAAGGTAAAAGATATATGCTAGTTGTTGTAGATGATTTTTCTAGATATACTTGGGTTATGTTTTTCAAAGAAAAATCTGAAGCTCTCTCTGAATTTTCAAAGCCTTGCAGAGAACTTAAAAACTTGAAAAATCTACATGTAGCTTCAATCAGAAGTGATCATGGTAGAGAATTTGATCAGTTAGAATTTGATTTATTTTGTGATAAGCATGGTATTTCTCACAACTTTTCTGCTCCAAGAACTCCTCAACAGAATGGTGTTGTTGAAAGAAAGAACAGGTCTCTTGAAGATATGTCAAGAACAATGCTTCTTGAGAACAAGCTGCCAAAACACTATTAGGCAGAAGCTGTGAATACAGCAAACTATATTTTGAACAGGTGCTTGATCAGACCCATTCTGAAGAAGACCCCCTATGAACTATTCAAAGGGAGGAAGCCAAACATTTCTTACTTCAGACCCTTTGGATGTACTTGTTTTATCCATAACAATGGAAAAGACAATATTGGTAAGTTTGATGCAAGAAGTGATGAAGGTATATTTCTTGGTTACTCTCTGAATAGCAAGCTTATAGAGTTTACAATAGAAGAACCAAACTGGTTGAAGAGAGCATTCATGTTATTTTTTATGAAAGCTATGATGGTTCTTTGAGTGAAAGTTTTGCAGACTTGAATTTGAACAAGCATGAATCAGAGGAAGAGACGTAGAATCCACTAGGTTTCAAGAAAGGATCAGAAGAGAATAGAAGACATTTTCAAGACCTTGAAATTGATGCTCAAGGCCTTGAAAGTAAAACTCAAAGCCTTGAAAAAGATGATCACAAGGATTCAAGTGACGAAGCCACTACTTCAAGACCAGAGAAGATTTATGGAGAACTTGAACCATGGTCTCCAAGAAAGAGATTCAAATATCTCTCATCCCATCCAGTTGATAATATCATATCAGATCCAACCACTGGTACACATACTAGATCACATTTGAAGAACTTATGTGCCTTTAATGCTTTTATTTTTCTTGTAGAACCAAAAACTGTGGAAGAAGCTTTACAAGAAGCAAACTGGATCATTTCTATGCAAAGTGAACTCAATGAGTTTGAAAGGAATAAGGTTTGGAACCTGGTTCCTGCACCTTCGAACCAGTCTGTCATTGGTACCGGATGGGTATTCAGAAATAAGTTGGATGAAAGTGACAATGTGATCAGAAACAAAGCAAGGTTAGTTTCTCAAGGTTACAATCAAGAAGAAGGTATTGATTATGAGGAAACTTTTGCTCCAGTTTCCAGGCTAGAAGCAATTAGAATTCTGGTTGCATTTGCATCTTACAAGAACATGAAACTATTTCAAATGGATGTGAAATGTGCTTTCTTGAAGGGCTATTTGCAAGAAGAAGTTTATGTTGCACAACCACCTGGTTTTGAAAAATACAAATTTCCAGATCATGTCTACAAACTTGAAAAATCCCTCTATGGTTTGAAACAAGCTTCAAGGGCTTGGTATGAAAGATTGTCAAAATTCTTACTTGAAAATGATATCAAAAGAGGCTTAGTAGACAAGACTCTTTTCACTAAGACTCATGAGAAAGATTTACTTGTATTTCAGATATATGTTGATGATATACTGTTTGGAGCTACTAATGATCAATTATGCAGAGAATTCTCAAGTCTTATGAGCAGGGAATTTGAGATGAGCATGATGGGAGAGTTGAATTTCTTCCCAGGACTTCAAATACATCAACTGAAGAAGAGCATCTTTCTGCATCAAAGCAAGTATACAAGAGACTTGCTAAACAAATATAGCATGGCTCAATGTAAGGAAGCCAAGACTCCTATGAGCTCTACACTATCCTTAGATAAGGATGAATTTGGTAAGAGTGTCAATGTAAAAGAGTATAGAGGCATGATTGGATCATTACTCTATCTATCAGCAAGCAGGCCATATATTATGTTTAGTGTGTGTATGTGTGCTAGATTTCAAGCTGATCCAAAAGAATCACACTTGATTGCTGTGAAGAGAATATTCAGATATCTCAATGGTACCAAAGACTTAGGGCTTTGGTATCCAAGACATTCTAACTTCTCTTTACATGGCTTTTCAGATGCTGACTTTGCAGGTTACAAGGTTGATAGGAAAAGTACTTCACGAACTTGCCAATTCATTGGATCATCCTTGATTAGTTGGCATTCCAAGAAACAGAATTTAGTTACTCTATCAACAGCTAAAGCTGAATATATAGCTGCAGGAGCATGTTGCTCACAAGTGTTATGGATTGCTCAACATCTAAGAGACCTTGGATTTGACTTCAGGGGCATACCTATTAAATGTGACAACACTAGTGCAATTTTAATTACAAAGAACCAGTGCAGCACTCAAGAACCAAGCACATTGACGTCAGACACCACTTCATCAGAGATCATGCTGAGAAAGGTGATATTGTTCTTGAATTTGTTGCTACTAACATGCAAATTGCATATATCTTCACTAAACCATTAGTAGATGAGATGTTCTCAGCTCTAATATTGGAATTGGGAATGCTAAATAAAGATGCATTGGTTTAGGGGGAGCATCAGATAAGACAGGTAAGCTTTATGTGTTTCAAAAGGTTTGAACTGAGGCTTGAAAATTAGTTCAAAGCCTTGAATTTTACTTGTTGCAGTGTTACAGTATTTCAAGACCTTGAAAGCCTTTTCAAAGCCTTGAAAATGAGTCTGGTACACTGATAGTCAATAATTTTGGATCATTCTGTGTTGGGTGATATCTCTGTAGATATTTTCCTAATATAGCCCCTACCCTTTTCAAAAATTTTATTTAGCCAAAAATAGTATTAGTATATTCTATTTTACAACGGAATAAAAGTTTCGAAATCTCTCTGATCATTGCAAATCTTTTGAGAATCAGAGAGATACCAGTTTCCTTTTGAAACTCAAACTCTTTCAGTATTTATCTTCTTCTCTTCTCCTTCATTCCGTATCAATCCATCTCTCTCTATTCTTATCCGAAACCCTAATGAGCACAAGGAGAGCCTCAGATAGAATTAACATGGCTGGAGGTTCGAAACATGTCTCAGAGAAGAAAATAAAAGTAGCAGCGGAAGAGGTTCAAGAAATCAGTGAAGACTCTGCTTCAAAAAGCTTCACTAATGAAGAAGAGGAATCTTCACCACCCAAGAAGATGGTGAGAAAAGATCAAGCCCCAGCAAAGAAGAAACAATCTACGACATCTACACAAGAGAAGCAGAGGGGTATCCATATTGGAAGCCCTAAGAGAGACAAAAATAAGACAGTCTATGAGGTTAAAGGAAAAGGAAAGGAGAACCTTATTCAAGATTCAGACTCAGACACTACTTCAGGATCTTATAAAGTGTATTCCATACCCAACAAAGGCAAAATTGACAAGGATCCGTCTCAGTCTTTAGAAACTTCAAAAGAAGGAAAGAAAAACCTCAAGACTGTCTCTCCTCAACAGAAAAGGTTAGCTGTAAAGAAGAAGCTGAAGCATGGGAAGAAAGTCTTGGAAGGACTCACCTTCCTATTCAAAAGTGTCATTGAAAAGATCAGCTCCTTCATTGAGGAAATAGATGTGATCTCTCAAGAAGTTCAAGCCAACAGTGAAGAAAGTGAGGAAGAAGCAGGAGATCAAGAGGATGAGAAAGAACCTTAATCTTGCCTATTCTTTCTTCCCCATTCTCTCTTCTTCAAAGTTTTTCTTTTAAGTTTTCAAAATTTTCCAGACACTTCATCCAACATCTTCTATCTTTTTGATGAAAGTCAAAAAGGGGAGAAAATTCTAGGTTTTACTTTTTAGTCTTAGGTTTATTTGGTTTTATTTGCTGAACTGTTTAAGTTTCTGTTGGTATTATGAATAAGTTGGATCCTTTTGGAAATACTGTGGACTAATCAGTTTATTTTGCAGAGACTAAAGATCAAACATAATTTGGTTTTTTCATTCATCAAGGGGGAGATTGAAAGATCAGGTTGTGCAAGAATTGAAATAGCTTGGCTATTTCAAGGCCTTGAACCAACTTTCAAAGCCTTGAATCAGTTTCAGAGGATTGAAAATAGTTTAGCTATTTTCAAGGCCTTGAAACTGGATTCAAAGCTTTGAAACTGGTTGAACCTGAATGCACATTCTCCGGGGGAGTTTTCTGCAAACTCTCTGAATCTATTTACTCTCTATTTTTCATATGTTTAATTCTTTGTTATTAGATGATGAAAGACAAATTGTTATAACATGTTTTTAATCTTAATATATCATCTGTTTGACCATGATAATGCAGGAAATTTTGTTTCTAAGTTTTGCAGGATTATTTCCTAAACTGAATTGTTGCAGATTTGGAAATACTTTGACACTTTGATCATGTGATCAATCAAACGTGTTTGACAGCTTCTCATTGTGTTTTAATGAAAGATTACAACAAGATCTCTGAAGATTGTGATCATTCAACCGTTGGAGAAGATTTCAAAGTAGTCAAACTCTGTTGCCTACAAAATAGGAAGGTTGTTGCTGAAAATATGGGGAGATTTGTTATAACATGTTGAAGTGTGGGTTCCATAGCTTTTACTTTGGGGACTTTCCTAGATTTGTAATACAGAAAAGTGTTAAAATATTTTGGTGTGGTTAATATTGGTTGTGCTACTTGGAGCATGCTCACCAGGTTATGCTTGAATACGGTGTAATTGTTCAATTGTATATATTTGGAGTTATATAATTCACTTTGTAGATATGTCGTTCATTCCATTGTAGGTCGTCCAACTGATGGACTGTGACATATATATCGTGGAGTAAGTATTGGGGAATCACTAATGAAATCTCACAAGGTTTGGATGCAGCATTTGGCAGTTTTAGAAAGGGAGAGCTCCCACCCACCCTCACCTAGTAGGGTTATTTTGAAGTTTTTTGTGTTTTAAGCTATCCTAATGTTAAAGTTCTGATTGAGAGCTTATCTTTGGAGTTTGGTTGGGTAGGCATTAGTTTGGAATGGTTACTACTAGAGTTGTGTTGTTTAGCTCAAATCTTGGATGTTCCTGTCTGAATTCTACTTTTTCAAGGCTATTATTTTGGATAATTATTTTAAATTTACTTATTATCAGAATGTGTTGTTACAGTAACATTGTTTAAAGCCAAAATAGTTGTTCAATTATGGGTTGTGTTTAGATTTTTATGATTCATTTTGGTTACTTCAAAATCCCGAATTGTCGTTTTTCTTCAGAATATGACACTTATTTCTTTATCGCATGCCGGTCACCTTATTAATTATGGTAGAGATTTGGTGGAGAGAGTACTTCGTGAAGAATTCCTTTCTTTAGATGGATATGCTATGATTATCACTTGAGTTTTTGAAGGTTAACCTACAGTTGGATTTTTTGTTTCGATACCACGGTGTTGTATTGTGCTTTGAGTTTCCTTGGTTAGGTTCATGTGTAGCCACATTGATTTGGCAAACAATTACATTTAGAGGTTTTCCGCTTAACGAATATTTTTCCCGTGGTAGAGATTGGAGTTAAGTATGTGAACTTTGTCGGGAATTGAATGGGAATCGAGTTTTGAATCGAGTACAGGATTGTGCTTAAGATCAGCCCATGAATTTATATTTTGGTAGTGCATGATAAACACTTGAATGGAAGTGTATAGGTAGTGTTCATATAGTTGAAATATAAAGACTTTAATTTTGGTTATGTAATTTTTTTTCTTTACTATCTAAGAACTTTGTCCTACCGAATTAGCTAAGTATTTGAATTATAGGCTTTCGTTGGAGTCTGGTTAGGTGCCTACCGTTTGAGTGATTGATATTTGGGATTGCATATTTGGAGTTCATATTTGAGGAATCTTGACGTTGTTTCATTCACTGAGATATTAATGCATTATGGGGGTCATGTCGATGAAATGTTGAGGTCATGGGAGTATGATGCTTATTCTTATGCTGAAAACAGTCGTAATTATGAACTCTGATCTATAATTTGTGGAATGAGAGGCTTATGGAGACTATAATACTTTTTATAGATGGCTAGAACAAGGTCAACCATGAGGAAGACTAGTCGCAGTAGTCTTATTTTGTTTTATAGGACTTTAGATGTGTTTAGTATTTATTTTGTATAAGGCCATGAATCCAAACATTGATTTGAGGTTTCTTAAAGTGATTTTGCATAGCCATTGTTGGGCCAGAGATTATTTATTGATGATTTAATAACGCTAATTTTACTTATGTGATGAAGAATAGTCGTGTATTTTGTAGGATACATTTTGGAACTTAATTAGATTATGTTCTATTGAGCTGAAGTATGGTTCGAAATTGAGTTTGTATTGTATTTTGTTATTGTTGAATGGTGCATAGAAAGCGTTAATGAAGTTAGAAAGCGAGAACATTGATTTTGGTGGTGCTTGAATATGTGCAGCAGTTGGTATTGGATGTATCAGACATGTTTAAGTTTGGAATTATTTTTTACTGAATTTTTCCCAAGTATTATACATGTTTAGGTATCTTACATAAAAATCTCAACCCCAAATGAGTTCGTGACACTTAGATAAAAATTTCCAAAGTTCGTTGTATAGTAGCAGAGTTGCGAAGTGACCAGCTATAGTATTGTTTCTTTTAACCTATCTTCCAGATCTTGGATGAGTATCAAATTTTTATGGTGATTAGTGGACACATAGGGATATATTTTGGTGAAACACTAGCCCATTTTGATGAAGTTAAAGTCAGTTCCAGACCTTTAAAAGTTGAAGTTTCTGTTATGTTGGTCTGTGACAGAAGCAGTAGTATTATCTGCATAACATGAATTCTGTAATTTATTTTTGGTTGATTCTTCTTGATTATGAAAGTAGACTCAGAGTGAACATTTCATACCAAAATTCATAATTTTTGCTTGCCCGAGTCATCCTTTTTCAAATTTTTCGAATAAGAATGAGATATAAGACGTGTTCAGCGTATGTGGACTTGCTTGTGTAAATGATTAATTATCGACCAATGTGTTATATTAAATGCTTATGTGCGCATTATATGTTATATGTTTCCTTTTTCCTTTAATTGTATGATATAATAGACCACACCCATACAACACTTGAAAGGGTTTTTGCACAAAACGGTTAAAGCTACTACCCTAGTCGAGCCCGACGAAGGAGGGACCAAAATAATTTAAGTAAGAATTATTTAAGCAAATACCATTCAAGCAAAGTTTGTATGAGCGGGCAAAGAAGATAAACGAGAGGGAAAATACCTCATAGCGAGGAATTGTGAAGTACCCGCGTGTTATGTTGGTTACGAGTTTTGCAATAATGTTATAGTAAGAAAGAGCAAGATGTACTTACATTATGTTCAAGAAGAAGGTGAGAATTAAAATGTGTTTGAGAGATGTTTGGGACGTGAGTTAAATTTTGTGGTTTTAGATAATTCTTAACTAGTTTCAAAGTTTAGACTTTTGGGTGTTTATATAGAGTCCCATTGTTGTTGAGTCGGCTACTGTGGAAATTTCACGATATTAATTTGTTATGAAAATAGTTTGAGAGTTTTAATGCGGGGTGAAAGATTAAAATCTCGACATATTACTTCGAGTTCTATAAATTGTTGATACACCTGGCGATTTAATTTCTCTTATTGGCGACATTTTGTCACAAACGTCTCATTTAGAGTCTTGTATTCGGGCTATAGTTTTGAGAATTATACCATTTATGTTTGATTTGAATTTTGGCTTCTGAGTTTCATTGTTCCAAAACCTGTTATGGGGTCTTAATAAATTTCTTAGAGTTTGATCTTCAGTATTGTGTTGTCTATTATACATGTTGCGTAACTTTTGGATTCCTGGGGAAATATTTTAGAAGTAGATGCCGTAAAAGAGTAAAGGAATATGGGGGCTCACATATGTGAAACTGAAGTTTGAGGTGACGGACTAAGTGTTGTTTGTTATCTTTCAGACTATTTGATTTACCAAATGCGGTGTTCTGGGTCACCTGAATGTTAATGTTTGCATTGGAAGTATATGTTTGGAGCTTTGTAAATTATCTATTATTTGAGGAACGATACGTTTATTTGTTCATGGTTTATCCTTGGAGTTACTTAAGCCGTTGGGTTGTATCATCATTATTGTGCAAGTGTAATATAGTTCATTCATTTATTTCTTCTCAACCTAGCTAAGAGTATCGATTGTCAGCCTTGGAAGATCTTAAGACTTTATTCCTCGTGACAAATACTGTATGATGTCGTATCGGTTATCATTTGAGTTAATTATTTGGATTTGAGGATGCTTTTTGTTACCTTGGCACTAGCAATAAGACAATTTTTTTGTGTTGTCTAACTTATTATGGTATAGTCTCACGTTTGGAGTAGGTAGTATATATTGTCATTTGATGTACATGATTGGAGCATTGTCACTAAACCATTGTTTGAAAAATGGGATGGTTATTCACCTCTGAGGTATTTGTCAAGTTTTATGCTTATATTGGACTGTTTGGAGTTCGAAATCGTTTAAGGTTTACGCCAATTCTTTCTACGAAATATTACCCGGCGCTATTGTGGAACCTGCTATAGACTTTTTGGACTGAACAACTAATGGGAATCGTTTTGTATCTTAGAAGGATAAATCATCGTCCAACTAGGCTACCAAGGATCACTACTTGTGGGTCGTAACCTCGTGATTTGAATTCGAGTGTTTGACTGATTTTCGCGATTGTATGCTTAATGAGTAGGAAGCTTTTGCAGACCAAGAATAGTGACCCATACTATATAATCCCTAAGACCTAGTGAGTGCTCAATTATTTCGTGATAGACCTTTGTTTAGAGATATCAAGTGGGAGTAATGTGATTCATTAGATGAACTTCATGGGGCCATATCTGAAGTACATGCACCATGATAAGAGGCTAGTCGACCCATATTTCGCATGTAAGAGACAGTTTGTAATCGTTATGAAGTGGGAAGACAATGAAGGCTCCCTATATTTCGCCCATGACCGTCGTGGCTAGTGCCAGTCAATTTTGACCCTTCATGCAATTATGGGTAGCATATCGTTAAGATTCTGGATATGAAGACAAGGGGCACGCTTAACAAGAATTTTAAGCTTGTAAAGGTCTTGTGGACTAATCACCTCACAAAATAGGCAACTTGAGAAGCGGAGGATGAGATGAGGAAGAAGTACGCTCACCTTTTTGACGAGGTATTTTGAGTTTCGAGGACGTCACTCCTCTAAGGGGGAGAGGATGTAATCCTTCAGTTTTTAACATAATACTTCTTATAGCATGTTGCATATCATTCATGACTTTGGGTTTGCATTTAGTAGATATACCCTAGAGTGGAGACTCATATCTTAGTGGTTGTTAAGGATTTGGTTTAAGCTTCGAGGCGAATCTCTCTTTAAGGGGGGAAGGATGAAATTCCCTGTTTTGTGGATATGGGTATTTTGTAATATTAATATAAGTGTTGGAGTTAATTTTCGTTGTTTTTAAGCTTCTGGGGGTTTTTGTAACTTTTACCAAAAGTTTTTAGTGTCTTTAACCTAAACTAGGAGGTAGTGATTATCTTTTACCTAAACAAGGGGTGTGAAAGTGTCTTTTTCAAGTGACTGGTATAAAATTTCACCCGAAACCCTCTGTCGTGATTTTCTTCTCCAAATTCACGACTGTGAATTGGAAATCCTCCAATCAATCAGATTCAAATCCGATCGTTGCCTTTTTTGTCGATTATTCTTTCCCATCCCTTCCTTCCTTCAGCATCATCGACCAATCTCTCTCGTTCTTCTCTTCTCCACGATCTCTCTCTCGTTCTTATCTTCTCTGCGGTCTCTCTCTCTCTCTCTCTCTCGCCCCTCTCTCTGAAACCACCGAAGCCGACCAACGCCTCCAATTCTCTTCCTCCCTCTTTGTCTGATGTTCTCTGTCCTCCGGAAGAAACAAAAACAGCAGCAGCAACCAGACCGGCCGGAAAGACCATCCCGGCCACCGCTGCCGCCGTCGGGGAAGAAACCTAAAACCTCCACCCATGCTCCTTGTTTCCTCCCTCTCTATCTCTCCCTCTCTTTGGCTCCCTCTCTTGATTCTGACCCGAAGAAGAACGACGGAAGCCAGAGCTAGAAGCTGCAGTAGCAACCGTGAAAGCCACCACCGCCGGACCTCGATAGCTTTCGGCGAGAAGCTTGGTCCGGTCAAACCAACACCACCCACCTCCCTCTCTCTCTCTTGGTCCCTCCAGCCTCCAAAAGGTTTGACCAGGCCCTATGGGGGCTCAACTAAAGCTAAAAGCCACCGGAGAAGCCCCGTTGAGCTCCATCACCGGCGTCAACTTCGGCGACTTGACCCGCTTCAATTCTTGGCCATTTCTCACGGTTCTTTGACCGGGTACGCTCTAAATCCTCTCATAAGTTCTTTTAGATCACCAAATTACAATCTTGGTGGCTTGAATCGGATTTGGGTGAAGGGAGTTATACATGTTCATGTTTAGGTGTTAAATTGTTGTTTTTTGAAACTTTAGGGAGGTTGGTTGTCTTTTCCCTAAGCTGTTTGTGGGGCTGCTTGTATTTAAAGGAACCCTATAGGGAGCTAGCTGTAAATTTTTAAATCTCATACTCACTACACATATATTTGGATTTGTTTAAACACTTGATATGTTTTTAAGCAAATATGATTTAGTGAATGGAAAGATGTGTTTTAGTAAATGGGTATAACAAATAGTTTTCTTGGGAAAATAAGGTAAATAAAAGTATTGGAGAATATATATAAATATTTTGTCGCATTGCTTAAATAAATAGTGAGTTTGAAACAATTACTTATAAATCTTTTATCGACAAAAGTCATATATTGTTTCTTTACCTAAATAACTTTATATAAATATGAAAAATGCTATTTTCTTGCTATTACTAGTAATTGTAATGTTACTCGTTTACTTGGACAAATATGTACAAGTATATTTTCAAGAGTAACTCTTTATATAACTAAGTATAAGACTTAGAGTCGGGATTTATTAGGGGTATCGTGAGAGTTGGTCTTTGTCACGCTACATAGCCGAGCGTCTATACAATACAAGTATTTTCTTTATTGAGATGTAGCATCGTTGTAATTAGAAATTGGTAATTGTAGGCTACAGGTTTATAGACGAGGGATACGATCATCTGTAGGAGCTTGTGTGTGCTAGTAGTTGTGGACTAAGGTGAGTAAACATGGCAGCCCTAGTGTGCCTCTTGCCCTTCATGTCAAATGATTTCCTTCTCTTATAGTCTCAAAATGAATTTACGTGTTATGTGAAATATGTGCTATTTGAACACTTGTTCCCACTTGCTGAAACGTTTCTCTGAAAACATCACCATAATCTAATAATCGATGCTAACGTAAAGTGGAAGAGTTGTGCAGGGTTGTCTCATGGTTACTATTGGGCTTGGTTGGGTTATGATCGGCCAAGTAATTAATTAATATGTTTGCAAGGTCCTGGATTGCTCCTTGTACTCACCCTTCTGGTCGCAAGAAGTCTTAAGGGGGTGTCAACACTTAAGGTCATGGATGCTTGCGAAGTTTTTGGTTCTTCCCCTGTATCAACTAATTATAAATGTGAATTTTTGGATTTGATGATTATCAATGGGAAAAGAATGAGTACGAGATTTTGTAATTTCCTAACTTGGATATTGAACTCGAATTGGCAATTTATATTGGTCTTGGAATCTCTCATGTTCTCTTACAAGATTTAAACTGTATTTTCTGCTGTGTTTAAGATAAATCACTACTTGACAAGAAGTTTTTACAAATTTCCTCATCATCATTTTACATGCTTGGGTGTTTGCTTGCCAGTATTTGTTGCTGGTTTTGGAACTGTGGTGTACTCTTTTAATTTCTTCACCACATGTCTAGATGATGGGAGTTTGGCTTAGCGGGAAACGCGAATCAACACCTAGATGTTTAGTCCTTTCAATTTAAATAATTATAACTCTTTTGATTATTAGTTATGCTCTAGTTTGTTAAGCACCCATGTTTGAGGCTACTTTTGAATTGTAATAAAGAATAACGTTTCACTTTTAGTTGAGTTTGCTTCGATCCACTTTTAAATGTCCTTGTATTCGGGTTTCGTCTCGGGTACGGAGTGACACCCCCAAGCTTTTGGCTTGGTCATTTTGGGGGTGTTACAGTGCCTGCTCAGCAGCACTGCCAGGCAACATGAATCTCATAAGCTGGAACGTGTAGGGGCTTAGGAACCCCCGTAACGTTACCTCTCTTCGCGACCTCGTGAGGAGACAGAAGACCAATTTGGTTTTCTTCATGGAGATCAGACTATATGAAAAGGAGATGGAAGCAATAAAAAACAGGTGTGGGTATGGAAATGCAGTTTTTGTTGATTGTGATGATGGACGTGGAGGTTTGGCATTGCTTTGGGATCGGGAAATCAGCTTCAAGCTTGTTTGTATCTCAAGGTTTTTCATCAAGGGTATGGTCACCTTTCCGGGTTCAGATCAGGATTGGTGCTTTACTAGTTTTACGGTGATCCAATTCATAGTAAAAGAGGCATTCTTGGGCCCTGTTATCTCGTATAAAGCCCCCAAACCAGACTTGGTTGGTTGTTGGCGACTTTAATGCAATCTCTTCACAAGTTTAAAAGTAGGGCGGGAGAGGAGTCATCCTTATACAAGTGGAGGATTTTAACAACGTTCTATGGGAGCTGGAACTCAGAGATATTAGGTTTATCGAAAATCGTTTTATGTGGTCAAATAATCAGCCGGACGAAATATCAATTCGTGAGAGGATTGATAGATGTGTCAACTGATACTTGGATTGAGGTTTTCGGACGTGCAAGGGTTAACCACTTGGTAGTGGACACCTCGGATCATGTCCAATTGGAAGTGCGAATTGGAGGAAGGAACCATAAATTTCCTGTAGCCCAACTCCGTTTCCAGATGGAAGCGATGTGGTTGGAACACACTGATTGCAAAAAAGTAATCTTGGACAGTTGGAACCGAACCCAGGGGTCGCTGGGCTGTAAACTGACGCATGTGGCAAGCACTTTGCGGACCTGGGACAGCTCCGTATTCGGGAGTGTCCGAAACCGGTTGAAACAATGGTGTGCATGGTTGGAAGCCCTCGGGGGATTTAAGGCTGTCAGCGGGCATTCTACAGGAAACAAACGAGGTCAAAAGAGGTAGGAGGAAACCATGTGGAGGCAAAGGTCACGAGAAATCTGGTTGAAGAGCGGGGATCAAAACACTAAGTTTTTTCACAGGAAATCATCAATTCGGCGTGCCTGGAACAGGATTAATGACATAGAGAATGATAATGGAGATTGGATTGAAGATCTGAACGAGGTAATATTGACTATTAAATCGTATTTTAAAAATATATTCTCGTTGACTGACTGATAACTCCGTTTTCGGAGTTATTTTATGCCTTATATTTCTACGTCTTTTGAGTAAATTATGCTAAATGTGATAACATGAGTTGATGAGCATTACTTGTTGAATCCGGGCGTTTCTAATGATATTTTTGAGATTTTATTCTGATATGATCGCGGGTTGTGTTTTCATGTTGTGATTCACATGAAAATAGGGCTTGGATCACATGAAAATAGGGCTTGGAGGATCATGAGGGAGATGGAAATGAGCTTCGGAAGCAAGGAACTCAAAGAAAAAGTCAAGGAAAAAATGCAGGAAAAAGGAGTCTTTGTACGAAGACAAATGTCTTCGTACACGAAGAGTTTATACTTAGCCAAAATCAAGGTTGCTGAAAATCTCTTCCCAAACACAGCTGCAGTACTTACATAGGAAGACCTTCGGACGAAGAGAAAAGTCTTCGTACGAAGACATCGCAGAAATGCAGGATTTTTGGGTGATTTTATGCAATTTGTCCAAACTTTGTAATATGATTATAGGGACGTATTTAAGAGTTTTAGGTCGTCACTTGCATTAGTTAGCACATATTTTGGGCCGTCTTCGAGAGCTAGAAGCCATTGTTGGAGCTTAGAAGCGATTGGATCACTTCGTTTGATTCCTAAACTCTTTCTTCTTGCTAGTTCTTGTTTATGAACATTAAACTCGTCGATTTGAGTATGATGTGTAGTAGCTAAACCATCTTTTGCTGGGAATTCTCATGTGGTAGCTAGGGTTTGATATGAAATTAATGTTTTGAGATCACGATTCATGTTTGGAACTTAATCAATGATGTTTCTCTATTATTATGAGTATTTTGTGTTAGATTTCTATCTTTCTTGCGAGTAGTAGGTTCAATCTTAATTGGGATTCACCCGGTAAATCCGTGATTCCTAGTCGGTAAATCAAACTATTCACCTAGCTTATAGCATTACTTGGTAACTCGGTAGTGTTAGTTAGGATCGTAAGCAGAATAATACACGTAATGCATGATTAAAATGGTTTAGACTTGGTAACTCGGTTTAAATTCAATTTAGGCATAGACAACTAGCTTGGTAACTCCGTGAGTTGTGTAGTTCTAGATTGATGACAGAGAACGTAAAGGTGTTTCATGAATCAAATCATCACTCATATCATTCCTAGTGACCCCGAAGAGAATTCCCGGTATTTTCCCTCTTATTAGTAAAGTTATAAAACACTCTTCATTAATCGTGAACCATTCCACTCGATTAATTGAGAATCTAGTTACTTTTACTTTACTAGAATTTAGCAAACAAACAACGACGCTGTGCCCACATGGGGTTAGAGTTAGAACTAATTCAGAACGAAGTCTCTAGGGTTCGACAACCCGGTTTTCCAGATTTTATTACTACACCGACAATTGTGCACTTGCAGTTGGAGAGAGTCAAGTTTTTGGCGCCATTGTCGGGGACTTCGGAAAAATTAGTTATAATTCATAGCCTTAGGGATTTTACTTTTCTGTTTATATCTTTTACTCACCTATGTTTTGTGTGTGATCTGTGATAACCTGTTAGATTGCATGGTGCATGTCCCGTTCTAGAGACGAGCCTTAGCATCCAATACTTGAAGACCCGGAATCCATGTTACTAGAACAGCATAGAGACAAGAAGAAATCAATCTCAGTTACCATGGATGATGAAACTAGAGCTGAGTTTGAAAGGATCCGCACAAACATGCAGGATGCGAAAGCAGCTAGAGTTGCAGCTGTGGAAGATGCAGCTAATCGAGCAAGGGAAGCCGAGGAGATCAGAATTCATTTAACCGAGATGCAAGCTGCAATGGCACGCTTGAACCCTCCAAATCCACAACCACGTCTTTGTGTGGGGGTACAAGCGAGAAACAATGGGGGTAATAACAATGGGGGAATAATGCACAGGATGTGGCGGCGCAGGTGAATAATGGTGAAGAGGACGAGCGCCCTTTCGTGGATTACTTCAGGACTACACCGGAGGGTTACCAACCCACTATCGTTAGGCCACAATAAACGCCGCCCATTTCAAAATACGCCAACCGTTGATAAACATGGTTCGGGATGAGTGCTTATTCACTGGAGCTGCAGGTGATGATCCACACCAATACTTCCTCAATTTTGAGAAAATTACCTCCACTATGTATGATCAGAGAGTTCCACTAGAGACGATAAAGCTCATGCATTTCCCATTCTCTTTATCGGGAAAAGCAAAGACATGGCTTATGGAACTTCCAGCAGGCAGTATCGCTACATGGGCAGAGTGTTGCAAGGAGAGTTCCTTAGGAAATATCTCCCAGCGTCCAAGGTTGCTCAACGGATGGCGGATATAACAAAGTTCACTCAACAGGAAGATGATTCCCTGGGAGACACATGTATAAAATTTAACCAGCTCCTTCGCAGATGCCCTACTCACGGAGAGCCATGGTACAAACTTTTACACTATCTTTATAATGCTCTAGACAAAGAGACTAAAAATGAGCTAGGTATGATGGCTCAAGGAAAATTTATGGGCCTAGGATTACAGAGTTGCCTGGATCTTCTGGATAATGTTGCGAAACATAAGTCCATGAGGTCTGAGACTCGTAGAAACACGTAATCAGATGGGGCATTGGTTAGTAAGATTGAGTCAATGTGGAACAAAAATTAGAACATTAGATGGCAGTGATGACTTCGGCTTTCACTAATATGAATCCAGCGGCACAGGTGAAGTCAGTGGGGGAGATGGTAGCTTGCGAATCAAGGATATGGAGATGGTATTAAAGATGTGAACTACATGGGTCAACCACGACAACAGCAATGGTCTAACACATATCATCCTAATAACCGCAACCACCCCAATTTCAGATATGCTAATCCAAACAGTGGATTATATGCACCGGGTCAAAGGCCAAATGTTCCATACCAAGCTCAAAGACAGGTTCCACAACAGCAAGCTCCACAATCAGAAGAAAAAGATACAAACGTGTTGTTGAGTAAACTGTTAGCTAGTCAAGACAAAATTGAGAGCAACATTGTCTCCATGGAAGCTACAATGAAAATCCATGAGACACAGATTGGACAGATAGCCAATCAGAATACTAGACTTACACCAGGCATGCTCCTATCTAACACTATCACTACGCCAGAACAGCTGAAGGCTATCAGAACTCGCAGTGGAGTTACTACAGAGGACCCGCCATATCCTAGCCACGTGCGAGCTGAAGCGACAAAAGCCTGAAAAGTCTTTGAGTGAAGAAATTCTTGTGCCTATCGTGATTCCCCAATCAAAGGACACGATTAGGAAGTCTGAGGAGATGCAAAAGCCAAAGGAGTACAACATGCGTGTGCCGTACCCGCAGAGGTTGAAGTGCCAAGAGGATGCTAAGAACTTCAAGAATTTTTTGGATATCTTCAACAAGTTACATATTAATATTCCTTTCGCGGAAGCCATATCACAAATGCCGAAATATGCTAAGTTTCTCAAGGACCTCCTTTCTAATAGGAGGCGCATGGATGATTTTGAGACTGTAACCCTGAATGAGGAGTGTAGCACCGTTGTTCAAAAAGCGTTACCAAAGAATATGAAGGATCAGGGCAGTTTCATTATTACTGTGACACTGGGAGATGCTTTTCATGGAAGGGTGTTATGTGATCTTGGCGCAAGCATCAATTTGATGCCCACATTAGTATTTGAGAAACTTGGTATAGGGGATCTAAAACCCACTCGGATGTGCGTGCAGATGGCTGACCGTACCATAAAATGCCCAAGGGGTGTGTTGGAAGACGTACTTGTGAGAGTCGAGGGACTCATCTTCCCCGCGGATTTTGTGATTCTGGACATGGAGGCTGACGATGATGTCCCACTCATATTGGGACAACCATTCCTTGCCACGGGGAAGACGATCATTGATGTTTCCAATGGGGAGTTGACGATGCGGATTAACGACGAAAAGGTAGCATTCAATGTTTTTGAAGCTATGGAGTTTCCTTCGTATGCGGTGAGTGAGCAGTGTTTTGGTGTGGAGGCATACACACCGGATGAGGAGGAAGGCTTATTTTTTAGCGCCTTTATGAGGAACTTCCTATACTTGACTCAAGCGAGAAGGAACAAGCTATGAAAGCTCACTGGTGAAAGCCCCCACCCCCTTTGATGAGGGAAGCAGGAAGATTCTTACTCCTTTTATTGCTGCTCCTTTTTTAGAATTGAAGCTTTACCTGTTCATTTAAAATATTTATATTTGAGATCTAATGAGACTTTGCCTATGATTGTGTCTCCGTGTTTGGACAGGGAACAGGCGGAGCAGCTTCTCAAGGTATTGCAGGAAAGAAAGGCAGCAATGGGATGGACCATAGAGGATATAAAGGGGATCAGCCCCACAGTTTGCCAGCACAAGATCAGGCTCATGGAGGATAAGAATCCGGTAGTCCGATTTCAGCGCCGCCTCAACCCTAACATGCAGGAGGTGGTGAAGAAAGATGTGCTTAAATGGTTAGAGGCGGGCATCATCTATCCGATTTCTAATAGCACATGGACTAGCCCGGTGCAGTGTGTCCCTAAGAAGGGAGGTATTACTGTGGTGAAAGGAGAAAAAGGTGATCAGATTGCCACTCGTACTGTTACTGGATGGAGAGTTTGCATGGATTACCGCAAACTCAATGATGCCACATTGAAGGATCATTTTCCCCTCCCGTTGGTTGATCAGACGCTTGATAGGCTGGCACGCCATTCTCACTACTTCTTTCTAGATGGGTACTCCGGGCATAACCAGATAGCGATTGAGCCAGCAGACTAGGAGAATACGACATTCATTTGTCCTTATGGGACCTTAGCTTTTATACGCATGCCATTTGGGTTATGCAATGCACCTGCTATTTTTTAGAGGTGTATGATGTCGATCTTCTCTGATATGATGGAGCAGAATTTTGAGGTCTTCATGGATGATTTATCGCTCTATGGTGATGGGTTCGAATATTGTCTACAGCAGCTAGCTCGGGTTCTTAACAGATGCATTGACACCAACCTAGTGCTCAACTGGGAGAAGTGTCATTTCATGGTGACTGAGGGGATAGTGCACAAGATTTCAGTCAAGGGTTTAGAGGTGGACCGGGAAAAAATTTAGGTAATTGAGAAGCTTCCATACCCTACAACTGTCAAAGGGGTAAGGAGTTTCTTGGGACATGCAGGATTTTACCGGCGATTCATAAAGGATTTCTCGGAAATCACAAAGCCTCTATCTGGTTTGCTTGAGAAAGATGCAGTCTTTGATTTTGATGCAAAGTGCAATTCAACTTCTGTTCTCAAGGAAAAGTTGATTAGCGCGCCCATCATCGCCACGCCGGATTGTACTTTGCCATTTGAGCTCATGTGTGATGCTAGCGACTATGCGGTGGGAGCAGTTCTGGGGCAGCGAAAAGATTAGGTAGCTCATGTCATTTATTATGCTAGTCGAACTCTTAATGATGCACAGGTTAATTATGCCACCACGGAGAAAGAGATGTTGGCTATCATCTTTGCGTTGGGACAAATTTCGTCCATATCTTGTGGGTTCTCAGGTGACGATTTTCACAGACCATGCAACCCTCAAATACCTTCTCCCCAAGAAGGACGCCAAGCCAAGGTTGATCCGTTGGGTTCTGCTGATGCAAGAGTTTGATGTGGTGATCAAGGAATAAAAGGGGGTTGATAATGTGGTTGCAGACCATTTGTCACGATTGGAGAATGAAAAGCAGGAAGATTCGCCAATTCATGGGGATTTTCCAGATGAGCAGCTCAAGGTAGTGGTTGTAGTTGTGCCTTGTTTTGCTGACTTGGCGAATTTCAAGGCACTCAATATCACTCCCAAAGACATGAACTCCCACCAGAAAAAGAAATTCTTTGAAGCTGCGCGTCATTATTTGTGGGATGATCCGTATATGTTCAAGCTGGGGGCGGATAATGTATTGCGGAGGTGTGTTGTTGAGCGAGACACATTGGAGATTCTTAGACACTACCACGAATTGAACTGTGGAGGTCACTTCGGCAAATCATGCACGGTGGAAAAGGTACTTCAGAGTGGTTTCTTTTGGCCTTCATTGAATAAAGATGCTAATCTGTTTGCGCAGCAGTGTGACCGGTGTCAAAGAAAAGGCAATATTTCCAACCAAAATGAGATGCCTCAAAATTTCGTGTTGGAGGTAGAGCCGTTTGACGTATGGGTCATTGATTTCATGGGGTCATTCCCCTCTTCACTTGGTAATCTCTATATTCTTTTGGCTGTTGATTATGTGACAAAGTGGGTAGAGGCAATGGCTTGTCCCAAGAATGATGGTGCTACTGTTGAGAGGTTCGTGCGCAAGAACATATTCACGCGGTTAAGGACGCCTAGGGACATTATCAGTGATGAGGGATCGCATTTCATGAACAAGGCCTTTGATAATGTCTTGATCAAATATGGGGTAAAGACACATAAGATATCACTGGCCTAATCCGCAATCGAATGGACAAGCTGAAGTATCTAACCGAGAGATCAAGGGGGTTCTAGAGAAGACAGTCAATCCGGGACGAAAAGACTGGTCCCTACACTTAGATGACAGTCTATGGGCTTATTAGGGGAGGCAATTCGTGTCACGGGTCGTGTTCGTGTCGGGTCATATTCGTGTCGAGACCCATATGGGGTAAACCCGAACCCGACCTATATACTAAATGTGTCGAATACTATGGACCCTAACCCGACCTAGATAATAAACGGGTTACCCATCGTGTAACTTGTTTATTTCACATCGTCACAAAATATTACTACGTAATAAAGAACTTACACAAACAATCAATCCAACTATGATTTCTTGATCGTCATTAATCCTACCGAATCAGCATGCTGCAAGGTCATCAAAATGCATAAACTACAAGGTTACCCTTAGTCAGGCTTCCATGAAGGCAAGGATGAAGTTGAAATCTAAAATTCGCAATATGTAACGAGCCGAAGCCCGGAGGGCAGAGGTGAGTAAGGGCAGGCAGACAGGAAGGATCGTGAGAGGATGAAGATCTGTAAACTAGCGGTAGAATTTTTATAGGAATAAACTAGGGTAGATATTTTGAAAAAAATAGGGTAACTTTTTAGTGGGTTAGGTTCAAACATCTAGTATATTATTTATAAATAACAAAATATATTAGGTTTTAAATATGAGTTAAAATGTGTCGTCTTGAGTTTAAATGTTAAACGGGTGACTTGCTTAAAAAATCCAAGTTACGCGGGTTGTAAATGGGTTTTTCGAGTCAACCTAAACACGACCTACTAACCGTCGTGTCTAATCGTGTCGACCCGTTTATGACCCAAACCCATATGACTAAACCCAAACCCTATAACTTCGTGCCGTTTCCGTGTCGTTTTGTCGTGTTAATACCCATATTGCCGCCCCTACGGCTTATCTGGATGCATACAAGACCCCTTTGGGCACGTCTCCCTATCAGCTAGTATTTGGGAAGTCGTGTCATCTTCCGGTGGAACTTGAGCACGAGGCGTTCTAGGTCTTGAAGAAGATCAACTTGGATGCTAAGCTCTCAGGTCAGCAACGGAAACAAGCACTACTTGAACTTGAGGAATTTCGATTGATGGCATATGAGAGTGCAAAAATCTATAAGGAAAGGAAAAAGAAGTGGCACGACAAGCACATCATACCGAGAGACTTCAAGGTCGGACAGAGGGTGTTGATCTTCAACGCCAGGCTAAAGCTGTTTCCAGGCAAGTTGAAGTCTAGATGGAGTGGCCCCTAGACGATTACAGCAGTCTACCCGTGGGGTTCCCTGGAGGTGGAAGATGTAAATGGGGCAGATTCAAGGTAAATGGTCAGAGATCAAAGTCGTATGTGGATGGGAATTTCATTGGAGTCAGTGAATGGCTTCATGCGACTCCTACTATTTGAGCGTCTCTGAGGTAACAGGGTCGGGTCGTCGACCTTAAATTACAAGCGCTTGTTGGGAGGCAACTCAACCTATTTATTGCTTTAGTTTAGGTTTTAATATTGTTATGTTTGTTTTATTCTTTTAGATTAATTTGAGAGGTGAGAGAGAGGGGATTTAATATTTCCAATGAGTATGTGCAGGATTTTTAGGTGCAAGGCCTATTCCGGATCCCCCTTCTTAATGCGCGCGTGAAGAACATATTGAAATTTTAGAAATAGCAGCCTGGAACGCGTATCGGGATCCGGAATGAAGAAATTGAAGTTTGACGCCATTCCTACACTCATTCAGCATACGGACTTGGGGAAGATCACATTCCCGAACTCCCCGTCTTGATATACGCAAAGATTACATTGAAGAACAGAGAAAGCTAGCACATTGGCACGGATTACGAGGTCAAATTTTGAAAACGAGACTGAAAGTAGAATTGAAGACTACCATTGTGTATGGGTGGTTGAGATCTTTCTGTAGACAGGTGCATCGCGCATATCGGAGTCCGGATGAGAAAACTACGCCAAAAATGATGCTCAAGAGAGTAAAACGAGGCCAAAAGCATCCGGAAATGCAAAACGTGTCTTGGAATGTGTAAAATTGAAGAATAAAATATTCTCCAGACTTTGGGAATTTTTCATGGTAAAAAGGGAGCCTTGAGGACGAGGAGATCCTTCGGAAAGCACGAGCACGATTGGATACGCGAAAAAAGACCAAAAAGGATGTTTTTGGCTGGTTCAAAGTTCTCTTCGTACGAAGAGAATTGTCTTCGTACAAAGACATTATACTTAGAAAAATTTTGAGCTCTGAAAATTGTCTTCCCAGAACAGCTTGCAGTACTTATCTGGGAAGACCTTCCTACGAAGACAACTTCTCTTCGCACGAAGAGTCTTCGTACGAAGAGAATTGTCTTCGTACGAAGACAACTGGCGATTTGACTACTTTGTCCAGCGTAGAGAAGGAGAAGGGGATTAAAGTATGGGCATTTTAGACTTTTAGCAGGATTTTTGAAAAATCAGCTGAAGCCCCGTTCCTCTTCTTCATTCTTCACAGTTCATCTCCTTCTTCCTCCATAGCCAACCTCACCTCCTCTCTCTCTCCTAACTCAAATCTCCACCGAATTCAACAAGAAACCAGCGGTTGTGTGCGGATTTCAGAGGGGATCAACGAGTGGTGGAGGTTTTTGACTGAAAGTTACGAGAGAAGGAGAATTCTGAGTGTAAAGAAATAGGGTTTTCGTTCCTATATTGAAAAATTGAGCAAGTTAGAGGTTGATTCAAGGAAAGGTGAAGAAGAGACTATCGACGGGGACGACAAGGAGAGTAAGGAAAGTAGATTTTCTTTATTTTTCCGGAATTTTTTCGACGGTTGAAATTTCAGCCCTTCTTGTCGAAAATTTCGCGGAAACGGAACCCGTAAGAAAGGGACTCCGGGTGCCTCAGGTACTTTCTACTCTAGAAATTTCAATTTACGCGTCTTAGGCACAATTGAGTAAAAGCCCACTTTTATTTTGTTGCGCTTAGTAGCGTGCTTGGGGAGATTGACTAGAGTCCCAGGCTTACGTGATTTAATTTGCTACATGTTACTTTCTGTATACACTTCTTGTCACAGCGCACGTGTTGAATTGCTTGTTTTACTTGTATTTTGAGCATTAAAATGGCGGGTGGTGGAAAGAAATGTAAGACGGGTGAGGGGACATCTCAAGAGGCATCCGGCTCGGGTGATCCTTGTTTAGAAATTCCGTCATCACCTCAATACACCATTTTGGCTACCCCTTTGCCTCATGACCCGGGAATTATGGGTAGGAGGACATCGAAGGTGAATATTAAAGAGCGTAGTGTGGGGCCCGCGTGTTTTGATAGTTACCGCTTTGTGACATATGAGGCTCGCCTCGACTCTATTAAGGACACCCACATGAAAAAGCAAGGGCAGCCCGAGAAAGAGGTTCCATTGCATCTGGATATGCCTTGGGCTATCAAGGATATTTTTGAGAGAGAGATAAGCTGACCAATTGGTTTCAATTGGTAGGAAAGTCGAGTTCACACATCGCCCGCGAGTTTTGTCTCAACTTGAGATATGCTAAAGATGGCGAAAGCCAAGACCCACGTCTTATCTATTGCCGAGGCACGTGCATAGTCTTCACGCCAGAGGCTATCCGCTTGGCCCTTGGGTTTCTACAATTGCGAGAGGCTTGTGCGTATAGTGTCACTTTAAGGAGTGAGGACATATGGTCTAAGGTGAACGCTTTATGTTTTGCTAAGAGAGTGGAACCGTGGGATAGGAGAGGTGATGTGACTCAGTGGAAAGCCCATAAGAACTACTTCCAACCCGAGGCTAGATGGTGTTGCAAGCTGTTAGAGAATTGGGTTCTGGGAATCACACGGAACCCGCATTACACCTTTAGGCTATGTGTCTTGGCTATGTGTTTGTGGACCGGGGTTCGGGTAGACATCCCTAGGCTGATTTGGGCTAATTTCTTAGAGAGGGTCTCGAGGAATAATAAGTTAGGGCCCGGTCACACATGCTTGCTAACTCATTTTTCCAAGACTGTAGAGATACCACATGGGAGAGATATAGACCATGAAAAGGTTTACCGATAGGAAGTGGTCTAGGTTTGATGAGTCGGCCAAAACCAAGGGCAAGGGTAGGAAGTTGAATACCTCGCGGTTTGATAACCAAGTTGCCTATGACAACTTGAAGGAAGAAATGGAAAGGGATAGAATTGAGAGAAGGCGCCAGTTTGACCACACGAGGGACAATCAGGTGAAGCTGGGTAACTTGATCCAGATGGTGGGCCAGTGGGTGATACAGTCGGGTGGTCAGGCGGCTGAGGAGTTTGTTCCACGGTCCCGACAGCGGATCCGTGGTTTCAGGAAGATGAGTTTGAGTATCCGGTGGCGCCGATTCAGGATGAGTTGGAGTTAGAAGAAGAAGAAGACGAAGTTCAGGGGGATGAGGAGGATGATGAAGATGAGTAGAGGAGAGAGCCGTTACACTAGGTTGTTGAGTGCTCGTCTTATCGTTGAGGGCAACGATGCATCGTAGTGTGAGGGTGTGGGCCCACCTTTTACTAGCCATTTGTCGAGTCTTTTCATCGCCTGTCACATGTAGGTAGGATAAATAGGAATTTTTGGTTATGTCCTTATTTTCCTCTTTATTATTTCTAATTTTGTTTGCATATTTATTTTTATTGAGTCATCCCACCTTATCGAGTCGTTAATCGAGTAGACCGTGCATGTACGATAGGTTGAAAAAAAAACTAAACTGAAAAAACCAAGCAATTAAAAAAATTGAGAAAGGGCAATCAAAAGAAGCTGAAAATGTGGTAAAATCGAGAAGTGTGATACTTTGAGGCACATGACATGATTTGCCACTGAGAGTGACAACGTGAGTCCCCCTTAGTAAGTATAGAAGACTCTCTTTACGGGAATGCATGCCTATTTTTACACACGTACTTAATTTTCAAATATAAAGTGTGTGCCTAATTTTCTTACAAGAGTTGAGCTAGGTGTGAGCTAAACAAGCCGAACGTTCTTGTGTACGTCTTAGGTATTCGTCATCCCGCCTCGTAGTGGCACATAGAACAGTTGTGCGAGGTTGCGTATTAGAGCACTCACTGCTTATAGATCTCACCCTATAGGATCACTAGAAAACCCGAATTTGAACCTTTGATTCTTTAATAACCTCTTGACTTAGGGTGATGATTCTTGACCTTCAGCATTGATTGTTTAGAACCACCGCTTTAGTGCGTCACGAGGGAGTTGTAGTTGAGGGGGTTCAATGAGGGAGTGCTTCATGATACATTCTTGTGAGTCTTACACATCTCTTATTCTTAATTTGCTATTTACGAGAGGATGCGAGGGTGAGTGAGAGTAGGCTTGCGCACTTCGGAGTGGCGGTGCTCCATGCCGTTACAACATGGACACAAGTGTGGAGAGCCGTGAGTGCGTGACATCTAATACGCACGATTGGGTTGGGGGATTCGTATTGGTGGATCATGCTAGGTATCGTATTTCGTTCATCTTGGTGTAGGAGGTTCGGTTGGATTAAGCACGAGACTCATTTCTTTATCGACTACTTGAGAGGGGGCATGATTACATTCGAGCGTGGGGGTGTCGACTTTTGACCACGGACATCGAGATTGAGCTTGCGACGACTCCATCCCCACACATGTGCTTTGATTTGTATGCGGGTTAGTTTTGTGACACCATTGATTTCATCGAGCTAGGGGGATATGAATTTACTTGTGATACGTATTCATCGAATTGATTATTTCCTCCCCCTTTCATTTCATTTTTGGCTTTACTCTTGGAAGACCACTCGGGATTTGTGTTGCGGAATTTTTGGGAAATTTGAGAGATATGAAAAAAAAAATCAGAAAAGAAAAAAAAAAGGAAAAGATAAAAAAGGAGAGTTGAAATAACGGAATAAATGAGAGCTTATTGGAAGACCGAGTAGAGGAGTAAATAGTTCATCAACGGGAAGTTTCATCTTGTGCATGATTCACGACAGTGGTCGCGAAGATCGTAATTGTACAGGGGTTTGAGGGGATCGAGGGCCGGGATGGTGAGTTTCGGGTTCGGTTTCTATAATCGTTGTGAGGTTGTGTGATATGTGGTTTTATTGTGAGAGTGTGACCCTTTAGGACTATTACATGATTGTTATCCTTTCGTCCCTAAGCATCATCATTTTAACCCGTTAGTGGAATAGGAGCTCGGACCTTGAACGTGGCTTAGCCTAGCGTATCCTCTTATTTTGTTGGAACATACGAAGAGGCAGTGCATTCTTGTACGTAGTAAGGCTAGGCTCTCTATACTAGCTAGGGGAGATTTTCGTTATCGAATTTGGTTTGAACTCGTGCCTTGTATCTAGATTTCTCATCGCTTCATGATAACCGGTTTAAGCTAATGTAGATTGTCAGATCTCGCAAAAGAAAAAAATGTTATTTCAATACTTGCATTGTGAATATTGCATTTGCGTATAGGTGCATTGTGTATAATCGAGTCGTGTCGGCTAGTAAAAGGATGGTTTGAGGTTTGGTATCTGACTCGGACTAGTATGAAATTGGTGTCGGACTTGTATGCAATGCATGGTGATAGTATGCAATTGGCGTAGGGAAGTTATGCAATGATGAATTGGTTTTGTATGCAAAGTTGGAGTGATTGTGTGATGTGAGAGGATTTTGGCTTGAGAGTTGGTTATGGCTTGGGGATTTGCTCGGGACGAGCAAAAGGTAGTGTGGTGGTAGTTGATAAATCCATTTTCGGAGTTATTTTATACCTTATATTTCTACGTTTTGCGTTCTCAACATGGAGAATTTGCCGTCATTTTAGTAAATTATGCTAAAATGTGATAACATGAGTTCACGAGATTTACTTGTCGAATACGGGCGTTTCTAATGATATTTTGAGCTTTTATTGTGATATGATTGCGGTTTGTGTTTTCGTGTTGTGATTCACAGGAAAATAGGGCTTGGAGGATCATGAGGGAGATGGAAAAGAGCTTCGGAAGCAAGAAACTCAAAGAAAAAGTCAAAGGAAAAAATGCAGGAAAAAGGAGTCTTCGTACGAAGACAAATGTCTTCTTACGAAGAGTTTATACTTAGCCAAAATCAAGGTTGCTGAAATCTCTTCCCAAACACAGCTGCAGTACTTACATAGGAAGACCTTCGTACGAAGAGAAAAGTCTTCGTACGAAGACATCGCAGAAACGCAGGATTTTCTGGGGCTTTTATGCAATTTGTCCAAACTTTATAATATGATAATGGGAACATATTTAAGAGTTTTAGGTCGTGATTTTCAGTATTTAGCACATATTTTGGGACGTCTTGGAGAGCTAGAAGCCATTGTTGGAGCTTAGGAGCGATTGGATCACTTCGTTTGATTCCTAAACTCTTTCTTCTTGCTAGTTCTGGTTTATGAACATTAAACTCGTTGTTTTGAGTATGATGTATAGTAGCTAAACCCTCTTTTGCTGGTAATTCTCATGTGGTAGCTAGGGTTTGATATGAAATTGATGTTTTGAGATCACGATTCATGTTTGGAACTTAATCAATTATGTTTTTCTATTATTATGAGTAGTTTGTGTTAAATATCTATCTTTCTTGCGAGTAGCTAACGTAGGTTCTATCTTGATTGGGATTCACGCGGTAACTCCGTGATTCATAGTCGGTAAATCAAACTATTCACCTAGCTTATAGCATTACTTGGTAACTCGGTAGTGTTAGTTAGGATCGTAAGGAGAATAATACACGTAATGCATGCTTAAAATTGGTTTAGACTTGGTAACTCGGTTTAAATTGAATTAAGGTATAGACAACTAGCTTGGTACCTCGGTGAGTTGTGTAGTGCTAGATTAATAATAGAGGACATATTGGTGTTTCATGAATCAAATCATCACTCATATCATTCCTAGTGATACCGAAGAGAATTCCCGGTATTTTCCCTCTTATTAGTAAAGTCATAAAACACTCTTCATTAATCGTGAACCATTCCACTCGATTAATTGAGAATCTTGTTACCTTTAGTTTAGTAGAGTTTAGCAAACAAACAACTACGTTGTGCCCACATAGGGTTAGAGTTAGAACTAATTCAGAACGAAGTCTCTAGGGTTCGACAACTCTGTTTTCCGGATTTTATTACTACATCGACAACTGTGCACTTACAGTTGGAGCGTGTCATTGACCCATTGATAGTTGATATGGAGCCACTGATGGATCCGATTAAAGAACTAGTCTCTCTTGACAATCGGAGACTCCTAGATCAGTCGTTTATCGCCGAAGAGATTGTTGAGGCACTCAAGTCCATGCCGGCTGAGAAGGCCCTGGGCCCGGACGGATTCCCGGCCCTATTTTACCTATGTTTCTGGCCCCAAGTCGGGGAAGAGGTAACAAAAAATCTGTTTGAGTGTTCATAACGAAGCAGCTGATATTTCTGAGCATAATCATACTTTGATAGCTCTTATTCCCAAATTTAAACAGGTCAAGAAAGTTTCAGACTTTAGGCCTATTTCTTTAGGCGAGCTCATATCAGATAATCAAAGTGCCTTTGTCCCAAGCCGTCTAATTTATGAAAATATCTTGGCAGCACATGAGATAATGCATTCTATGAAGACAAGGAAGAGCAAGAACGGGATTGTGGCTATCAAACTTGACATGAGTAAAGCTTAAAATAGGGTCGAGTGGGATCTTTTACGTGCAAAAATGGAGCGGATGGGTTGCGGTTTTAAATGGATCTCGGTGGTTTTGCAGTGTGTTACCACAGCTACCTATAGTGTTATGGTGAATGGATCAGTTCAAGGAAAAATCATTCCGGAACGAGGGTTGCGCCAAGGGTGTCCGTTATCCCCTTATATGTTCCTCCTTGTCAGTGAAGTACTTTCCAGGAACATCACAAAGTTAGTTACTGAAGAAGAAATTTCAGGAGCAAAAGCCTCTAGGGGCGGGCCTAGTGTGTCTCACTTATTTTTCGCGGATGATAGCTTGATATTCACCAAAGCTAATGTTCTCGAATTGACATGTTTGTTGCAATTGTTACAGGTTTATGAGAAGCCCTCTGGCCAGTGCCTTAATGCCCAAAAATCATCGATGGTGTTTTCTGATGGGGTGGACGAGCTATTACGACAGCAGCTTAGCTAGCTCTTTGGGATTCCTATAGAGAATAGTCATGATAATTACTTGGGGCTACCGACTGCCTTCAGCAGAAGCAAGAGAGTGCTTTTCCCAAAAAGTAATAGAGAGCACTGCGGCAAAACTTAAAGGATGGAAGGAAAAACATTGTCCATTGCGGGGTAAGAGATCTTCATTAAAGCAGTGGCTCAGGAGATCCCAAACTATGCCATGAGCTGCTTCTTGCTTTCGGTAAGCACGAGCAAAGATATAGAAAAGTTGATCTGTCAATTCTGGCGGGGCGATACAGCAGACAAGAGAAAGATACATTGGACAAGTTGGGAAATTTTAAAGAAAAGTAAGGAGATGGGGGGTCTAGGATTCAAGGATTTTCAGGACCAAGCGTGGAGAATTCTCCGAAATCCGCAAAGCCTTCTTAGCCGGATCTTATGCAAAAATTATTTTAAAGACAATGATTTCATGCATGCGAAACCCAAAAGTCATATGCCTTACGCTTTCCGGAGTATCATAGCAGATCGAAAGCTCCTAAACCAGGGCCTGGAGTGGAAGGTAGTGTCTGGTAATCAAACAAAATTGTTTAAGGATAGATGGATCCCTCGTGGCCATGTTTCTAGGGAAACAACCGCCAGCCCAGGCTATGCAAACTTGAAAGTTTCGCATTGTGCAACAAATGGTAATTAGCATGAGAATCGTCTCCGAACCTATTTGTGGCACATAGATACACAGGACATCTTGAGTTCCCCATGCCCTCTTCCATCGGGTCAAGACACCTTCAAGTGGATCCTTTCACATCATGGATGTTATTCTACTTCCACAGGGTATAAACTTCAGTGCGGGGGGAGAAGGATCTTCGGCAAAATCTTCAGGGGGGCGAGAACAAGGTTGGCTATGCAATCTGTGGAGTTTGAAGATTTCTGGGAAAATAATTTTCCACGTGTGGCGGATGTGGAAGGGGTCACTCCCTACGGCGGCAAAACTGAGAGATAAAGGGGTAGCGGTTCCTATCCATTGCGGGGGTTGTCACTTGGGAATTGAAACCAGTGACATCTCTTTGTTGGATGTTCAACCTCGCAGAAGGTTTGGAATAATTTTTTAGGGGCTGAACATGTAAAGTCTCGATGGAATTCTATGCAAGAATGGATAATCTCGATTTTCACGGATCAAAGGGAAGCTTTCCGGAAAAAATGGGCGGTGGTAGCTTGGAGTATTTTGCAAGTGGGAAAAAAGAGCCCGGTTTAACAGTGATGAATTTACCTTCGAGGCTATGAGGCGCAAGGCTTAGTTCCACCTAGCGTAGTTGCAACTCTGAGACTACACAGTATCAGAAACGAGTATCTCTTCGGTACCGGAGGATAGATGGCAAACACCGGAGAATGGATGGCAGAAAATCAACACTCACATCGCGTGCTTGAGCGAAGCTGCTGTTGCTGGCAGTGTAGCTGTGATTCGGGATCCAATGGGACATTTTTTGGCAGGACAGTTTGAAAGGATCAACTATCACAGCTCAGTCTAATTAATGGTACTAGGCATAAAAAAGGGCTTGGAAATGGGTAGGGACTCTCGGTGCAAGAAGATAGTGGTTGAATCTGACTCCCAACTCTGAATTGAATTACTCTCAAGATGGCGTAGTGGAAGAAATCAAGATGGCCTATTCTGCATGGAAATGGAGCAAACTGCAGCTGACTGCATGCAGCTCTGCTCCAATTTTGAGGAGGTTGCTTTTCGTCACATTAGGCTGACGCGATTTCTTAACGCGTATGCGCAAGTGCACGGTCAAGTAATATAGGGGTGGTATTTCAACCCCGATTTATCGATCCCACGAGGACATACTCGAGATTATCTATCTAGACGATTAACTTAGAGTACGGTACAAGGAGGAAGAATTGTGGTTAAACAAGTTCGTCACCCACAAACAAGTGAGTGAAAATTAAAATAAACAACTAAACTAATACTTTTGTATATTTATTTTTAATAAATAATATATGGAGACACTAGGAAATATCTAGATCACCTAGGGCTGTAGACGAATCCCGGTTCATCTATGTAACACGTCAACTCTATTATAGTTCAGTCCGGTAATTGCACTGACAATCTCTTATCGGTCTCATATCATCCTATGACTCGGTTGACTACAATCTCCTATCGGTCTCATGAGTCTACCGGTCCGTTCTAGTAGGCTAACTACGTGCATGTCAACGGGTCCTCTCGGTCCACCGTTGCACGGAACAGTCGGAAAACCTACCGAATCTACCCACTAAGGCCAATCCTAATACTTCTCCTTTTCGGTCTCGGTGATTCGGGATTGTGTTTAAGTTCTCATCAAAATTAGTATAAGTCACTGTCATGGAATCATCTAATTAGCTAGCGTGTCCATTTGATCACTCCTTTCACACTAAGGATTAAGCTCGAAACAAGAACATGTAACTAAAGCAAACACTAACATTAAGCAAGACGACGAACTACGAATAAACCCTAGTTTCCATGAAGAGTAAATCATAATCACACCGTGTCAATAGGCGAGACTCACTAACAAGTTCAAGAAACTAAATATTCATTCAATATATCAAAGCATAAACGCATGAGACGAAGTCTAAACCCGGAAATTCATTCATGTACATAACCCTGGGCTCATAGAGATGCCTAGCAACTAGTATTTACCTACTTGAAATCAAACTAGCAGAGCTAATTAGTTTCTCCATACAAGATTTGAAAGAAGAAGAAGAAATAGCTCAAACCCTAGAACCCTCCAATGGTGGAGTTTGGATCTTCACCGTGTGTTCTTTGTCTTCGTCCTCCTCTCCCAACGTGAAAGAATCCTCCCCCCAAACGTGAATCAATGATAGATTGATGCCATAGGGTGTTTAGTACGTGTTTCCCATCTCATCTTGCCAAAAAATTGTTAAAAATTACATTTAAAACCCATATTTCCGTGTATTGGGCGTCAGGCTGGTCTTAAGACCATTCGGACTGGTTTTAGGACCAGCATCGGGTGGTTTTATGCTGATTTCGCCAAGAATTCTAAGTACAGACTG